>QVRM01006526.1:0-50000 GCA_003439945.1 Dermanyssus gallinae | reverse complement strand
GCGAAGTGAACAACCCGATGAGCCTGCGGGAATGGTATCCCATTATTCTTGCCACAACCTTATTGTTTTCTCCCTCTCAGCTTTTTTGTTAGATTCAGACCCTCCTTCCCATATCCTTTTCCTTTCATTCACTATCAAGTCCCAAGGTGGGGAACCAGCCAGTACCATAACTGCGTTCGTGCTAACCGTGCGGTAGGGCTGCAGGATCCTAAGCGCTTCTGTTCTCTGCGTGCTTCTTAGGGCACTTCTTGTCGTTCTCGTTTTCAAGATGTTCTGCAGCCAGACTGGCGCCGCGAAAAGTGCAATTGACTCGGTAACCGACATAAGTAGTCATCGCCGGTACTCCCGCGGTCCGTGTTAGTTTGGCAGGATCTTGCCTATCGCGTTAGCTTCTTTAGCCGCCTTGCCCGTACACTTCCTAATGTAATTTGTCCCCCTGAGATCTTTGTCTAGTAGGACACCAAGATATTTGGCCTCTATTACTTGCTAGATTTCCTGGCCCGCCACCATCAGTTTCATGTTGTCTGCTCTTTTCCTGCCTGTCAGAAGGATGGCCTCGCTCTTTTCTGGGGCAAGCAGTGGCCCAGCGCTATCCATCCATCTCTTCGTCGACTAGATAGCCATGTTTGTCTTTAATTCTAGTTCTTCCTCTGTTTTTGCTTAAGAAATTATGGCCAAGTCATCCGCATACGCAATAATTTCTACTCCCTGTGGGATTTCTTGTCTCAAGACGTCGTCTTATGTTATGTTCCAGAGCAGAATTCCAGAATTGACCCATTTAGCAACTCAACGACAGCGGTCATGTCTATCTCCACTGTGCCGTTAAAAACTTTTCTGTCCTCTAAGTATCTCGAAACTGCTCTTACGAGGAATGAAGGGACTGCTTTTCTCACTAGAGTGTCTACAATCCTTTTCCACGGCAGACTGTTAAACGCGTTCCTGCCGTCGGGTCCTGGAGATCTTCCTGAGCCTCTTCGCTGCCATCAATACCTTTGCGCGTGTGATAGACGGGAACTCCTCTTCTTCTGAAGATGCCCCTCTTCTTGCGTATGTTTCCCTATTAAAATGTCCATGCTGTGGAAATCGATTGTTTAAAATGTGTACGACCTCTGTGTCTGCCAGTGTGACTTTGGGGCCTGCACGCCTATCCCTCTGACCATTTTGTAGAGTTTTTCCCATGGTTTGTCATTAATGTCCTTAACCATTTGTCGCCAGTAGAGCTTTTTGCTTTCCGCTATTTCGTTTTTTAAAAGCGCCCTAAGTCTTCTATAATTTTCCAAGGCGAGGGTCTCGGCCTCCCGGGTTCTGTGGCGTTTTTTGAGCTCCCTTTTTGCTCTGCTACAATTTGCCCATTTTTGCGCTATGAATTTTTCCTAGTGGAAGGAGGGGACGGAAACGTCTTGGCAATGTTTACGGTTCTGAACGTGAAAACTTGCACGTAAAACGTAACAACTATGACTGTCGAAAAAGCTTAGTTACTTGACATCTACGTAACGCAGCACCATCATTTTGATACAAAAATAGTGGGCATTACTTTTGCGTCAGAGTGGTCTTTTGGACGTACATTTTTGGCCATAATGGAAAAATTTTACGGTTTTTCACGAACAAGCGTAAGCGCAAGAACGCCTCCTTATACTAAAAGCACAATAAGAACCCCACCTCATTACACGTCAGCCTCAGAACTTTACGAGCTGTCCAATCCCATCTGAAAAACTCTTGGGCCACTTTTAAGCAGCTTTCACCCACGCGGATACTGTGCCTCTCGAGATACCTATTTCATACGAGCTCGAAGCTCCCGAGAGATTTTTCGCTGAGGCTCTTGATTAACCGTTTAGTCTAGACGAAGTCAATATTGCCCTCGCTCGTATACGAAATAACAAGGCATTCGGGCCAGATCTTGTAAGAAATGAACAATTTCGGCAGGGACATCTCCTCGTGCCTATATGGCAGTCCCTTTTTAACAGATGCCTTATTGAGGGCGCTCTGCCAGCCAAGTGGTATGATTGCCTTCTTAAAGTAATTTCAAAATGAAAAGGAGATCCTTCGGAGCCTGCCGCGTGGCGGCCGATATAAAAAAGAAGCTGTGTCTACAAACTACTTTCAAGCATACTGACAAGTCGTCTCACCGATTTTCTGACAGCACTGGGGTTCTTCTAGATGAGCAGCATGGTTTCAGGACCGGGCGTTCCACTATCTCAGCCTGCGAAGTACTTCTTGAGCAGATCACAATCTCATTAAACCGAAAAGAAAAACTCCCTTTATTCGCGGTTTTTATTGATTTAGAATCTGCCTTTGACATCGCACCCCGTGACATTGTCTTAAAGAATTTGGTACAGGCTGGAGTTGGACCACGAATGCTCACTCTACCCTGCGCACTTCTGAAGGCTAACCAAATTATCCTCGATGATGGTGTGTGCGAGCATAACACGTTTGATCAGACGACTGGGTATCCGCAAGGCGACAATCTCAGCCCATTGCTATTCATAACGTTACTCAGTGATCTGCCACGCATCATGAAAGAGTGGCACTCAACGGTCACGACCCTGCTCTACGCAGATGATCTGGTAATATTCAGCAGAATTCGTACGGACCTGCAGGCTGCTCTTTGCACACTTGATGAATATTTCTCGCAGAATGGCCTCATAGTAAACGTATCAAAAACCAAGGCTGTTAAGTTTCGGCGTGGCGGGCAACGAGCCCGCGCAGATAAACTGCGATTTCACGGCGAACAAGTGCAGTTTGTAGAGACCTTTTGCTATCTTGGGGTAATTTTCTCATCTCGTGGTACAACTTTTTCACAACATGTAACTGAGCGTTGTAGAAAAGCGCTTAATTGCGGCAGCGGGTATCAGAAACCCAACACAGTTGTCCATTCAGACGGCCATTACGTTTTTCACGCTCAAAGTGGCATCCGTAGCTGCTTACGGTATTCAAGTGACATGGAAACATCTTAGCACTTCGCGGTTATGGCAGTTGGATAGAGTAAAGCCAGCTTTCTTGAAGCGAGTACTTGGCCTTCCGTCAAATTCGCGCAACAGATTAGTATACATGCTCGCGGGTTCAATATAATTTATTGATGAACTCGTAGACCGCTTTAATTTGCCAGACAGTCGCCTTGGAAACGTTCCGGCATGAGTATTCTCAAAAAGTGTCTCTTATTCCCAGAGAGTTTTATCTATCACCAGCTATGACTAACCAGGCCTGGAAGGACTCTCTCCGGCCATGTCGTCACCTCACTACTCGCTACAGTGTTCACGGATTTCATCATCCACTATGCCGGTCTGCTGGGTTTCATAAACCCAAGGAGGACTGCAAATGCCGTCGTTGTGGCGGTCCTCTATACCACCTACCTGATTGTACGGAATCCGTGACGCTTTTACAGCTTCAGCGAGAATGCTCATAATTCATTTTTACCATGTTTGTTATATATATCATGCTCGTATTTACATACCCAAACAGAGTGCTTTGAAAAAAGAGCGTAAACGTAACATATCAGTTCCTTCATGCGTTAACTGGTTCTCCCGCAAACGTAGATTTCGCACAACTATGTAGAAGAAGAAAAGGCAGAAAACTTTTTTTTTTATAAACTTCAGTCTCTCTCCTAAACAAGACGTTTCTGCCTCCTCCTTCCATTGGAAACAAATATTTTCCTGCCGAGTTCTACCCAACCTCGGAGTAAGTACATAACGATATGAATGACCCTGTATATATATGTACATATATATATATATATATATATATATATATATATATATATATATATATATATATATATATATATATATATATACATATATATATATATATATATATTATGGAACGAACATTATATGACTTTTACCTTACAATATATATATATATATATATATAAATCATCACAATATTTTCTTTCTCTCTTTTTATATAGGTTTTCCCAAAATTCGTCCAACAATGTTTGCAATCTAGAACAATTCGGCAAAAATAATATTTCCAATAAAAAAAGGGACAAACATGTCTTCTTTGGAGTGAGAGCGATATTACCAAAAGTGGTGGTATAAAGCTTTTTATTTTGACATATCTTTACTAAATCTGCGATTGTGAAAGCCCTAGTCATCCCATCGACAAACCAATCATACCAGCATGTTTGGATTGCATTCTACGTTAGCTCAAAGCAGAACAAATGTTGTATTGAAAATAATTCTTAAGAAATGTGTTGCAAATCTTATATTTTAGCTTTCACTTTCAATTACCAATTTTTTAAAAGACATTTCCGCTTCTTGTTCTATTGGAAAACAATTTTTGCCGAGTTGTACTAAATTCCAAAGTTTATTCGACGAATTCTGGGATACCTTATATATATATATATATATTTAGAAAACTGCAATAACACTGAATTTATTTTTCGTATATTACATTATGTTTGTGGGACACATATATATATATATATATATATATATATATATAAATATATATATGTACACCTTTGTTGAAAAAGGAATTGCACAGACCAACAAAGGCCACCCCGTCCGTAGGAGCCGCCGCTCCGTACACTATTACGCCTCATAATATAAAAGGGGGTAATCTCGTTGAGTCCCATCAGAAGTACTATGTGTCTGAATAACACTATCTTCGGCGTGTGGGGACGTTTGTGTTGTTGCTTTGCTTTTTCTTCGAGCAGTGAGTAAAGGAGCCGTGTGGCCGGAGGATGAGATCGACGAGGGAATCGTCTTACCGGCAAACATCTCAATAACTCCTTCTCCGCCGCTAACGAGTGTCATTAATGTTGCTCGTTATGCCATATGTGAGTTGATTCTATTTTGTTTTCTCTGTTCCTGTTCAAGCTTGCTCAAAACCTATTGCTCAGGCACACTCTTATTTCAATAAAACACCGTCGTCAAAGCGATTTTTTAAGACTGTTTCTAGCAGTTCCAAAACGCCGGGCGGTAGGTTAAGTTCTACAAATCTATGTATGAATCGAAAACAGGTTTCAAAATGGACGTGGCTAGTCTGGTGCACATACTCAGAGACAGACGTACTTTCAAATTCTCTAATGAAAGTTCGCATGCCAACAAGGCCGACCTGTTTGATCTGGGTACATATTGTTTTTCTCTTTCTTTGACTTAAGAACTTGTTCTATGTAGAAATAGACCGGCAGAGCAGTTTATAGACACAACCATTTTCACCGTTTTACTCATTTGTACCCACGACACAAAGTCGTAGAGACACCAATTTATTTGAATATCGCAATTCAATTTAACGTTTGCTGGAGGCAGACGTTAGAAGTCAAAGTCCGGTGCAGGGTCTCCTGGCGGATATAAAGCTACCAAAAGAAATATGGAGACCGCAGATGTCATTCAAGCGCCACCTAGAGATGTACAAGCTTTGTTGAGACCTTTTTATTGCCGCCAAAAAATAAGAAGAAATTCCAAAGCATTGGAGCAGTTGGCATATTTTCGAGTAAACTTTAATGAACAAAAAGTGGTCTTCCTTCGAGGGCAATAGGATCTATACGTTCACTTCTTTCTCGTAATAGTTAGGCAATACATTTATTACATTTTGCTGAGCTTAGAAGTCATGCTTGGCTGTAGCTCACACCATGGTAGTAGCCTTATTGCCATATTTTTTGTTCCCCTTATGACCGCTCGTCCGACGTTTGACAAAAGCAACAAGAAGCCAGAAGTTTAGTTAAGCAGTGAAGAATCGACCTGCTGTATACTATTCACGGAGCTATCGTGTTGCATCTTGCGGCAAGTTGCCGCGGCTACGGTGGAGATGGCTATCTAATTGTCTATATAGTCGCCCTTGATCTCGTATGAATCGAACGCCCGAACACGTAAGTTATTCGGGGCATTATGGAACCCATTGATCGCCGAATTCCATGAAATGACAACAGATACATACGCGCACTTCATAAGTCTATCAATGTGTATCCAAGCACACCCGAACGTAATACGAGATTATCCAGGGTGTACTGGCAAGGTCGTTGCTCGTAGAACTCCAATCAAGTCAGGAGATTCCGCAGGCAAATGAGTGTGAGAGAAATATCATGCTCGGGAGGCGCACGCAGAATCAAAACGAGAGGGTAAGACCCGTCAACAAACGATCTCTGCTCGGCTATTAGGAGAAGGTGAGGAGAGCACAAGACGAAAAGTGCAGAAGGCATCCAAGCCCCGACCGCGACAATGAGTACGACTTCCATGTATTTTAGGGGCTTAAACCTAGCCTTCCATAAAAAAAAAAAACATTTCGGGGCTGACTTTTACCCAAGATTTAACGTCCATGAGACTGCTTTGCTCATTGCTTCACAGACGGACCCCCATAAAAACAAATGTGCAACGGTGGGGCTCGAACCCGCGTACCTATGTGTCTCCTCCGGTTGCGAGGCACAGACGCATGCCACCACGCCACCGGGGCTCGCCTTCCATCAATAACCAATGAAAACGCTTTATTATTTCGTTGAGTTTTGCTGTCGTCAGATGTTGACAACTTTGTGGGCAAGGGGAAGTCATGTCAATCAAAAGCACCTTCATTAGTCAAACAAAAGGAGCAGATTGTCTGTTCTGCTAAAATCCAGGTTTCAATTACTGACATTGGCCAACTGCTATCCCAGGATGAATAGTCTAAAGGAGCGGTCCTTCCCACTCCTGAAGGCGTGTGCGGAAGACGGTGCTGCAGATCCGCCGCTTGAAGGCCTGGTTGGTGTTGGACACTTACCTGACTCAGCCCCTTTGAAGATGTTGACCTACAGGTCTCCTTATGGATAATTCGCTTTCCTAATTATCTAAGAATACACATGATTCCAGCACATTTAACTCAATATTAAGAAGGCCACGTATTTATTGCAAATATTGATCGTGTCATTAACTTGACAAAGACGATACAGCACAGTACATCTGGTACGTACCTACAAAGCGCTTCAGGAACCAAATTCAACTTACGGGGGGGGGGGAGGCATTACTCTATGCAGTGCTACGTACTTAGCGTTCCTCCTTAGGGTCGTTCGGAACAATACGAATAGAACCACAATTGATCTTTCTTGTCCGCGAGTGTGACGTTGCAGCGCTACGAGGGTTACCTTCCTAACTCCGAAATATAGAGAGGGTTACCGTTTCTAGAGAGAAAAATCAGTTCTTATTGTGGTTTTTGGGTACACGTACTAGTTGTATACGAGCATATAATTGGGTTTGCTCATTGTTGAGACATATGATATACGTATATGTATATATGCATATTTTTACAAAAATATTGTCTACTTGCGGGGCACGCCAGCTTACCTGATTGATAGATTGCGCTGCGTAAACGTATTAAAGAGACGACCTAGCTTAGGGCTCAAACCTGTGCACCTATGTGTGTAAGGCGGGTAAGGTAACACCTAGTGACAGAGAGGCGTGGTACTTTGGAGCCACACGAGAATCAGAAAGGAAAGAGGGAAAGCGACCAATAACAATCCGCATAATTTTGTAGTGAAACCAATAACAATTAACAAATAGCCGACTCATTAGCACCTTCAATGGTCGGTGGCGGAGCGATCTCAGCAGGCCACGCTGGTAATCTAGCCGAGGCAAGGAAGCTCGCAAAATACGCCTCAATAGGTTACCCACATAACTTTCAACCGCTAGCGTTCGAAACCTTGGGCGGTCCTGGCAACTTGACTTGCAAGCTCCTCGACACAGTCGGTGAGCAGCTGAATCTCGCAACTGGAGATAAAAGATCTGCGGCTTTCTTGAGACAGCGGCTCGACCTTGACGTCCAACGCGGGAACGCGGCATCCGTTCGGGGCACGCTGCTGAAGTGGTCCCAGCCCACTCTATACGAGATAGAGTAATATTGTCTGTGCACACGTTCTCGGGAGACAATTGTAGCTCCATTTTTATTCCTTAATAAATGGTGAAGACTTCTTCAATGATATCATTGATTTTGATGATGATGATGATGATCACAAATGTTCTAGATCTAACACGCATCTTTAATTTTTTTTTACTTGAAAGGGTGACTTTCTGTTATTAATAACGGCCCCAAATATGAGCCCTAAACTTGCCTTGATCATCTTTTCCTCTCCACTGGCTCGCTCATTATTGCAGATACGGCCGCTGTTAGTTGGACAAACATTTTCAGCGACCACTTTCCAGTGTTGTCAGTATATGCTATATACTGCTATATGCTACGTGCCGCTAGCTATAGCCCCGGTTGCCGTGCCTAGGAGAATATAAACAGATTCTGTTCCCGTTTTCACTCAACACCTAAAAAATCTAGCGAGGATGTCACACTGTACTTAGTGATGAACGCAGAGGGTTTGGATCGAATCCGTAAAAGATTTTTAAAAACAAGTTGAATTGCACCTCGAAAAGCTATGGCTTGTTTAAATTCTGTAAGCCAAAAAGTGCGAACAAAACTCCCATTGCTGTTTATGAGCTGTGGGTAAAACACACATATATATATATATATATATATATTATTTATCATTCAGTTATTACAATTGTAAGGCATAAACGTGTAAGTCAGATTCATCATGCTCTGTCCGCTTCCTGTCATTCACACCCCACTCCTGTGGCCTCCCTAAGCCGGGAAGAATCATTGCTCGGCTCACGTTGAGTATTCGGACAAAATAATGTTTTGCATTCAGTTTCTGCTCGTTGCTTGATATTTGCAAATTCTACAAATACCCTCAAAGACGCCCCCAGAGAAACGCCGAGGAAATTCAGAGGGAATCTTAAGTATATATATATATATATATATATATATATATATATATATATATATATATATATATATATATATATATATATATATATATATATATATATATATATATGTATATCCAGACGGTGTATGAATAATACATTGTACAGGAATTCAGTGTGCAGGATCCAGAAGAACTACTATTAAAGATCAGCTAGGTGAATATCAGTGCAAATTTGTGTACGAAAAAAATGTATATTGCTTTGCTATACTTTATCTATCAGTTTCATTTAATTGGGCTTTTATCATTGGCTACCTTAAGCTATTTGAACCAGATTTCAAGCATTCTGACTTTAGGCCTTTTAGTCTGCTATATATATATATATATATATATATATATATATATATATATATATATTATACTATATATATTGCCCGTCAGATGCTGTAAAAAACATTTTTTTCCGATGACGTGTATGCCAGAAATAACAACTTTGAAGTGTAATATAAAACGCAATTAATTTAATTAAAACAAATGTGCCTAATTTATATACACACATGATATCATTCTAATGCATATGCTATTGACCCGTCTTACTGTTTGTTGCATGCTCGATGTATTTGCCTTTGTCAGCATTTCCTCGCGAGTGCTTCTTCCGTGGCAATTCGTACAAATGCGGTTTTGGCATATCCTGCTGGGCACAGGGTAAAAGCCCCATCGATTTATGCAATGGGGGACTTGTGTGGTCTTGCTGTGTCCCGCGTAACGCCGAACCTTCCAAGCAAGCTGTGGTTAAGAACCCACGTAAGTAATGTTGTACTGCTTGTTAGCAAGTGTATATATATATATATATATATATATATATTATATATATATATATATATATATATATATATATATATATATATTTATATATATATATATACATATATATATATAAATACGTATATATATATATTTTGTTCACCTATACGCGAGACGGTGGCTTTGTGGTTGTCGTGTTAATGACGATGCTAAATGATTATTCCTGATGACGTAAATAACTCCGTAAGCGGCGTTGCCGTCAATCCAAGAGTCAGCGGTTAAAGGTAGAATCAGTAGTGTCCACCGATTTCTGAGCGAGGACATTGTGACAAATGCTCTTGAGCCGTACGGGGTTATCGGTGCCATATGGGTGCGTTACAAATTCGTTTGAACCGATATTATCGTAGTCACAGATAGTGTTACTTTGGAGGGTTCCGGTTGCACTTTGCCGGTAGAATTTCGGCCGGGCCTCAAAACCTACGGCGTCATAGTCTACCGTGAGCCACATCAATGCTACCGATGTTTTCTGTCTGGATTACATTAAACCGCATTGTCCGTGGGCGGTCGGTTAATGCGGTCAAGGTGGCTCGAAAAAAGGCTCGTGAGGACTGCAACCAGCGAGCGAAGGGTTCCTTTTATAAGGGGCAATTGGAGGCAACCATCTATTCCTGCCCCCATCGACTCAACCGAGTGAAGCAGTTGAAGGAAGCGGCGTTTCGCGGCTGTCAGCAGAAGCACGTGGGTATCCCATGAAGGCACGCGCACCGCTTTCGGACATTCAACCGTCGACCCTAACCCAGCTCCAACCAGAAGTGGCTGATTTAGGAAGGTCTATGAATCTGTTGAAGTTAGTGGCAATGAAGATGGTTTAGAATAGATGGCAGAATTACGGCTGCTAGCACGTTGTAGGTCGCCAGCCCACTTCTGGAGTATTTGAGCATGTTCGCATTGTTAGGGCTTCTGGTCTCAACGAGTGGCCGACATTTCACCGCAGAGATCTTTGAAAGAGGCTGGAAGATGATGATAGCATCAGAGACGATCAAGTAGCCGTGCAGTAGACCAGGTGATTCGATCTTATCCTAGCCCTAATTGTTGCCTATAGTATTCGCGTAATCTGAAAACAAAATAAAAAAGAAGAATTTCATTTGTCAATCCGAAATCGTTACCTGAAATTGTCTAACGTACCTCCTGGCGGACTCACGATTGCTTTCCGAGAATCTCTTCCGGCGTCTCAAACTCGCCGCTACGGACGCGAATTTTACGCCAACACGCATCGATTAAAGCGAACAATTACGAAGATCGACGTGAATCTCTGCAACACAGGGACGATAAGCCAAAGTGCATGGAAGGGGCCACACCATCGAAACCAACACTATAGACCCCGTAGCACACAACGCATACGGCTAAGAGAAGCGCCGCGTCCAGATGCGCCCTGCTTCTCTATAGGTGCGCTCTCCTGCTTATTTAAAGCCGGTTATCAACAAACCGCAGGGCTAGGAGCCAGGTAGACGCTTACAGAAGAAATTATATATATATATATATATATATATATATATACCGGATGCGCTAGCTAAATCCGGAAAATCACTAGCTGACGACAAAATAGCGTTCGTTCTCTTGATGCTTGGTTTCATTGTATTCGAAGAACCACGTGAATCTACTAAACGTGAGTGGCGGCACAATCCATCGGATTGCACGGATGGATTTGCACAACGTTGTGCATTCACGAGAAGTTCAATAAGTTCTGTCTGACGAGACCACCAAGGTCACTATCAGAGTGGCTCGCTCTAAATTGCTCCCTGTGTTCGCTCAAACATAAGGCGGTCGAGTTTGTTCCGTTCTTCCTAGACGAAAACATTTTTAAATATTTTTAGATCGAAGCTAAATTGAACGAGAGAAATGACCGGTGGCTGTTGTTTTTTTCCCACTGTTTTGAGAAGGTGCTTGTGGCAGAAATGACCAAGTTTCCGGTCGGGGTGCAAGTGTTAAGTGTGGTGCCATGTAAGGGGGACTATTTTTGAAAAGGGTGAAATAATCACAGCGGAGGTCCACTAGTGAGCTCTGAAGCTTGTTGTAAAACTGTGGATTGACCGCGTCTCGAATTTCCGGCGCATAGGCATTTTCTCAGTATTAAATATATATATATATATATATATATATATATATATATATATATATATATATATATATATATATATAAATAAATACTTAAAATTGAATAGATAATAAAATAAAACTCAAATCGTATCTGCTGAACAATTGGCCACCGCGACCCAATCTGGTGGCATAAACATCCGTAATGACATAGAAGATGCAATTAAAGCGGCATTTACCTCGACACAAACAGAAGACTTAATCAGAGAATGCACCCTTGCGACATCGTGTCTTAGATGGCTCATAGGTGTTACAGACCGAAAACCCCTAATGACCAGTCGAGAAATTAATATTTGACGCTGGGTCTCGCCAGCCACACAGACAGAACAACTCGCTGGTCAACTACAACCAGATATGACCACTTAACGGATTCCTTCTAACCGACTACTGAACCAACCGCTTCAAACCGACCCTAGCCACCCTAGAAATTAAATCTAAGTTAAAAATGATATCTTAAAGGCCATGTTGCGGTAGAATTATCTAAAATCATACATTATCCGTGCTCGTCTGCCGCATCGGAATATTGTAAAAGATTTACTTTCGTTTCCTACTGTAGTGTTTAGCATTCCTGCAAGAAGCAAGAAAGGACGCACTATTACATCAGTTATTTAGAAAAAAAACTGTCACGCTTTCAACGGGGAGCTATATTAGCTAAAATCCCTCACTTGCCTGAAACAAAACACGGGACGCTTTTGCAGTGTGACACTGACTTCCGACGCTCAAAAGATGATACAGACGAAGCTGGCTTCTGGAGATATTTCGTCGGCCGCCCGCACGCTCTTCTCTACTGACCAGATGGCCCAAGTGGATCCACAAACCCTCGACAGCCCCATAGCTAAGCACCCGGAACACTCTCCAGACACAGCCGTTCCAGACGCACCAGCGACCAGACCACCGGGATCTGAAATCTCCGTTTCCCCAGCGGAGATTCGCAACGCAATTTGAAATTTCCCTAAATGCTCCAGCGAGGGCCCCGATGAACTTCGCCCTCGTCACTTAAAGGATCTCATTAGCAGCCAGGATGACAACGGTAATCCTTTGCTGCTTTCTCTGTGTCATTTTGCTACTCGTGCCATCAACGGACAACCACTTGATTTTATATTGCCAATATTTTACCGAGCTTTTCTGGTTGCTCTCCGAAAGAAGGCCGGCGGAATACGGCAAATAGCAGTAGACCTCACTCTACAAAGGCTTGTTGGCAATGTCCTCGTCAAGAAACCAATCAAGGATATTGTTGAGCTATTGCCTCACTGCTACTTGGCTGTGGTATTAAGGGGGGTACCGAAGCTGCCGTATATGCCACCGCTGCGTATATTTAATCACACAAAGCAGCAAAACATACAATTTTAGGGATTTTCAAAGTACCTTTAACTAAATGTAAAGAGACCACATTTTAAATCCTGTAAAACAACGTATCCCTGGGCTGTACGCCGCTACCTACCAGATGTATTGTTTCCTGTCCAACCTCTATTAGCAAGGAAAGACTATACTGTCAGAGTGTAGGATTGCTTGAACTAGCCAAAAAGCGGGTGCCTCTGCTTGTCTTGCGGAGGACCGCAAGTTGGTGAAATACAGAGAACCCAGTGTGCAGTGTATCGTCCAGTTAATCGCCATGAAAATGTATGGACTCATAGGCCAAGAAACGTCAACATTTTTCAAAGAGCTTGGAAAAAACTAAGCGCCGTCACGAAGGATCCTCGCAGCGCGTATAGATCGAACTTCAGCGGGGAAACGCGGCGTCAGTTGAAAGGTCCCTTCCGCCCGCCGTAGGTCTCCTTGAGATCCTTGAGAGTAGGAAAGCTGATGTTCTCAATACTATTTTGACTAAATGAAAACCCAAAGCCGGTTCTTAGTCAAAATAATATAATGAAAAACATGTATATATATATATATATATATATATATATATAAAGTGCGAGTAGAATTCGAGCTAATTAAAAACGAACTTATTACATTATCTCTGTGAGCGGTTTCAGTGTGCGGAACAACGTACATGCGAAGGGGAAAGGTCATCGGCGGAACGCCAGCAGAATTTGGACATCAACCCTGGCAGGTGGGTAATTAAGAGCGAACTGATAGTAACGAATCGAAGCCCCGTGGCGTAGAGTCCAGCAATACTAATGACGAATAAAAGAAAAACGAAATTTTCTTTTTTCTAGACTACCAAGGTTTTCGCTGGCTACGATCAGTTATCCTACTTGTTTTTGTATCAACTCATTGAAATTGTGGCGTTTATACGTTGTTCCTAAATACTTGCAAGTTTCTATATCAGCTTCACAATTTCCACTGAGCTCGACGCCTACCTCAGCCAAGGTTCGCCAGAACTCGCTTGCTATATTTTTAAAGTTCCACAACGAATAGTAATAGTGATAATAATGCCTACAACTATGGTAATAAAAAAAGAGGAAGGACGCGAAAGGAACCTGAATACAATTTGTAAAACGCCGCCGCTACCGTTAGTCATATATATATATATATATATATATATATATATATATATATATATGTATATATGTGTGTGTAAATTAATATTAGAACATGTCCTCTCTGTCTTCATTTTGCCCTTTGCTTGCAGGCTGCGATCGTTAGGCGGTCTTTTCTCTCGCAGAAGATTACGTGCGGAGGAACTTTGATCAACAACACATGGGTGCTGACAGCTGCGCATTGTGTCGATAGGTTAGTGAGTTGCAGCGACCATAACCATAATAAGCAGGATACCAAGTAAGGTTAATCATAATAAAAAGGACACTACGCAGGATTAATCATAAAAATGAAAGAAGCCAAGCCACCACCACCACCAATTTCTGTGCATAAGACGTACGACCTGAATAGAATTAGGTTGTTTCTAGCTATAACGAGCGCCAGTGCAGACAATATCAAACTGCACGCTCGAAGTAGTTGCGACGGTTCCCTGCCTCAGCATGAACCGCTGCCTATCCTGGTTTAGTTGAGCTGTAATGTAAGAATAGGCCATTCGCAGAATAGTCTGAGATCTTGAAATGAACATAAAAACAAAAATGTTACAAATTTTACAAAATGTATATTTTTATTTTATTTTATTACAGCTATAAGGTCAATTCCGAAAACACTATTTATTAAATACAAATTCGTGAGGTAGTGAACTTGTTTTGTTATCACAAGCTGTAAAAGAGATTGTAAAAAAGATGCTTATGCACGCTTTACAATTGGTTTTGTTTAGTTAGATAGTTTGCTGATGGGAGTAGAGTTATTAGCGTACAGTTTGTTCTTTAAAAAAAACCCACAGAAAAAGGTTAAACGGCGTTTAAAAGCAAGATCTTGACGGCCAGTGAACGTCCCTGTTATGCAAGATTACAAGCCCGAGACCCTTTTTCCTCAAAAGCTCAACTGGCTTTTCGGCTGTGTGGCACCATCTTGTTGGAGCTAGAGTTCACTCGCATCGCTGCCATCCTAATTTGGCCACATACAATTAAGAATTATGCTGTGATGACGCTTGGAACTCACCATGAAGTGAAACAAATTAGCTTCAATGGTTATTTCGGACCAGAGGCCGTACCAGGCTGTCACCTATGGCACATCTAGCGGGTTTTCGTGAATTACGTGACGATTTGCTGTTGCCCAGGTGCTATCGTTTTGTTCACGCACACTTCTATTCAGAAAGAAATGGGCTTTTTTGGGAAACGAGCATTTTTTAACAAATGCGAAATCATGCTGCTACATCTCGGAAGTCAAATCGGCGAAGTTTACTTGCTCCGGTAAAAAAATATGCACCAGTTCACACGTAATGTTCTCACCACGCACCAATTGCCAGTTATGTCGGTCTTGGGTTCTACGATAAACTTGCTAACATGTCCGTACACACGCTCACTTTACGTGATAACGTAATTTTCACAATCGCTGCGCGTTCTTCTGTTGAGGCTTTATCTTGGATTTGGCAGCCCTACTCTGTTCCGTTTACGAAGAGGGCAGATCACAAAAAAGCGAGGCTGAGCGCGGGAGCTTTGGGAAGGTGCTTATTTGAACACCCTATGTAAGGACGTTAGGTTAACGAGCAACACCTCTAAAATCACCTCATTTCAGATTAGGCCTCTGTCAATTAAAAAGAATTATTTCTGACATTTGCCCGCTTGCCAGGTGTTTTGTGGCATTCTGTGGTGCGACGAATTGGTATACAGATACACTTAGGTTAATCGATAATATATAGTTCTATAGCTACATAGCTCGGCTACGCTTTGAGATTTCGACTTGTGTTGAATCATAAGCGTATAGTAGGTTCAGCGGTAAGTAGGCACGCGGTGTATGACGAACCGGCGCTCCCGGTGCGATTTCTTTGACCTGTCGTCGTTTCGTGGCGACGCCGCTAAGCCACGGGGCCTGTCTTATTTTCGACTTCGACACAAGATGCTTAGGACTATCGGCTAGCGGCTGAGGGAAATGACGAGTGTTATTTTTATGGTTGCTGTTGTTGTTGTTGTTGTTGCGGCTGCAGCAATAATATTAGCAACACTAAAGGGAAAAGCAGAAATACTAGATCAAAGCGGCATGGTCTATGTAAGAAAACCATCGCGAGAGAGGTGATCACACAGCCTGCAACGAGAACAGCCTGACTTTTTCAAATGCGATAATAACAGTACTTTAAAATACTAACAACGAAAATAATACAAGAAGCGAGTAAAATAGCACCAATTGATGACCTGGATTTAGAAGCAAGCCAACAGCGGGATTATTATTATTATTATTATTATTTCTACTTGGCACTTCCCACTTTTACTAAAACTGTATCAATGACTCATCAACGCGATCTTCCAGCGATTGTGGTTTGGGGACACCAATCCACACCATGAAGACAAATGCTTGTTGAGGTAGTTGGTCACCTTTTCCGAGAGCACGCGGTCAAGCTTTTAATACGATATATATATATATATATATATATATATATATATATATATATATATATATATATAAATATATATATATATTGTTTTTTTTGAGCTTCGGGGGAAAATAGGTAGGTAAGTCAAAAAGTTGCTAACATCGCCTGCATACAATTTTAAAAAGAGCATGCAGACTACAGCGCCGTAGAGAGACGTCTTTTAAAAGTGACGAACAAAAGTATGTGAGATTGTGGATTGGTTTCGAATTGTGTCTGCGGCAGGACTCTGCATTCATGTCAGACCCTGCAGTGGCATGACGAGCAGAACGAGCTGTAATCACAATTGTTTGGAAAGTTTAACTGCAACGCAAATCAAAGCCAAAAATAAGCTGCAGTCTGTGGCACTAATGCGCCGGCGTACAGCAGTACCATAACTAAATTAATTGCCTAAAAGATTAAAGAGGTACGATTAGCGAACTGTACTAGTAAGTCCACAAACCCGTGATGACTGACACTGGCCGCTTCAAGTTGCACGGATTAGCGCAAGGGATCGGCAATAGCTATGGTGCAGTACATAGTGTATTGCATCTGCATTTATACACAAATAATAAATCAAAGCAAATTTGATAGGCTACCGCGCAAGCTAACATTGGAGCAAAAAAAACTGATTCTGGTCGCTGATTGCAGACCAGGCTGTTCAACGCGCTCACGCCGAGCGGCCTCGCAGCTACAAAGCTAACCAACTTTATCGTGTCGTTGTCGTCAAACGTTTGTGAGGTTGTGACAGTTAACGTGGCAGTAAGGTGGAACACCTTACTGCCCTCAATTCCTGGCCGCATTAAGTTTGCGGCGCGACATCTGGATATGTACATAGTAGTCATCGGCATTAGCGATGCAGGCGCAGTACATAAAATTTGCAATCTGCATAATTGCATCCGCATTTGTGTTCTAAATAAATTAAGGCAAATTAATCGCTACTGCGCGAGCTAACAGTGGAGCCGAGACTAACATGAGAATGACTATTCTGACTATGATGACGCACGTGTGTCAATTTTTGCGAGCAGTTTTGAGCTTTTGAAACAAAATCCAGCTGCGAGTAGTCAACACGTGGCGAAACGTTTCCCACCGGGCTAAAAAGGCACATCTCAACCAGACAGGTTTACGCGACGTGGGGGCTTTGGAAGCCTCAATAAATCTTTCTCCCGAACGAGACGTGGCTTTTGGCGGACTATTATTGCTTGTGTTGCTTTTGACCCACCTGCTGCATATGTATATACATATATAATAGGTGCATCTATATTTTGCACCTATTTTCACTATATATTGCACCTCATATATATATGTATGCCTAAATCTATATATATATATATATATATATATATATATTTTTTTTTTTTTTTTGCTGTTAAGGTGTTAAAGAGGAAAAGGAATTGCATTTACGCATGTTCTACATTCTCTAGCTACTTTAAACTCTGCGTCCCTGTTTTCTCTCTGGATGCATTGTCCTCTCTCTTTTGAGGAAAGTACTTTTTGCATTCGGCTCGCGTGCAGGTCATTACATAACGCGCACGTATGCTTTACGCCATAATGTTAGCAAACGGTGTTATGGATATTGATATATAAATATGAGTATGTGAATATTTATTTTTAGTATTTTACTTTGATTACCGTTTCAATAGCGATCTTTTTTTACAGTTTGCTTAATGCACACTCTGAATGACACATCTAGCGTAATATCATAGTGTATGTATGATTAGGCACCAACAAGCCTGCCCCTATTGTCTGTTTCATTTAAGTAGACAAGTTGCTTGTGACAGAGCACTGCAAAGCTTCCCAAGATCTAAGTGTCCTTGGTTTGAAGTTGGTAAAGGTTTGAGGGTGTTGAAATATTGTAGCTATAAGTAAGCCCATACCTTAACTGTGTTCTAGTTTTCACTTATACTCCATTGGTAGACTTTGATGTTAGCCAGACACTTGCTCTAGGGCGTTAATTTTTGGTTACCGGCAGGTCGAGTTCTGTGAGTGTATAATAAAAGCTCTTGAACGTTAGAATGCTCGTTTTCGAAATTGTATTTGTTTTTGTTATATTACTTCAAACAGAATAGTACAAAACGAATCAATAAAAGTGTTATAGATAAAGATGCTGCGTGATGCGTACATGCATATCATAACATTGGTATCAAACCATACCTTAGTATAATCATTGCGGATCGCAAGCCAATTGTAATTACAGTTATTTTGTTAGGTGTATTATCCCGCTTTTATCCAACAGGTTGACTTGACTATTCTGACTATTATATATATATATATATAGTTTGTGTATCTAGTGTAATACAAACTATATATATATATATATATATATATATATATATAGTTTGTATTACACAGCTATGATTCATAGCCAGACCACATGTTCTCCCAGTTTTAGACTAACACCAATATTATTATTTTGTAATAACAAACGTAAGTCTTCCTCTTCTCCCTCTTTGTGCTTTTTCCGGCGGCCGGCTTTGTAGCACCTTAGTGTCCAACCTTCGAGTTCGTCTGGGTGAGCATAATATCCGCGACACGAGCGAACGCTACCCGCACGAAGAGTATATGGTGCAGAAGAAGATCATCAACAAAGGTTTCGATCCGAGGACCTACATCCACGACATCGCGCTTCTTAAGCTCACCCAGCCCGTCATTTTTCGTAGGCATATCATCCCGATCTGCCTGCCCGAGCAGAGGAAAAACCTCACCGGCGAGATAGCCACGGTTTCCGGCTGGGGATATGTAAAGCCCGACCAGTCAAGTTTGCCGAACTCTTTGCAGAAAGTCGACGTTGAGGTAAGCCAAGCGATCGACCATGGCCAGTTAGTGCAATTACGTGCAACGTTCTATTATGGTTGGGACCACCGATAACTAGAACTTAGGTCTGCAAATTCCTCTCCAATACGTGATGCCCCTAGTTTAAACCTATCGTTTCTAACGTCCATTTCGGCAGCTATCACTTCCCATTACTTGGTATCGGCCTTAGCACCCCGTGCACCTCCTACATTTCTGAGGATTGTGGAGGAATCCTTCTGTGCTGAATAACCCGTGGCCCGTGGGCTGCAAACGCCGTAGCTGGATATCTACTCGTATGTCAGGCTGTCAGTTCGTATTTCTTATCACCACCGTAATTTCTATGTCGACTTCCTTTACATCCGCCGTCCACCTCATAGTGTAGTCCTCAAACGCTCTCGTCCTTGGTAACCTCATCATGACTGTAGTTTGTGTGTAATTCGGGCGCCCCTTCAATCTAAGAGCAACTCTTTCCCTACAAAAATAAGCTTAACCCAAGAGCTTGTTTCATAGAGAAGAATCGTACTGGGACCAGTAATAGTAGATTTTTTTGCTTCTCGAATGAATCCCCTATGGGTAATGTACTGAATCCAGCTACTGGTTCCATTTTAATTTCAAAGCGAGCAGACGCGGTATGTATTGAAACACTTGCGGGTGTTTTGTTGCTGCGCTTCTCAAATTTCTGTTCCTACTCTGCTTTCTATATTCATTCGGAAATTACTATCATTCGACATTATTCGTCGACGACATCGCGCGTCTTGTCGCGATGTCGTTGATGGCAGTGACCCCAAATAGGTTAATTTATTTCCAAAATGTACAACATTACCCCTGGCTTGAAGAACGTCGTTGCTCTTCGACCTCTTCGAAACTCCATTGATACTCGTTTTAGGCCACTCTTGTGATATCCGTTACTTTTTCATAATCACCATACAATTTCTCCATAAGTCTGCTTTTCACTGCTAGGTCAAAGGTGTTTTTAAGACCTATAAATACTGAATATAATGGCCTTCGTTGTTCAGGTAGAGTTTCCGAAATCTCTGTTTGCTATTGCCACAGAGCCGCAGGGGTTAATTCTAAGTCTCTAAATTGTGTTGTTCCTTGGCCTACCGTTTTTCTAGTTTCGAGAAAGTACGCAAGCCAATTTTATAGTATACCTAAAAATATGTTACAAAACTCTTAGGCACTATTCCCTCTAAGCTTCGACGGTTCTTATGCCTTTCCCGTTAGGTACAACCATGAGAGTATCATCCTTCCACGCTTTAAGCATTGCCTCGGATTTAAGCATAGTTAAATAGAGCTTTCATAGCATGGTGCTAGTGCCAATACACGTTTTAAATGCTTATTAAAGCCTTTCTGGCTGCTTTGCCTCTAGGGGATCCTTCAATTGCCTTACACAACGTCTCCCATTGATACTGCACGAGCTGCACCCAGTCCCGTTCGGGGGTGTCCCAAAGCCCATTGTATAATATTTTTTCCTTTTGGGGTAGTGTCGGCTTCTTGCAGCACCTATTAGATTCCATTTTAATTCTACTTGGTGAAACCATTTTCTTAACTTTCGTTAAGAAGACTTTACTATCCAGTTTTGTCGACCCGCCCTCTTTCCGCGTTTTCGTCTCTGAAAAAATGTTGACAACCTTTAGGCGTTGGCGCGCTTGCTAACAAACATTTGATAAATTTGGTTACATTGTTACTTAACTCTACCCTTGCCGGCTTTAAATAAGCTGCTACAATTTGAACTCCTCTAGATGCTACTGCTACTCGGTGTTCAGCTATGATTCCAATTCTCATTCAATTTCTGCTCTTGTAAACACTGAACTCCCCCCTCACTTGACCTGTCCCGTCCTTCACCTTTGTCTGCTACCAAATTTTATCCGTAGAAGCTTTTCAAAGTAAACGGTTTTCCAGCCCAGGTTTCCGTCACGATTAGAATATTCACACCTCAGAGTTCTTTCGCGCCTAACAGTTCTAGCACGCCATATTCTTTGCAGTTTCACAGCACCACCATGATTTCCCGTGAAAGTCTTTCTGTGCCGATTTACCATTTTCTGACGTTCTCCTGCATCAAGCCATCCGAGTTCAAATGTTTGTGTACGGTGCACGCATATAAGTGCTTATATATATATATATATATATATATATATATATATATATATATATATATATATATATATATATATATATATATATATATATATATATAAAAAGGAGTTAAATAAGAAAGAACTATCTAATTCAAACGGCGCGCAACACCTAAAGAGAGTGGAGCATGAACTGCCCAGAGGCGCTTTAGTGGTTGGCAGTTCTAATGTGAAGCGCGTTAAGACATTTGTGATGAACGCTATTAAGAATGACAAACGTTGCGATATTAATAGTTATGGAGGAGCAACTATGCGCACAACAATTGAACATGTTTTAGCTAAATTGCGCCGTGATACTCACCGTTTCCATCTAGTCATTCTCCATTCTGGACTAAATGATGTGATAAATAGTGCTGCACGAAAAGGTTGCTCAATTTCGGAGGTATGGTTTGAAATTGAATGCGCGCTTAACGATCTTGTCAGTTTCGTCTATCAAAATAATATACGACTAATTGTGTGCTCTATTCCCATTGCAATGGGATACGAAGAGGAGTGTAGGTTTATTAACAAACAACTGAAATGCAAATTTAATATGAGTACCATTGTTTTTAAAGATTTTAGTTTCAATCAAAAGAAAGCCAAGAATATGCATATTGATGGATTGCATTTTGGAATCCATGGCGCTCGGTTGGTCGCTCAGTATATCCCTCGTGAGATAGCCAACCACCTGAACATAACCGCCCAGTTGGAGCCTGTACAGCTGTCATATAAAGACGGTCGCACAATGGCTGATCGAAGTTCTTATTTTCGGGACAATTTAATGTCTCCACAAAAACTGAAAATAAATCCATATTCCAATCATCCATTAGAAACCATCCAGTCCCCCACCCCGGAACCCCTGGTCTACGATTGGCATCACTTTCCACCTCTACCACCCAAACTAATCGCTCCATTCAGTCCAGCAGTTCCGCCTCCCCCACTCCCCCCGTGGCTAACTGCGCTCTAAAATGTTTATATTTCAATGCACGCTCGATTGGAAAGGATGATCGTGTTCAGTTGCTCAATTCATATACCGCCTTACATAATTTTGATTTAATTTTTATAACCGAAACATGGTTAGGTATAGGCGGGAGACATGTTAAAAATTGTGAATTAAGCTGTGATAATAGGTATTCAGTACTTCGGTGCGTTCGGGGCTCTCGAGGAGGTGGTGTCTGTATATTAGTTAGACAAACGTTAAAGTTTTGTGAGATCAAGTTAGAGGATGATATTGAAGCATTAGCGCTGGACGTGTTTTCAAAATCATGCTCAGTTAGGATAGCATGTTTTTATGATACGAATGCTGGATCGCTGCCAGAACGCAAGAATCGCATAAAAGGAATATGTGATACTTTTGAGAATATATGTGATAGTGCTAAACCAATTATAATTGTTAGGGAATTTAACCTTCCAAGAATTGACTGGCAAAATGTGTCCCTTTTAGATTCTCAAACAATGGAGGCTACTTTTACAAATGCTTGTATAACAAACGGTTTATATCAGCAAGTGACTGAAATTACGCAGCCACCAGTGGATGCAGGAGACCCAATCTACAAAGAATGGCCAGAATATAGTAAAAATTCAAGTGATTCATCTAGTCATACAAACAGTCTTGTGCCGAATGAAACCAGCACAACTTTTACACTAAACGAAAACCCTAGGGGAACATTGAATGATTTAGTTCTTACTACCGATCCAGATATAATAGAAAATATATCTGTTTTTAAATCCCCGATGCCCTCAGACCATAACGCAATTTCTTTTAACATTTTATTCTTTTAACAGTATCCTCCTATTGAGGAGGGAGGATACAATTTCTTTAAGGGTGATTATGATCAAATCATAGAAAAGCTGACACTTGTTCCATGGAGATATATATTCCTAAACTGTGATACCGTAGATAAAATGTATAATTGCTTGGTTTATCAGATGCACGTTGTGATCGAGGAATTTATTCCTAAACGCACCGGCGTCTAAAAATAACACTAGGCTTCGTGAGTATATATCTAGTCTTGAATCACCTATTGACGAAGACCCGAGTCCGCGGTATGCGACCAAATTGCGTAAGGCAAGCAGACGACTTCGGGTATTGGAAGAATCCAATCTCGATTTTAAAGATTCTAAGTAGTTTTTTTTTAGGTATGCCAATAAGCGCTTAAAGGGAAAAGAGGATATAACGGCACTTAAAACAGGTAATGCGGTTGTGACGGATGATATCTCCAAAGCGGATGTTTTTAAAACTTGTTTTTCTTCTGTTTACGTGGCCTAAGCAGGTTTAACGAAAGCACTTACTTTCCCCCACCAACGTCATCAAGGTGTCCGTATTTATTTGTGTCGGAACATAATATTTTAAAGAAAATTAATCAACTCCCATCTAAATGTAGCCTCACCCCAGACTGCATCCCTCCATTATTTTTATAAAAAAGTGGCACATGTTATAACTGAGCCACTCTCATTAATTTATGCTAGATCCTATGAAGATGGTGTTGTGCCAGATTTTTTCAGACAATCAGTTTTTACGCCTGTACATAAGAAAAAAAAGGGATCCAAGTCGAATGTTGATAACTATAGATCTGTGGCACAATCATCAATAGCGTGTATATTATTTGAAAAATTACTTGTGGATCATATATTTCACTTCATGCAGTCTGAGGGAGTGCTTGATGAGCAGCAACATGGCTTTACTAAGGGCAAATCCACAGCAACACAACTAGTTGAAATGGCCCAAGATTGGGCCATTTATATTAACAAAAAGAAAGCATTTGATTGTGTTTATTTTGATTTTTCTAAAGCATTTGACAGAGTAAACCATTTTAAACTTTTACAGAAACTAATTGACTTAAATATAGACAAGCACACTGTTTTATGGATATCAAGTTATTTAACGAATCGAAGGTTTTGTGTGCGGGTCAACAAGAGTTTTAGTCGGTATGGGGCGTGTCCTTCGGGCGTGCCTCAGGGATCATGGGTAGGCCCACTTTTATTCTGTATATTCATCTTAGATCTTAAAAACGTTATACCCGAAACACTAAAGCATAAACTCTACGCAGATGATCTTAAACTTTATGAGCCATCTGGCACAGAAGCCGAGAGGGAAATATTACAGAGAACAATTGACTCCATCTCCGATTGGTGCGCCAAAATGATATGATAATTTCGGTCCCTAAATGCGCCGTTGTGTGTCTGAAAGAGGACCACGTTTACACACTTGATGGACAAGAAATACCCAGAGTAAACAGCATTCGCGACCTTGGGGTAACGGCAACACCAGAGCTAGATTTTAACATTTACATCACGCAAACTATTCAATCTGCTAGTCTTATATGTAATATGATATTTCGTTGTTTTATTATCAAATGCCCAATGTTCTATATCCGCCTTTATAATAGCCATGTAGTTCCCAAATTCATCTACAGCTGTGAAGTCTGGCGGCCGTATTTGAAGAAACATATTGATGCAATTGAAAAAGTTCAGTCTAAATTCCTTCGACGTGTTACATTGAGACGTAAGGTAGAGCGTAGCAGTCTCGACTTAGTACCTATATCAGAACTACACTCGAGAGCAGATTTTAAAATGTAAGCACGAATCTCTCAGTCGAATAGACTTCCTATCTTTTTAATATTCGCGACAACAATCTGCGCAGTACTCAAACCATGTCGTCGAAAATAGTTGCACGATCTGACCGATTCAACAATATGTTTTTGTGGCGCATGGCCAGAATGTTGAGAACCATGAACTAGTGATATATTACTATATACTGTACAATTACATATATTTTGCAAAGGTACTATTTCGACCTATTATATGGTAAATTGCTCTTTATACCTCTTACATTGTGCATTGAATATATTGAATACAGGATTTTCCTGAATAATTATGTATATAATAATCTACCCTTTGAAAGCAATAAAGGAGCACTTGAATTGAAATATATATATATATATAATACTTATACTATTTATAAATATATATATATACTTATACTATTTATATATATATATATATATATATATATATATATATATATATATATATAAACATACTACTAAACTCTCGTGTCCCCATTTTATAGATTATTGAAAACGACGTTTGCCAGTCATGGTTCAAGGAGAAAGGCCACACAGATAAAATCTTTGACTCAATGATTTGCGCTGGCTACAAAGAGGGAAAGCGAGATTCCTGCCAAGGCGACTCTGGTGGCCCACTTGTGCTAATGAAAAACGGCCGTGCTCAACAGATCGGCATTGTTTCGTGGGGTATCAACTGCGCGCTGCCGAACCTCCCCGGCATCTACACACGAGTATCGGACTACGTCGACTGGGTTAACGTGCACGTAAATCGCACCTCAAGAGATGACCATCTAACCGCTGATCCGCCGGCGCACGTACCGGTCAGCAACGGCGACCAACACAAGAATACGAGTGATACGGTTGAGAACGTCAAGGAAGAGGGCTGTGAGAGTAGCGTGAACGCAACAATTGATACAGATGCGTCGAGGCAGCTCCGATTTCGGCCATAGTGATGATGATGATGATGATAATGTCGATGCCCCATCCGCAAGGCAACGACCTTTGACCCTTAGAGTCACCGTCTTAATCACAAATAATAAGTTCGCCTTCGAAAGTGATTTGCTGAATCAAGCTGCTGTTCAAGCTGCCGCTATTGGTGGTCACCCGTTTCAAACAATGCCAAACACGCGTCTCCTAACCTCGATCACCTCGAGTGAAGTCATCTGCAGCCCTGCCGACTAATGAGTTGAATGAGTATCACTTTGAAGTAATCGCGTTGACTCTCCAAACGGGGTCGATGGAGAAAAGCACGCAAGATAGATAGAGAGAGAGAGAAAGAGAGGTTAGCATTCACGACTTATAGCATTTAGATGGTGTATAATGAGAAGAGCACGGTTGCTCGACAGCTCAAACTGAGTACCTTCTACATTTTTGCGTGTCTAGATTGTGGCATAATCAACATGTTCGCCTAAAGTAAAAACTATGTGCAAACGACAAAAATGCGTACAAAAATTGTATTGTACCACTTTACGTGACGGTTGCGACAGTAACTTGTAGAGTTAATGTACATTGGTGAACGGATTATGCGTACCCTTTGTAAAGACGCTGCTTTTAGATACTCTTATCGTCGTTATAGACTTAAAGAGTGATAGACTGACACAGCAAACACCTTTTTTGTGTAAATGTGTGCTGTTTCTATACTGTTACATTCGTTGACAACAACTCAAGCATATCGTTTTTTTGTTTGTATAGTATGCATAATTACTGCCCATGGCACTCTGCCTTTGTGGCTATTTATTACTCTTTCTATCTAAATAAGGCAACCGTTTTACTATGTTACCTTGATTTGTGATTACAGAGCCTAATGCCGTGCCTAAAGCAAAACAATTGTGACACAATGCCCGTCACCAGTTAACGTTGGTGAGTTAGTTGGCTTAGAAAAACTGAGTTTCTGAGAGTGAGAAATCCGATGAGTACTCATCGGAATATAGGTCGCGTAGCAATTAGTGACTTGGTACGAGTCATGGTTCTTACGAACAGACAAGGCGTTTGTATTCTGCCATGTGCAGGTTGTTTGCAGAACGAATTGCTGCGCAACTACTATTAGTTGGTCTATTGTATCATTATAGCATGCAGATTATGATTGGTTGTCTCGTTGTACTGGTATGTACAGTCTGTTTTCGGTGCGAACCGCAAACTGCAAAGTATAAGTAAATAAATAAAATAAGGATGCTGCAAATAAGCTTTTCGTTATTATATATATATATATATCCTCGTGGGGTCTTGGAGACAAGGAATTAGGGCGCTTGCTGCCGGGAGATCGCTCCAGGTTTAGGAATAACATCCTGACATCTGTCGAAAGTACATTCTCTGCTCTAAGGCTGTGTCCTCCCAGGAGGTGAATGATCCGTGACGCGGACAACGATAAGCGGAGCGGGAAATGGTCCCTGGGAGCTCCGACAAGAGACAAACGTTTCACCATACAGGATGTATATCTGCAACTTCCTCCTGTAACGTTAGGGGTCCAAAGACTTCGGGCTCGCCTTTAGCTACGACGTATCAATCCGGGAAAACTCTAAATGTGTCATTGATAAGAGCATCGTTTGGAGAAAAAGAGGGCTTAGGTATGGACACTTCCCAAACTACACAAGATCCCTGACTCTAAGATGATATAAGGCAAACCTCAAGATATTGCCCTGTTAAATGACTCCAGCTTGGAAAAACCTATTTGATGATAGCTCAGGGTACACGCAACTATAGCTCTATCCCCTCATTGGACGGAATCTGACGGGTGTGGGAGTTAGGCCTGTGCGTCTATGGTCTTGGTAGGTAGCCACATCTTTTAACCTCTCAAAAGCGTTTGCGTCTCAAAAAAGTTTGCGCAAATCTCCTCTCTCACCTTTTCCGATGTCGCACTGCCATGTTAACAAAAGACGGACGTTAGCATCCGTCAGGTGCAAACATTACACCAGCCGCGTATGTTCCTCCGCTGCTGGCCTGGAGTTCTATAGAAATCCGTCAACGGGAGACCGGAAAATGGTTAACGGTAGTCTTCGTAATCAATCGTATTCCAAATTAGACCATCATTGACTTAGAAACAAAATGATCCTAATGCAATGCGCATTCTCCTGGTTGTATTTTTTGGTGAGCGTGATCGCAAAATTTAATTTAATTGAACGTAAACTCTCAAACGAGGCCCATCACAGGATCTCGACTTTTTCAAACTCTTGCTTCTGCTATAGATAGTTGAATGTCACTCAGATGAAGCAGATTTTTTCGAACACGTTGCTATACTCAGTTCATTTATCAACAAACTAAATTGCAGACTCTAATCTACGTGTTTCATTTTCTAGGATGTCTCGCGGAGTTTAAGTATAACTCAATGAACGCAATTTTACTATCGCGATCTCAATAGTAGATATCAAATATGAATAGAAACATGCACGCACTGTCAGGCAGTGATTCGAAGGGAAACATGTTTATCAATGTTTGTTTTCCAAGCTTATTAGTACTGTTGTTGTACAGGCCTAATCTGCCTTGCAATAATAGCAGTAATGTTATTTTGATTCTCGTGCCTAAAAACCAGGATGAAGCAGTTTATCGTGTTTCAAAGGTAGTGCCCGGCCATCTTGCTGAAATCTTTGAACTAGCCCACTTGCCTGTTTTAACTTTGAAGTGACCTCTCTCAACAAATTTAAAGCCAAGCTTGAAAACATGGTCGTTGCGGTTGCCAGCACCAATTAATGCCATGTCTTTGAATCGGCGGCTGGCAAAGGTTGTGCGTTATGTTTTGTTGGCTTTATACACATTTAGCTAAATCAAATACTTCAACTTATGCATATCATGGATCGCCCATACAAGCTTACATTAATCGAGCGATGATAGTGCTAGAAAAACTCAAACTGACTGATACAAACCACATCTGATTTACGTTGCCACGTTAGGATAAATGAAGAACGAAAAGCAGACAAGTATCGAAATTCGGCCTACATCCTCTAATGGATTTGAGAGACAATGATACCAGACTATCTACTTCTTACCCTGAAGTATAAGCTAACCACTCGGCACACATTCCAGGTGTACGCCCTATACAATACAAAGTCTTCCTTATTGAAAAAAGGCTGTTGAAATCACATTGTAGTCTTTATACACATGGGCGCGTCGCAAAGCTCTCCATGCGAACGCGTTATTCGCCACTTCGACATTAGCAACTTCCGGTGGAGTAATTGACATGCCACTACGAAGATTATTTGGACGTACTGTGAAAAAGGTACTTAAGTTATTACTCCGGATTAGTTTTTAAAAAGTCTCACGTCAACTCACATTTGATATTCGCTTACGTTTGGGAGTACGAGGCTTTCGCGTCTGACATTGCAACGCCATGCGACTTGTTTGATAAATTTATCCTGCACTCGCTGGAGCAGTTCTACATCGTTTCTATAAAAAGGCACCCACACGTGCGAACAGAAATGTCCACTTTGGTACAACAAGCGTATTATACAGTTTTATATGCATTGCTGGGTCATGTCCGATAAACGCTCTAAGAATGAGATTGCACATGCTAGACGCAGATTTTACAACTTTGGCGATATAATGTGTATACTTCATTTGACAATCAAATGTAAAAATTAGGTCTTTGTATGTTGACACTTCAGGTATACTTAAAGCATAGGTCTTTGTATGTTGACACTTTAGGTATACTAAAACATAAAATATGCAGTGTCGTCCTTGACTGTTTTTAGCAAGGCACATTTCGATGTGGATATTTCCATTCTATTCGAGTGAGCCCATAGTAGCACGGAATCAATTGCCATTGGTAACTCGGCCTTGTCTTTGCCGCCCTATGAACGGAAAACTAGCTAATCCAAGAAACTTTGTTCAGGTTGTACAAGTGGTTTAAGACAGACAGTCGTGCAGTGTTTAGGGCCGGTGCCGGCAAAGCACCCAGTTCCGGTCTATTCTGTTACGAGCACTTGCATCTATCATTGCTTCTGTCCCCTTTGTTCCAAACCCAATTCAATATAGTATCGTTGTTTTCAACTTGACACGAGATAATACTGAGTGAATTTTCGAAAGGTGAGGGCGGTCTACAGAGCCCGTCTTCATGGCGTAAGGTTGCCAAAAAGTGCGTAATTTACAAGCTCCTAGCTAGCATACTTACTTGAGCCATATCTGGAATCTGTGGGTACGCTTCCGGAGGAGCAACATCGATTTCGGTAGGACAAATCAACAATGACTGCTTGTGCGGCGCTCTCAAGATACAGACAAACTTTAGCATATATACAGGTAGTTCAATAAGTTCTTAGAATGAGCTTTTTAGAATTCGAATTTTGGCGCGCTTCCACCGCTATTAGGAACTGCAACTTTTCGACTGCTAGCACTCAAAATATTACGGTGATTGGCCGTTGCGATTTCGTTTGATAGCTTTCCCGTGCAACGTATCGGCGTGATTTTTAAAAATGAAGAAAAAAGAGTTTCGAGTGGTTATCAAGCATTTTTATTTCAAAGGTTGGAATGCGACCCAAGTAAAAATTGGGTTGGACGAGACGTACGGTAACTCTGCGCCATGTTTTGCCACTGTTTCCAACTGGATTAATGTGTTAAAAAGAGGTCGCAGGAGCACCGAGAATGAACTACGTCCAGGAGGCCAAAAAACGGCAACTGATGAGGAAAACATAGAGAAAGTGCGAAACATCGTTGGCACAGATAAGCGAATGAACATTAAGGAGATAGCGGAGGCATTAGGAATTAGTTTAGGTAGTGTGCATTTTATCCTATACGAAAACTTGAAGATGAAAGAGCTCAGAGAAAAATGGCTGCCGCATTTGTTCAACCAAGGCCAAAAAACGCGCCTGTTTTCGCTTCACAGCGAAATTTGGCCAAGATGTCGAACAATCCGTCGGATTTTTGGCGCAGATTCATGACCGTCGATGAAAGCTGGGTCCATCACTACACTCCCGAGACCCAAGAAGCATCTTGCCAATGGTGTGCACCTGATGAAGGACCTCCGAAGAGGGTGCGGACAACGGCATTGACCGGAAAGGTGATGGCTACAGTTTTTTAAGACCAACGTGAACAACGATCACAGGAGAATATTATGCAAGACTGTTGGACTGCCTTTAGCAAGAACTCATCGTGAAACGGCCCGCTTTGCAGAAGAAGGTTGTCCTGTTTCACCAGGACAATGCTCCTGCACACAAGTTCCGGCAAGCATCGGCAAAACTGGCCCAACTGAGGTTCGAACTTATTGAACAACCTTCCTATTCTCCAGACCTGGCCCCCTCTGATTATTTCCTCTTCGAACATTTGAAGAATAGTCTCGGTGGAAAGCGTTTTTCCAGCAATGAAGAGGTTAAGGCTGCTGTCAATGCCTATTTTCAGTCTAAAGACGCGGAATTCTACTTAAGAGGTATAAAAGCTCTGAAATCTTGGTGGGAAAAGTGTATTGAGCATCTCGGGGAGTATATCGAATAAGATAAATTTAAAAACATGATTTGGAAAATTTTTGGTTTTCATTTTAAGAACTTATTGAACTACCTGTATATATATATATATATATATATATATATTTTGAAGCAAACTGCAATTGTCCGGTAATTGGTGAGGTACACGACTATAAATACCTTGGTCTGACGTTCCAAAATAACATCAAATGGGAAGTTCGTATTAAACATATGATAAACAAACTTAGGACAGGTGCTTTACTTTTGCATAAGTTACGACATACGAGGTGTGTTCAAAAAGTATCGCGACTTTTGTGTTTTTTCAAAAATTATTTATTTATTCATGAATATCTATTTTGTCCCTTCAAAGTAATCCCCATGAGATATTATACACTTGTGCCAACGGTTTTTCCAATCTTCGAAGCACTTCAAAAAACCATTTTTTTTAATCTTGTTCAGCTTCTCCTTCGATGCCGTCTTTATCTCGTCAAGCGTAGCGTAACGTCGTCCTTTCATGGGCCTCTTCAGTTTAGGGAACAAGAAAAAGTCACAGGGGGCCAGATCTGGGGAATACGGTGGCTGCGGCATCATTAGTGTGTTGTTTTTGACCAAAAACTCGCGCACAAGCAACGATGTGTGAGCAGGGGCGTTATCGTGGTGCAAAAGCCAATTTTTGTTCTTCCACAAATCCGGGCGTTTCTGGCGGATTGCTTTGCGCAAATTGCGCATAACTTGCAGGTAATATTCCTTATTGACCGTTCTACCCTGTGGCAAGAACTCATGATGCACCACGCCCCTGCAATCGAAGAAAACTGTCAGCAAAACTTTCACATTCGACCGAACTTGGCGCGCTTTTTTCGGTCTTGGTTCGTGCGGCAGCTTCCATTGAGATGATTGAGCTTTGGTTTCCACGTCATAACCATAAACCCACGATTCGTCACCAGTTATGACCCTCTGGAGCAAATTTGGGTCGTCGTGGACAGAGTCCAACATCTCATTAGCAATGTTCATGCGATGCTGTTTTTGGTCGCAATTGAGCAATTTTGGTACGAATTTCGCGGCGACCCGTCTCATGCCCAAATCATTGATAAAAATCGAATGGCACGAGCCAATCGATATGTTTAGGTCCTCAGCAACTTCTCTAACGGTGATTCGACGATTGGCCAATACCATTTTCTCCACTTCATTAATTTTTTCGTCTGTTGTTGAAGTGCTCGGGCGTCCGGCACGCTCTTCGTCGTTCACATCTTCTCGGCCTTCTGAGAACATTTTGTACCACCGATAAACGTTGCTTCGGTCCAAGGTAGCTTCTCCGTATGCCACAGTCAACATTCGGAATGCATCCGCGCACTTAATTTCGTTTTTCACACAAAATTTGATACAGGTTCTTTGATCAATTTTTTTGAATAGGTAAAAATCGAAGACGATCCAAAACACGTGCAAGCAAAGCAGCTGTCAACAATTAAGTGAACATTCAAAATGGCCGAGCTTGTCGGCATAAGTGAGAGACATGAGTACCAACATAACGCTACAAAAAATCGAAATTCGAATATACGTAACCCGCGAAAATTCAAAAGTCGCGATACTTTTTGAACACACCTCGTATTGCCTCCCTTGAATTTAAGAAAAACGTGTATTATGCATTTATTTTTTCACACTTAAAATATGGTGTTTTGTTATATGGTGCTTCATTTAAGTCGAATGTCGAACCAATAGTAACTCTTCAGAAAAGATGCATACGAAATGTATTTGGATTGGCCTATAGGACAACCACTGAGGACATATGGAGAGATAAAAATATATTGCACTTTTATGGAATATACATATATAGCATTCTGACACACTATAGCAGGAACCGTACCCCTTTTGGAGCTACTTGTAATAATGCTTATCCTACCAGAAGTACTGTAAACATTGTTGTAACACACCTATATACAAGACTTGTGACAACATATTCAGTGCTCAGTTGTCGCCTGGTAAACATAAATGCCAGATTGCCTCATCTGTTTAAATGTGTATTAGAATTAACTAAATCTAACGGACGCCGAACTCTCCTTCAATAACAACTTCCGTTGCTACCGACGGGACCGTGGTTCCAGAGGAGGGGGGGTGTGCATATTTGTTTCAACCCGCTTTAACGTCGTCACGGTGTCGTGCGACTTACCTGGTGAGCATGTCGCTGTGGAACTGCTCACTCCAAACAAGACATCGTTTCTGTTGCTTCTACGTATCAAACGCCGGGGACACTCTCAGGCGCACCGACCGGATTCGCGAATGCTGCGATGCCATCAATTCGTACTGTCAATTTGACGGTCCTGTATCTATTGTCGGCGATTTTAACCTACCTCGAATCGACTGGACTCTAGTTGAAACATCCTCAGCTACAACAATGGACGCTCTTTTCGGAAACTGCTGTCTTGAGAACAACCTGGTTCAACTGATTGACTGCCCCACGCATCAATCTGGGTCTACTCTTGATCTCATTTTAACGACTGATCCTGACACCATTGATACCATCGTGGCATCTGATCCTATCATTAACTCGGATCACAAACTCGTCTCGTTCGGCGTAAAGGTCGATGTTACCGAGGCGGTCCAACTGCTCAGCAGGATCAATTTCCAGAAAATGGACGTCGAGGCAATAGCCACACACCTAAATCTGATTGTTTGGAACGACTTTTTCTCCGATTGCTACGACGTTGACGAAATGTATAATAAGTTTACCCAATGCTGCCGATTTCTTATTGATCGTTTCACCCCCACTGCCGTCGATGAGAGGATTGAGAACATACGTGCCTATGTACTGCGTCTCGAACGACTCATAGCTTCGTCGTCGGACTCGGAATCGTCCTTTCCACTTCATCGGAAACTCACAAAGGCAACAAAGCGACTTCGCATCCTGACGGAGTTGAACACAAACGTCAAAGACAGTAAGGCTCTATTCCGATACGCCAATATGCGTATCACCAGCAATGAAGCCCTCCCAACTCTGGAATCAGACGTCTGCTCCGCATCGGAGAATGAAGACAAGGCTGAGCTCCTCGCATCGCATTTTTCGTCTTTGTTCAACTCTACGTCAGCAACCAGCGCATCCTCCACGATAGCTGTGGATAGCTCGACAGTTCTACGCGACTCACCAATTGTTTTCAGCGAACGTGACGTTTACTTGCAATTGCTGCGTCTAAAGCCCAAATGCAGTCACACACCTGACGGCATCCCGCCAATATTTAAAAAAAAACTGGCGATATTCTTAGCGGAGCCGCTAAAGTTGATTTTCGAACGATCGTATAACGACTCCAAAATCCCTACGTCTTTTAAGCAAAGCATTGTCACCCCCATACATAAGAAGGGGCCCAAGAAACGTGTCGAGAATTATCGCCCCGTGTCGCAGTGTTCCATCGCCTGCACTGTTTTTGAGAGAGTTCTAGTCAGACACATCACCAACTATATGACTGTAAACAAGTTATTCGATGTGGCACAACATGGATTTGCGCCTCGTCGATCTACGTGCACGCAACTACTAGAGATGACGCACGACTGGGCGCTACACATAAACGCCAACAAACATTTTCATTGTATATATTTCGATCAGAAAAGTGCTTTCGACAGAGTCGACCATAAACTTGTAGTCGACAAACTAAGAGCGCTCAAAGTCCACCCGCAGACCTGTAAATGGCTTGCAGAGTTCTTGCGCAACCGGACCTTTCGTGTCGAGGCAGGGGACGCTTTAAGTAGTCCACGCCCAGCACCGTCTGGCGTGCCGCAGGGGAGCTGCGTCTCTCCGCTTCTGTATACAATTTTTGTTTTAGACATGAAGCACTACATACCACCGAGTGTTAAATATCTTTTGTACGCAGACGATCTTAAAATATATAGTTCACTTGACTCAGAATCAGCGCACATAGCACTGCAGTCCGCCGTCGACGGTGTCAGCCGGTGGTGTATTGACAATGGTATGCAGCTCTCCGTTCATAAATGCCTCGTTTTGAAACACGGCTCCCCAGAGCTAAACTATTTACTCGATGGCTCAACACTGCCAACGGCAAACGTGACGCGGGGTCTTGGAGTCTTAATCTCCACAGACCTCTCCTTCTCCGCACATATCAAAGAACTAGTCAAAGCAGCATCCATACTTGTGAATATGTTGTTTCGTTGTTTCATTGTTAAGGAGCCTTCACTGTATATTCGTCTGTACAAATCGATTGTGTTGTCCAAACTTTTATACTGTTCACCCGTATGGCACCCACATTTGTGTAAACACATAGGTATGATTGAAGGTGTGCAAAGGAGATTCCTAAAGAGACTCCGTAGAAGATGTGACCTTAAGCCGAATGACATTGTTTTACCGCCCTTAATGGACACACTCAGGAACAATGACAAGCGTGTTCTAGCTCAACTTATAGGTGCGAGCCTTATCGATCACTTTTTTGAAGTGCGGCCAAACAATCGCCGAAGCCAAATAATGTATGTGCCCAGATGCGTTGCAAGAACGGAGCACATAAACAATATGTACGCCTGGCGCGTTTGCCAGAGATATTCACAAAAGGACTGAGCACATCCCTTCTGCGACCAGTTTTTTTTTCATCACCCTTTACGACATGAATAAAGGAGTTTTCTATTCTATTCTATTCAATTATCTACAAATGAATGCAAAACAAAACTTAAACAACAGATTTGTTTAATTTCGCCGGATGTATTAAAAGCATGTGTATTTGGATGAGTCTTTCAACACATTTAAAACACAAATAAAAAATTACTAAACAATGTCATGCAATATGAAGGATGTTGACACACTCACAAGAGCGGGCAGACACGGGCGAAAGCCTTTTCTGCTTTAAAAAAAATTACCTGAATAGTTATAATTGTTTGAATTTAAATACTAATGGAAATTTCAAGCTCAATAAAGAGTTATTGAACTTAAATAAGTTTGCCGTTCAGAGAAGACGGTCCTATAAAAAAAAAAATATATATATATATATATATATGATGACGACTGCTCATGTTCGCTGTGTTAGTTGATTTCCAATCTGCATTTGATACGTCGTTGCAAATACTATTCTGTACTACTTGGGATACAAACGGGTCAGTATTATACAAGAAGCAACAGTAATACTAGATGATGGCGTCGCCGAGCTCGCCTTACCTTACCTCTGTTCAACAATCTGATTTCATCTTTAAAACAGTCCACTACGTTACGAAAGCCAACAACCGTATTGCCAATGTAGAGAAAACAAAGGCGACGAAATGTCGGGGTAGTGCAAGGTGGAAAATTGGTCACGCAAGACGCATTTCATATAGGGTCGGCTCCAATCGGGTCTGATAATTACCTTTCGTATATTTGGGCGTAAAGTTATCGACCAGAGGAGTGCGTTTCATCATTCCCGAGACCGGACCCCAAAGGGAGACCATGAAAAAGGAGTCTTTTGCTACAACCTGTTAACGAATCTCTCGGTACCCTTGTTCCAAAAACCGGGTTGCGTCGGCGGCTGGCAAGCGCAAACTCGGACGACACGTTGTCAGAGCATTGCATTGAACCACTGCGTGATCGATGTCGTTAGGCTTACTCAACGCGCATAAGACGCACGTATAACTTCAAGTCTAATTTCGTCGCTGCCTACACCACTCTACCTTTGATTTTGCAACGGCGCGTCGACGCTTGGCACCTGACCTGGTCTATACGCAACTCAGCAAGTTCGACAGAGCACGACAAACTATACATAGAACAATAATAGGGCGGGACATGGGAGAAACTCGGTCGAAATACAGACCTTCTTGAACCATGTGTACGATATAACGATAACAAGAACAGTTGCAGACTCTAACTATTGTTTGGCGCTAACTCTAACAAAGATGAACTAAGAAATACTACACCGAGTAGAAAGAATGGCTATGACACGGGGTCCTAAGCCTGTGATGCATAAAAATGATTAAACAATACTGTGTTATTTACTTTCAGCCGTTGCGCCGAGGAGCCCACGTAACAAAAGAGCAAAACATAGATCTAATGAGGAACATGCAAAGCCTCGTAAAGAGACACAATAAAGCCTTTTTCGGGTCCGCAACTTGTTCCAGGTCTACCAAAAATAGGTAAAGCTACCAAACCGCAACTGTCAACGTGGAGTCAAATCTCGTCTCTGAGAATGTCGTCTCTTATCTAGAGTCCTAACCTGGACAAGGCTGATCTGCCTTGAACGGCTCTAACGAAGTCCCTTTCGGTTTTCAAAATATCCGCTAAATGTAACCCAAAATAAACTCTAGCCTCAATGACTAGTCAACCGCCGAATAATTACGAGCACACGTAATTTTAACAGTAGTAGGTGATTTGAGGGTCCAAATAACCTATATGTTCTAGGCGCCCCTGTGGGTCCATGCAGAACTCCGCAAGTGTTATCGGCGAAGAAAGAGGCTTTTCTAAGGATTCATCTACGACTGAGAAGCATGCACCCACAAGCGGAACCCTGCGTTTGAAGATAGAGCGGGTGCTATGGGCTGAGCTAGTGAGCAATTATAGTCAACCAGGCATTCACATTTCACTGTATTAACTTAAGAAGGATAATAAATATTTAGGAAATAGTAACGACAACTACTGACTATGATGTCTCGAAGCGGTTGGTATTCAGGGCCATATCAGCTTTCCGCAGCAACGGCTTATTCTACTCAAGTATCTTTTACAGGCCAGAGGACGGCAGGCGAACAGGTAAGCCTCTATAACTAGCTAACTAAATACAAGGCGTAAAAAACTTTGGGGAGAGAATTGAGGCTCCGAAAACGGGTTCCCATACAAACGTGCGGGCGATTGGGCAGGCCGCGTATCTCTGCAGTCATGTAACAGCGTTGTTGTTTGCACACGTATATAAGAATCAGTTTTACAGGGTTAATCTCTCATATATGCCCTCCTGAATCGTCAATTAGACGCATATTCACAGAGGGTTGAAATTGTGGTAGCCTATGTAAAACCGGCAGATGTAGAGTCCACTGAGGTCATGACAGAGCGCATGCTTGGGATAGAAGCGGTGCCGAGAATGGCACCGATGATTCTAGCGGGGAATTTTAACGCGAAGCTGGATAAGTGTAACTCAGAACAAACTGAAAAGTTTTTGTATATTATAAAGGAGATCGGATGCTGGTTTGTCAGCGAGCCAGGCCTAAACACCTTCGAATGTAGTACTGGGCCGTCAGTGATCGACATTTTTACCACCGACGAAAACGTGAAGGATATAACATCTTTGGAAGAAAATACATCATTTCGGGAAGGAGAGGGGCTTAGAAGGCACAAACTTATGGAGATGGCATTCAAAAGTAGGGAGTGTAGTCGTAGCCGGGAACCAAGACAAGACTGGATAGTGGGATCTTCTGAAAGGGAGTTGGGGAAGTGTGTCCACCAGGGGAGATTCAAATTCAGAGTTCTATGAGCGTAAATTAGCAAATCGAATACAAATTGCAATAGTTCCGCGTCAAGAGCAAAAATAAAGATCCCGGTTTAACAGTCTGTGTATAGCAGCGAAAAATGCTAACAGACTGACTAGGGAATAGTGAAGATTTTTCCAGTACTAAGACCGTCTGCAATTATGGTGAAGAAACTTAGACAAATGGCGTACAAGCAAGAGAAACAAAAACATTGGAAAAGCCAGGAGTGGGCGCAGAGTAACAACCGCACAAATGGCTAAAGCAAACACGAAAACGGCAGTGCCCAGTGGAGACTAAGCGACTGATTAAGCACATTGCTAGTGTGCTGCAAGGAGCCGACACCACCCCGAAAGAAATAATATTACACAATGGGTCTTGTGTAGACAAATAAACAGAATTCGCACGGGAATGGGCAGTCACAATCGAAGACGGTGTCAGGGCAATTGGACGAGTGCCTAGAGGTAGAGCGGCCGGAAAATAATATGATAAGAAACGAACATTTAAAGCAAACACCATACTCGAAAGCTTTATTTGAAGAATGCCTAATTTTTTTTAGAGATTTTTTTAGAATTTAAGAGTTGCTCCTATATGATATTGTCGGGGAAAATATCAGATAGACTGTGGTACTTCCTCAAAACCAGAAACGCAACGACATGACTTCAGAAGGAAGAAGTCGACCCATACAGCCCTGCGCCAAATGCTGGCAGAAATTTGGGAAACACTATCCGAGCCGAGAAGACCGTTATGCTCAATATTTATAGATCTTAAAGCTGCTTTTAACCTAGCGCCAATGAGTAGAGTTATAGAGGAGTTAGCCTCGGAGGGAGTTCCGCATCGTGTATTATAATTTTTGGGGATCATTCTTGGGGAGAGTACAGAACGGTAACGCAGACGACAGGAGTGGCCCAAGGTAACGTACTAAAAAAGCCCATTGCTTTTTCTGTACTATTGGGAGAGCTACCTAACCGGGTGAGGCAGGGGTGGACCCAAGAGTGAGCAAGTACTTTAATGTATGCAGATGCATTGCGATCTATGGCAGGAGTCTATTTAGGGTTGAACGGGGACTGGAACAGCTAATTGATTATATGGACAAGATAAGACTTAGTATTAACTGGCAAACGACAGTAGTAGTGAAATTTTGAAGGGGAGTTTGATTGGCAAAGGATGACGTTCTTAGAGGCAGGGGTAATGAAATACATTTTGTAAATGAATTTACCTATTTGGGGGTTACTGTGACGCCGAATGGTAGCAGTTTCCGAAAGCAAATTGAAGACCGAGTGAGAAAAGCCCTTCGAGCGCCAGCAGCAATTGAAAACCCGCAATTGTTGTCAATACCGCGTCCGCCCGGATGCATATGTTTATAATTTGCCCAGCCTGTGTGAATAAGCCATAATATTCACAAAGGGCCAGAAAAGTCGCGCCTAACTACGGTCACCATCCTTCAGTTTAGCGCTCGGTTCAAGAAAGCGATCGCCATTCTCATTAAACTCAGCAAAACGTGGATACTATCCCCATATGGCACGTGCACAGTTTCATGATACACAGAAACGTTGATGAATTAAATGGAGCACCGCTTCTTTCCGACAACCTCCGCCCGGCCGCACAAAGCCAAAATCCCACGCAGCGTGCAAAAAAAAAAGGAGGTCGATACCTAGAATGAGCTACTGACCATGCATCTAAATCCTGTATTCCCCAAGTAGAGCTACTGACCAAGCATCTAAATCCTGTGTTCCACATGCAGAGCTATAAGAAGGACGGCGACCTCAGAAAACAGCTAGGCACTGTCAGTACTAGGAAAAAGCTGGTCTCGCGGTGCTGTACGCAGCTTAAGGTTGGCGTCCCGAAATTAGCTAGCCGAGATTGGGAGTGTGTTCTAAAATTCATGAAGAATACACGTCAGCCAATCAAATCATTTTGGACACGCACATATATAGATATGACAACTGACTTTGCCCTCTAGTGCTATTTGCGCTGCCTACCGAGCTGACGACCTACCGAGCTGCATACATTCGGCCGTAAAAATCATCATGTGCGCTGACAATCTATTTTTTACAGCGGCAGCAGGCTTTGCCTTCAGCAGGCTGTAGCTACGTTGGCAGCAGCTTATTTAAGGGAGTCGGCCTTAAGATCTATACGGGAAAAGACGAGACATCATGAAACTCAGACAGGCCGGCTAGCAAGTAGTGACTTACAGCACAGACTATACGGGCGGGTGTTAAGGTTTGTAAATAGATTCACATAGCAACTAGACATAGCACTGACCCCCTCACTTGAGACTTTTGCTACGCACGTTGAGGAAATGGCACGGTAAGCAATGATTTCGTCAACGACACGTAAGAGCCCGTAGATGCCTTATTTTCAAGACAGTGATAGCTGTCTTCGTTTTCGATATGAAAATAGCACCACAACTAGCTTGATGCGGCACTCAGCTCCTATGAGCGACACTAAGTCTCTAGCAGCTAGCGGTACGATCGCGTCGAATCTGTCGTTTTGAAATATGTATTAACCTTACAAGCTTTCCCATATAATCGCCTTTTTTGATTTGGTAACCAACACCCCCCCCCCCATTCATAGAACAGACTGGAAAGCAAATCGCACTTCCAGAGCTTCCGATGAATCTGTAGCTACACTCTGTCGAGCTGAGGGCTTCCACGAGCCAAGTGACATAGGCATTTTTTAATATTGGGACGGGTCGTGTGCAAGATGTCATGGTAGTGAGTGCCACGAATTCACCCCATAAGCAGGACTAGCACTAAGATTCCCAAATGTTCATATTATGTTGTATGTTTGTACTTATGCAACATGCAAATCTTCTATTATATAAATGTTGTAGGTGGTTTGTCAATAATTCGCAGAAATGTATTTACGGTCAAACATTAGAGTAGACGCAGTTTTGCTATATCCGACTAGAACAAACAAAACTCGATTTGCGCGGTGGGATGAACGAATTTAAGGAGAATCTTACATCACTCTCTATCACACACCATTTCAGAGTCACTGGCAGCGAACTCTGCGGACAGAATATTGCACAACAACGGTGAAGGGACTTTTTATTCGAATGCCATGGATGAATTAACTATTCGCTTCACCTGTTTGGGGCTTAAATGCATTTTTTCAAGGCCGTGAAAGTGGTTTCTCTGCTCTTTGCTATTCCTCTACCGTTTTGCTTATGAGGCAATATGACCCGCGATCCCTTGCTTCTTTCGGAGGACATCAAACACTGGCCAGGAGAGCGGAATGGTTGTCCTAAAGGAAGTTTGTAAAAATCGAAATTCTGTGGTGCTTTTCGTCTAAGTTTTATGATTACCGTAAACATTTTTCCCTCGCACACTGATGTTGGAGTTCTACATGGTATATATATATATATATATATATATATATGGGTGTATAGCGCCTCGTCTAAGAGACAGTCATGTAGTCACGGGATGTTCCCGGTTCGATCCCTATTGTTGATTTGTTGAAGCGTTCTTAGTTGTTGCAGCGATGCTCATAAAAGAAATACTTTCAAATGCAAAGCAAATGTTTGTCAAATGCAAATGCATCGTTATTTTATTCATTTACTCATACTTTACAGTTAACGGTTCGCTCCGAAAACAGACTGTACATACCAGTACAACGAGGCGACGGCATGGTATAACGATACGATATAACAACTATTAGTAGTTGCGCAGCGGTTCAATCTGCAAACAAACTGTACATAGCGGAAGTACAGACCCTTGTCTGTTCGTGGGAACCATGACTGTTATGAAGTCACTAACTGCTACGCGACTTTTGTTCCGATGATTACTGAGCTTTTATAAGCTAACTAACTCAACAACGTTATACTGGCAACCGGCATTATGTCACCATTATTTTGCCCTAGTCGTTTGTAGCTTTCGGCGCGGCGTTAGGCTCTACAACCGCGAATCAAGGTAACAGAGCAATTGGCGGTTGTCTTATTTACACAGTAACAACTATAAATAGCCGCAAAGTCAGAGTGCCGAGAGCAACAACAAGTTCATGCCTATTAAACAAATAACCGATATACTTGTGTCGTTGTTTGAACGAATTTAACAATGTGTAAAAACAGTACTCATTTACACCCCTCCAAAAAAAACGGTGCTTGTTGCGTTCTAGTTCACGACTAGAACGACGACAGTAGTAAATCTAAAAGCAACGTCTTCACAACGGGTACGCCCGGTATGTCCGTTCATCTATGTACATGAACTGTACAACTGACCGCCACTGTCGTCATTTAAAGTGGTACAATACAACCGTTGCACGCATTGTCATCGTTTGTACATAGTGTTCACTTGCGTAAATGTTGATTATGCTACAATAGACACGCAATAATGTAGAAGATACTCAGTTTAGGCTATTGAGCGACCGCTTCTTTTCATTGTATGTCATCATGTATATGCCACTAGTCGTCACTGATGTCCTTTTCCTCCCCTCGTTTTCTCGCGAGTCTTTCTATCTCTCTCTCTTGCTCTTCTTCATCGACTTCAGACTTTAGAGTCAGTGCGATAACGCCAAAGTGACACCTTCAGCTAACCAGTCGGCTCAAGTCGGCAGGTCAGCAGGTGACTGGCTCTCATACGACCGATTCTCAGTGCTTCCTCTATTTAATGGAACATCCTCTCGCTCGTTCTTGTGGTGGGTCATTACTGGAATGCCGACCCGCTGTTGTAGCTGTCCAGCAACACGACGCATGCTGACTTGCTCGCTAACTTCACGAGACCTCACACGAAGATCGTCGCCATTAGGAGACGCGTGCTTGGGGTTGTTTGAGACGGTCGACCAGCCGTCGAAGGCGATCCCGTGCGTGACCAAGAGGTCCTCTATGACGTGTCAAAGACCTTGACCCCGGAACGAGGCATCGTCGTCGCCGTCGTCGTCGTTATGATGGCCATAATCTTCGTCTATCCTCGGCGCTTTCGGAGATGCCTCGACACAGCCGCGTCAGTTGCTGAATTCGAGCCACTCTTACTGCCCTCCTCTTTGACAATCTTCACCTTATCACTCTTGTCTTTCTGTGGTTCGCTTTTGCTGACCGCTGTGCTCGATGGCGGATTAATGGTTAGCCGATCGCCTTTCGAGCCGCGATTTACGTAGACGTCAACCCAGTCGACGTACTCTGATACCCGTGTGTAGACGCCCGGGAGGTTCGGCAGCGCGCACTGCACACCCCACGACACAAGCCCGATCAGCTGAGCACGGCCGTTCTTCTTCAGCACAAGTGGGCCGCCGGAGTCGCCCTGGCAGGAATCTCGTCCACCGTCCTTGTAACCGGCGCAGAGCATTGTGTTGAAAATTTGCTCTCGGCGACCCTTCTCCTTGAACCACGACCGGCAAACGTCGTTTTCGATCACCTATCGTATGGGTACATGAAGTTTCCAATTAAGACCAGTACGTCATACATCGTAAGCATCATAGCAGGATTCGATTCAGACGCATCACGTATCTTTCATACTTATTTTGTTTAGAGTGTGGAAGACCATAGCAGAGAGACTGCACGTTTGGTGTCTGTCCTAAGCTTCCGAATACTTGTAATCGTAATAAACATGAAATGCAAATTTATATATATATATATATATATATAGAGAGAGATTCGGAAACGCCGTATCTAACCAGCCAGCTAACCGGCACTGATTAATCATAATCGACCACTTGGCTCACCTGAACGTCGACCTTCTGCAAAGAGCTCGGCATGTACGACTGTCCGTACTTACACGGCCCCAGCCGGCGACCGTGGCCATCTCGCTGGTGAAGTTTGCCCCCTTCTCGGGCAGACAGATGGGAATGATGTGCTCGCGGTAGATGACGGGCTGAGCGAGCTCAAGAAGCGCGATGTCGTGACAAAGTTCCGCCGATCGAAGCCTTCGTTGACGATCTTCCTCCGCACCGTGTACTCTTCGTGCGGATAGCGTTCGGTCGTGTCACGGATGTTATGCTCACCAAGACGAACCCGAAGGTTGGACGCAGGAGTTCTACGGGGCCGGCCGCCAGAAAGGGCACATAGAGAGAGAGAGCAGAAGGGGAAGACGCACATTTGTTACTAAATAGTCATATTAGTCTTTGGCAGGAAGCATATGTGGTTTGGAATTAAGTCATAGGTGTATGTATATATATATATATATATACATAAATAAATATGTATATATATATATATATATATATATATATATATATATATATATGTCAAAGTAGCAAATCAGCCGTTGTGTTAGATAAGAGTAATGTAATATATGTGTTATAATTAATAGAATACAGAGTTATGTTTTGTATAGCACAGTTAACAAAAATTAATGTTACATATAATAATTTGCACAGTGTTCTTTGATACACCGAACGACCACGCAGCGCCCCTTTACACTGCGTGTGTTGCTGCTGTGCGCTTAAGCTAGTGCTTTGATGTGCAATTACTACACTAACACGCAATTTACCGCTTTATTCTTATCTAGGTTACTATAACTAATAAAATTATTTATTTTGTATCTCACGATTGACGTAATGATACCAAAAAAACTAATTTCGGAGACTTGCACTCTAATGCTCAAGAGCTCTGTCACTGTGCCCTAACAGTATTTGGGCCGGTGGACAGTGCAAATGAACGAATGTCCGCCTAATCTCGGAGTCGGCCAAGCAAAATAAAAGTGAAGAAGAATGAAAAACAAAACGCTGGCAGTGGAATGGTTTGGGCTTATGGTTCTAAATAAAAAAAGTTCCTTAAAAACTTTCGTCAAGCTCCGCCACTAGCGATTCTCTTCTCCGACTGGACGATTCCGCACTCAGAGCCCATTTAAACGAAAAGAAAAATATGAACTCGCTTGTTGATGCCGGACGGTACATGCTTTAGGATAGTAGGTTAAGGATATCATTCAGTGTGTGCGTAGATGTAACGGATAACATAGCTGTCGTTACACTAACATCATATACGTGTATATATATATACATATATATATACTTATATGGCATTTTTTGTTAACAATATGATGCAAACACACGCGCGTGTTTTTCGATAGCGAGCGAGCCACAGAGTACTTTTCACCAAATATAGAGCATAAAAGCGTTTTATTTAAAAGAAAGAAAACAATGCATCCCAGGATTAAATAAGAGGTTGAGTTTTTAGTGTCTAAAGAAGCGTGAATACAATTTCATCTCTTTATCGCTTACCAGAGAATATACATATATATATATATATATATATATATATATATATATATATATATATATATATATATATTTCCTCTGTTTATGTTCTGACAAACGAAAAGGAGTTGTATTCACGTATTTTTTGCCACTAAAAACTCTACCTCCCTGTTTCATTGCTTGGTGCATTGTTTTCTCTGTCTCTCTCTCTCTCTCTCACTCTATATATATATATATATATATATATATATATATATGTGTGTGTATGTGAAGTGCACGGTACTAAAAAGGACAAGAAGCCGGGTCGCTGATTTCTGCCAATCTTAATGAACGCTTGACTGCTTACTTTCGGAAACGGTGATCAACCACTTCAACAATCCTCAACAAGCATATACTATTGTTACTATAATATTAAGTTCACATACACAAGTAACAGTTGTGTTACATGAAAATGCGAACACGAGATTATTTTAGACCTTGTTCGCGTTCTAACCCTATGCCGCCTACTAGGGATGCAGTGTTTTCCCTACAGACTTACCCTCTGTTATAATTAATTATTATAATCGCGCTGACCGGCGAGATTATAATGACTAATTATTAGCTATGGATGTTGTCCACGCTGCGCCGATTTTGCCGTCGTGGTGTGGATTGTTCTCTCCACACCACGATTGCTGCAAGGCCACGTAATAGTAATAGTCCCAGGTACAGTCGTCGAAAAATACTGGGAAATGTCACGTTGAAGTATTAATAATAATAATAATACTATCATACAAACGTGCCGCCACGACTTTTGCTCAGCATTCGAACGTTGCTCATATAGCAAGCCCGCTGTAGATTTGCTTCTATAGCCAAGTTACGATATGGTTCTATTTTATTTGCTATGTATATTGTTGTTGTTGCTGCTGTTGTCGTTGTTGTTGTTGTTGGTGTAGCTATTATTAAATAAGCTCTGTTTAAGAGTACCGTTGTCGCCGCAGTTGAAAAGGTCAACCCGTTATCGTTACAGCTGTTATCACCTCTTCCTCTATGGCATTTTTTTGTTTGTAAACAAGCCGTGCTAAAATTATGAACTCATCAATCTGCATTTGCCGTTAGTGCCGCTATTGTTGTTGTTGGATATTTTTACTACTAGTATTATTACTGCCACTCTGCTGTTCGTGAACTTAATGTTACATTGTTGTTGGGGCTGGTATTGTTGCGCTCATTGTTGCTATCGTTATGCCACTACTTTGCTGTCACTACAGGTTTCTTTCCCGTTTTGTGTTTTATTTTTTGCTATTGTTGACTGCCGCTACTGATGCTACAGCTATGTTCTTGTTCCTGACGTGACCGATACATTTTTATCTTGCCAAACATGGTTTGAAATGCACCAACATAAACAGCGCGTTCGTCCCGTTCAGCTAGAGGACGAAGAAGCAACGTTGGCCGACGTTCTCGAGCAAGTATCGCCAACGCATGTTTCCTGCTGGCTGCAGGGCTCACCCAGCACCATGTCGAACAACAGTGGCAGTCGCAGTGTCCACAGTTACAATTGTTCCAAATATTATAACAATAACAACAACCACAACAATAACATTTTTGATAACACAACAGCAACAACAACAGCCATAACAAGAGTAACTACAATACTATGAAAAAACAACACTGTGCTTGATTTAGGAATTCCTGTGTTACACGAAAAGCAGGTGCTCGACCTACCTACAATATGTCGTGTAGACTGCGAACCCGCAGCTCAACAACAACAACAATAACAGCAACAAGAACAACAATAATAACAAAAAGAACAACAACCACAGCAACAACAACAACAACAACAACAACAACAATGAGACTGACTACAACACTAGCACAGCCGTAATAAATAAATGGCTGTTAGCCGAAATTCGTCGCTGCGTGAGGGAAAAGCCGAACGAACGGTAAAGCGCACAGAAAGGCGAGAAAGTCGATAGGCACCAGGCTACAACCGAAGAATCGACCGCAAAGCTCTCAGCTAGCTACAACTATAGTTACTGTCCGTGTGCCCTTGTCTGCCCTTCCGCAAACGCTTGAATGCGCCAAATAGCAGTTAAATTACAGAGTCAGACGAGACACCGAAAAGGCAAGACTGGCGCACATTTTCCCCTCAGCCGCTAACGGTCATTGGCCGTCTCGAAGCGTGTGTCGAAGTCGAAGGCTCGTAATGAAGGCAGGAGGGGGGTAACTTGTGCAAAGTGTGCAGATGACCACAGCCAGGCTGCTGATGACCATGATGATCACGGAGCAACAGCCCGGGGGCGTTTTCCACCCCTCCATGCGGAGGTTGCGTACAGTCCGTGCGGCAAAACGACGATATAGGCCGGTTTAGGCTCAGCAGTGGCTCGTCACACGAAACGAAAGATGTCACAGAAAACTTCGTCTCTCTCACTGCACGCCTCCTTACCGCCCCGAACCTACGTTGAGCGGATGATTCTGGACAAGCCGGTACTGTCGACCTAGGCAGCTATGCAACTAATCTCTGTAGATTAGCGATCAACCTAACTAGTGCGTATCTGTGTATACATACCTGTTGCACCCCCAGAATGCCACAAATGCACCACATCGGGCACATGTTAGTACGAAAAACATATCTATATATATATATTATTTTTTTAAACGTTATTTAAGTTCACAATGTGCGGATGAGATAGGCGATGGCACATGCTGAAGCAAAAAACTATTCCCAACGCGCAACTTTTATATTTTCCTATACCACTCATTATAGAAACAACTAACGCTTGTATTTGCTAGCAACAATCAGATTTCATTGCGCTCGTATAGCTTACTTTGTGTGTCTAAGTTTAAGTAGATTGTTGTAAAACGTATGCTAATCAGAAAAGCCGCCCCGGTCTCTGTGCGTCGTCTTGATGGCCGGGCATTTAGCTACAGTGAAAAAATGTTTTTCACCAGGGTAGTCCTACTGATTTCCATTTTCTCGTTTCTATCTGAAACTAGACGGTGGTTTTATATACAGCAACGAGTGATGGGGCGACTTTGTTTCCGCCCGTTAGGGTCGCTTGTTATGCTCACTAACCTATCGACACAGTGCGCAGCTGTCAGCACCCATTTGTCGTTGATCAGAGCTCCTCCGCACGAAATCTTCTGCGAGAGAAAACTCCGCTTGACGATCGCCGCTACAAGCAAACGGCCAGGATGGGACAGAGAGAGTCCTAATGTTAACAGGTATATTATTTATATATATATATATATATGTGTGTAGCATGCTAGCGCTAATGGCAGTCGCTGCCGTATTTCTTACCCATATCTGCAAATTGTGCTCGTTCCGCTTTTGTCCGTCCTCCATTATTATTAGTTATTATTTATTATTCTTATTATTATTATTATTATATTATTATTATTATTATTATTATATTTATTACTTATTATTATTATTATTATTATTATTATTATTATTATTACTATATTTCTTATTATTATTATTACTATTATTATTATTACCGGGTATACCTAAAACTCTGGCGGGGGGTGGGTGACGAGCTCAGATATTCTACAACCTAGAACTAGCAATAATTTACCAACAAAAATAAACGCTACGGTACTTGGCCAAAATCCATCCCCTCGCCTGCAAACACACTGGAGTGGTAACACAGGTTGCTAAAGCAGCACCATTTCGATGCGTGGCTTAACGTGGTCGACGAACATAGACAAACGGGTGAACTCATTATAGCCAGCGCAGTCCCGATAGTTAGGAAGGAGGAGTTTGCCAATATTTTTGCGTCGGCATTAAGGGACTCAATCCGTCGCTACCAGTTCACTCTAGGTCACCCACCTGCCAAGGCTGATGACCAAATTTCGCTGACGTCCACCAACGACCTTTGCGTCTCGCATGTACGTTCGCCACACACTGTAACCGCACACAAAGTGAATAGAATACGTTAGATTTTGGCTAGCTCAAGTTAGGCTCGCAATTATTCCGCTTCTAGTATTGCCATTTCAATATATCCAGACAGCAATGCAAAGGCAAATGCCCGTCGTGCTAATTTTTATGTGTTGTTGAAAATTTGACATTTGGGTTAAATGCGATCATATATAATACGTGTATGCATATGTACTCTATGTTTA
>QVRM01006525.1:27500-33278 GCA_003439945.1 Dermanyssus gallinae | reverse complement strand
GCGCGCTGTCGGCGTCGTTTCGCGTCTCTTCAGACGCCACAGCATGGTTGTTCTGCGACAGCACGGTTTGTCGGTCGGTCGGCCAGCCGGTCTTTCTGTCTATCTGTCTAGCAGTGTCAGTGAGTGAGTCTGAACGAAAAACGACCGCAAGTCCTTTAGTTTCCACCTCCACGACGCGAGATGATGATGATGACGACGACGAACGGACGTACAGCAACAGAGAAACGACACTTCAAAGCGACGACGCTTGCGACGACAAAATGCGACATTACGACACCACCACCGAGTCCCGAGTCCAGCTGCCGACGGAATGCCGAAAATTATACATTCGATTACACAACTAGCCGCCGCCACCGCCACCACCATCACCCCCAGCAAGGCGCAGGGAGGTGTAGGCAGCTACTCATATGGTGGTATCTATTGATCTCCGGCCAATCATCACACGGTGGCAATTTCACGTTGAGGCTCGAACAGCCGCAGCAGAAAAATGCCCTGAAAATATAATTGGGGCTACCACTACAACGAAGCGTTTTGATACTATGTAGCAAATTCGCCAATGGCTGCTCGAATTAGCAGCGTAAAAAGATTGCTTTTTGATTTCGTACCACTCACGTACCATTTCTGGAGCAAAATTGTATCGTCTTGGTCAACTAGCAACTGTTTTTGGGGGGAAGCTCTTGAAAGCTGTGCGAAACATAGCGAAGCTGTCTCAAAAACATAGTTCAATTACCAAAAAAAATTACGCAGCATTCTAGAAAAGTCAGCTAGCAGTATGTTGTGACTAAGAGGCTATTGTCTGCAACAAAATAGTACACTGCTAAATGCCGCGGCGGCTCATAAACGGTTTCTGATACAATAAGTGATAATTATGATATAATACCTTAACTCGACCTTATGCTTTTGCTATTCCCTTCTTGAAGTTAGAGTGTCTAGGAAGCTAAACTTAATAATTAAGACAAACAGATTGAGTACATCAAAGTGATGCAAAAAACTTTGTAAATATAAGACGCCGCTCTAAATGTTTTGTGTGCGATATCATTGTAAACTATAGGTGACGTATTCCAGTCAAATCCGGGGGTCCGCTTTGAAAACTATGGTGTGCTCTTCTGTCGAGAAACGCAACTGCGTGTAATAAATAGAAAAATGTACAACGCTAAAAGCAAAATTAGTAATGAATTGTCTTGTGCTATAAAGCGATCACTTTTAGCAATTTAGCTGTGTCGACAAAAGAGTGCAGTGCAACTGCAGTGTCTGCACTTTGGGAGGCTTTCTTTCGTGCTTCCCTCTTTTGTCATAGTACCTGGGCTTTCAACATCTTTCTCAGAAGTATTTACAAAGGGTTGACCGGCAAAAAAAATGTAAACGTAGTCGAATGCTAAACTCGCGCCCAAATACGTAAGTGGTTCAGTTAAATTATTTCCACACACAAGAACTTTTAAGGACCATTTTCTATATCAAACCAGAATTTATTTGAAAAAAATGTCGGTCCGGACACCAAACATCTTATAAACGTGACACCATATTTTGACTGATCCTACTAGGTTGACGCGCCACTTCTACTGAAAACAACACCTGAACGAATTGAACTTTTGTACGTTGGCCATCATCTTTTCTCAGGTTTATCTTTGTGTCATTAGGTGATGTCAATAAACAGTCTTTGTACTTCCTTGCAAGGAAATACACTCAAATGATTAGAGCCGGTTCTAGCAGGCAAATGACATGTACCCTCTGCGTGGTCTACATTGTTTGATGTGCTCATAATGTACAGTTGTCAAATGACCGATTGATGTTATATTTCAGCTTTAGGTTAAGGTTATTGTCCTTTTAATTCTGTGTTGGATTCTCTTACCGAATTGCCCACAAATGCTGCCTTGGTGTCGGGATATAAACAGTAGCCTACGCGAGCAGAGCTGCCCTCCCCCTCCCCGACTACGTTCCTTATTGCGGCTGTATTACCACATTTGGCCACTTGAGGTTTCGCACTTAGCATGGCTTCAAATCTGGCAAGCTGGTTTCTAAAGTGAAGTAAAATTTTCACGTTTGGATGAGTTTTCGATGCGGTCTGCTAATTAGGTAGTGTACTTTTACTTCAGGCTCTGTCATAAGGGTCTGATTACTCGTTCGGCACGCAGCGTTTTGTATGCTAAAATTCCCTTAATCCGAATGCCCTTCCCAGTGAGCTAACAATGCGCGTCCTTTTTAAAAATAGACGCGCGTAACTTTCTGACAAGACTAGTTTACTTGAAGCCGTTACCGTTCTACACAACGTGCACTCTGATGGTGCAGCACGTTGACGACAACGCAGATGTGATTTAGATTAGATTGCTGTACTAAAAATACCGTGAACGGTAAAGTATGGAAACCAACTCTTCGTTAGTGTCCTGCGTGGAAGCAAACATATGCGTATGTAAATACCTTTGAAGGGGATAAATAATAGTAGTGTATAGTTAGGGTCTGGCGAGCAGTAAGTGCGATCTGTCATATAAAATACAAGAAACCTTATTTAATATGTCTTGACAATTAAGTCTTATATGTCGCAGAGTTGGCTTGTGACTGAACAGATACCGAGCACTCATAGAAAATAGAATGAAAGGTTCCCAATGGACTGTTCGTATGCAGGAAGCGACTGGTGCTTACCACACGTAACATGCATAAACGATTCATCAAAGGGTGCCCCTGTCCTCGGGATTATAGAGAACAGGAATGGTTCAGTAACGGCAAATATGAATCTCAATTCAGGTGGTCAGAATTAGCTACAACGGGTGGGAGCCGTTTTAATCGTTTTATGGCTACGACTTGATCCCAATTTGTAGAAAGCCTAAAACGTTCTTCTAATATACAAGAATGGTTTCCGTAGGAATTGCGCTCGTTGGACACTGTTTCTTGACAGCAGGAGTACTAGACACAGCCCGAACGTTATTCTTTCCCACTCGACGTTTATAACAAGATTTTGTTGTTTGTCTCAGATACAGTTAACGGTGTTTGTCTTAGCTGCTACATGCTCAAGTTTTTTAGATACGCATCTTTGGATTGAAGTTATCATATATAAATTTATTGTCTACACTGCTAGGTCACTTGCCAAGAGGCTTAAGGTGCGCAAAGCCATATCCACTAGCTAAGAAGGTTGAATACGTCCAGAACATTGCTTCTCGAGCTAAAGGGATAAGATTGCACCACGGAGTAGATACTGTGACAGTGGGACGCCAAATGAAATTACGGCATACGTACAATGAAAAGAAAAATAACTTACTGGTATCGTTGAGATGACTATTAGTAGAAGTACGGCCCTCGTCCATCTGGTGTGCCACCCTGAAATGCAGAATGCGCCTAATATTAATCAACCCTGTACGCTGTATGTATATATTGTATATATAAATATCACTGATGTAATTCATAAATTATCCTATCAAAGTCATTTGTGCACACGCATGCATACCAATTATTTTATAAATATATATATATATATATATATATATATATATAAATATAGTCAGAGATATTTACGGTGACATAAAACCAAAATTGTCTAAGATGATGTTCAAAATTATAAAAAGAGTGCTTAAAAAGTGTAATACCGGTGAGGTGGCGACTTTTTTTTAAAATATAAACGAGCCGCATAGGGTAAACTCAATTTAAGTTATCTATGCGTATTTTTTAAATACGCATTTTTTTATTTAAACTACACTTAATTTCATGCATGCTTTAATTGGTGTTTAGTTCAATGGTGGTCGTGTGACTATTAGCGTGCACTTTACGTCTCAAAAAAATCGCACAGGAAAAATCTAACGGCGTAAATCGCAAGGTCATGAAGGTCTTGAATATCCTGAAATTAACCATTTTATTGAAACTAGAGTTTATGCGCATGAATTCCGTAAAAAGTCCATCAACTAGTTTAGACCAGAGGACGCACCAGACTGTAACAACCGGAACATGTAACGGCTCTTCGTGGATCAGGTGAAGGGGTTTAGTTGCCCAAATGCGAGAAGATTTGTTTATTCATACTTCCATTAAGATATGGTGGGTTTTATCGAACAATTTTCTTTGAAAAAATCGGTTTTAAGCTGCATAATTTCGAAAGCCCAGTAGACTTAATTCTATATGGGTAAATCCTACCTCCAAATTAACCAAATTGAACAATGAGGACGGCATGTCGCCGAAACGAGTGTTTTCGAACATTGTTCCACACGGTCGGCCACAACGGTGACATGCTCAGCCGAACAAGCGCTCCGCTGGTCTTTTACAAGTTGGCACATCACGTACTGAACATGTTTTGTTATATACGAATGGTGCTCTCACAAAACTGCATTTGACGATGTATTAGACATTCGTAACGTGAAGTGGATGTATACAACTGTACCCAGGAAACGCAGACTTTCATAGACCCGTTCCGCCTACGCCGCTTATGGAAAGCCATTAACGGGATATATATACAAGTATGTTATTTCACTTAAATTGAGTATAATAAACGGGATATGTATGAGAATGTACAGATGCTATTAGTATATCTATGTACATAGATAGCTCGGGCGCGCTATCTTCCGTACAACGACAAAAACATTTGGCAACGGATGTTGACGCAATGCTTCTGTACAATTGGTAGTGTTCGTCCTGTGTGCCATTGAACAAAATCATGGCAAATATTTTCTTCATAGACTCGAGTGAGGCGCAACAACGAGAGATTCAGTTCTGAAATTCTTGAGCTCTAATTCAGTTATTTATTGCATTTTTTGTACGTGGGAATTAAACTCAATGCGGCATGCGTGTAAACGGTGACTCTAATAGAAGGCTTCTAAAGCCATATAGAGTATTATGTTTCTATCCACCATATACAAGAATAGCGGCACCGTGTTTAGATTCATATCGCTGGCGGCTCACCGTGTCCCGCTAAGGTGACCCTTTTAAAATCTGCGTATATATATATATATATTATATTTATATCGGCAAATTTTAAAAAGGCCGCCTTATATACCTCCATATTTGCGTTGTTTTAAACTATTGTTTAAATGCCTGGAATTTGTCTAAACAAGAACACTTATCGATAGTATGTTAGAGATTAGCGAGCTACACCCCGTCTCACCGATGTGGTGTCTCTACTTTAACCAAGTAGCGTGTTCGATTAACATCTGAACAGCGGGAAAGTCAAACGACCGTGGTGCATCTCAAATGATACGCCGAAGTACGGGATTAAATGTTGTTTTTTGCAAGAAACCTTTTGACTCTGTTGGATCATAATCCGCGGATCTCTCTGGCGGGTCATGTTCTTTATTAAGGGATTTTTTCGCCGACCGTCACAAATTCCGTTACGCACCGGTTTTAATGTATCTGCAAGGGCAGACCCTGAAAGCCCGTCGTTGGTACGGGTAATCTTGCAGGTAATAAGTGTCAACCTCAGAGATCAAAGTACTCCCCCCAAGTTCTTAGGACATTAATAGAGTCGTGGTTCTAGACAGTAGAACGCACATTCGTCGTATTTTGATGTGAATTGCATGCGAATGCATGACTGTGAACATATATATATATATATATATATATATATATATGCTACGATAAATAAAATTTGAATAAAACCGTGGCTTTTGGGTCGAAGGGTAGAAAGTTTACAATGCACGATGACGCTTAGCCGTGGTGGGTGGGGCCCGAACGCGCCCGGCGTTGACACTGAGGCGCTTGACATCTATCCCCTGTCGGAAGAAGGTGTTCGGCACATCCCTGTCGGACCCGGGCCGTTGACTCATCTTAGCATGTGACGATTCCCGCAGCCGCCTGAAGCGGCACCGG
>QVRM01006525.1:0-25000 GCA_003439945.1 Dermanyssus gallinae | reverse complement strand
GTACCTACACTTGCAGCAACAACATCAGCAGCAGCAGCAGCAAATAGTACACGATAGGCTAACCAAGCTGCCAATAGTAGTCCGGGCAGCGGTGTATAGCGCATAATAATAAGTGTAGACAACAGTGTCCGCTTTCGTATATATCCTAGTTCTGTAACTCATGTCGTTTCGTCCGTCGCGTAATGACGAAACAACGACTGCTGTCTTCTTTGAAGATATAAAAAGATGACGAATCTTTGTGCGCGGCGGTTTCACCACACCATACTATAGTGGGATGATCACTGTTATCACATGTCCACAACCAGCCTCGAAACGAACTTTGCTGTCGAATTGCTGTCATTGTTGTGCATGCTCAGAAACGGCTGTAGCTTGAACGTATGGCACAATGCGATACACTCGATACATAGATTCGTTACATGGTCTGTTTTTTACTCTAGACCGTCCTCCGTCCCCAACGGACTTAAAACTCACCGTTAGGTGCATCTTCAACGCACCGAGGCCCGGACATGTTGAGATATCTAGGGTTTCCCTAACAGTCCTTGTGGCAACTTGGCCGCTAACTTTCAGCGGCATGGTTTATCATCTATTCTTAATGAGCATCGCTCAAAGAAAATTCCTATCACCAACAGAGATCGAACCGGCAACACCCCGGATGATGACAACCATGACTAGCGCACTAGTCTCCTAGACCACGCCGCCACTTTGTTACGATTATGTAATGTCTCCGTAGTAACGTCGCACGGTCTATGACCATGTAACCGACGACCTTTCGTCGTACGCGTTACATACGGGCCGGGGAAGTGTCTGAGGCGTTTGTTTAAGAAAATCATAGGCATACTTTTGTTGGATCGAAAAAACCAACGATCTGAAGACTGCAACAATCTGTCATGCATTATTGATTCGAATCCAGCTTCTGACCGGTCGTATTACCAGAAACCAGCTGGCTAAGGTTTTCAATTTAGGCACACATTGTCAACAGCACGAGAAAAGGCGGCTCCCGGTTCTTCGACCGGCAAGTTCTCGCCGTCCTGATTGGAAACTCGGGCATGAGAGCCGAAAAGTGAAGGTATGCAACGTGGTAGACTGGTCTTGCAGTTGCTTATAGATCGACACGCTAATTCACATTACGTTCAGATTTGCCTCAGCATTGAAATCCGTTTTCCAGGGCACCGAGTACCCGTCGTACTGAATCAGCCGGTATCTCCAACGAGGAGAAATCAGTGCTCCCTTTCAATGCACCTGTTGAGAAGATCGGCGAGCGACAGTTCAACGCGCTACAACTTAAGACGAAACGCAGAATCGAATAAATATCTGAGCACCTCCGTGTTGAATACAGGAGAAAGATTTTCTTACGGAATTTTACAGATGATATATATATATATATATATATATATATATACACACACAATACTTATTTAATATACGCAATATATATATATATATATATATATACACACAATACCTATTTAATATACGCAATATATATATATATATATATACACACGTACTGAGTCTCCGTTAAGCGTAATGGCACCCATTTCACGTATTGAACGACTGGATAATCGTTTGATCAATGATACTTACCGTTGAATCGTCGGCTCTCCCTTGGTATCTTTGTGGTTATTTAACTAAGCTTATCTGGTCTAATGACCTCTGCCCGTCTGCTCCCTCTTAGCCTGCTGGCTCGACCGCTCGTTGTTGTTGTTGTTGCTGCTGCTGCTGCAGCTGTTGTTGTTGTTGTTGTTGTTGTTGTTGTTGTTGTTGTTGTTGTTGTTGTTGTTGTTGTTGTTGTTGTTGTTGTTGTTGTTGTTGTTGTTGTTGTTGATGTTGCTGTTGCTGTTGTTGCTGTTGTTGTTGTTGCTGCTGCTGTTGCTTGTTATTGTTAGATCATTATCGACCGACGGGCAGACGGCAAGTCGTTCTGATGTTTTCTGTTTTGCATCTCGTCGTACTTCGCCGTGTTTTCGAGTTTTTGTCTTTGCTTTATTGTTGTTGCCGTTGTTGCTGATGTCAGTTTTATTGTTGTTCCCGCTGTTGTTGGTGTTGTTGTTGTTGAGGAGAGGCGGAACTGGCTTCATCAGCTTGTCCGCTGTTCTCGGACCACCGTCTTCGTCTCCATCGTCGTAATCGGCACTGCGGACTGCCGCAAATCGGCGCGCTGTATAGGCAGGCACATGTCTCTTTAATAGCTGCCGCTGCTGCTGCCGCAGTTTCTGCTGCTAGCGTTTATGCCGCTTATTCCCGCTTGCACTATTCCCGCTGCAGCTGGTTGCGCCGCTCGGCGCTACTACCGGTCGGTGGTGGGTATCGCCCCTCGTGGCTTCGGTGGGTGGGGTAAAGTGTAGGGAGATTCGGTGAGGAGGGGGGGAGGATACGAATAGTAGTGAAGTAGTGAAGAAGCACACAGCGAGAGGGCCGTTTCGGTCGGCGTTTTCGGTCGACGGGTCCGCCGGTTCGTGTTTGTTTGTTGTCGTATGCCTTTGTTATTGCTGATGTTGTTGTTGTTGCGGTTACTGTTGTTATTGTTGTTGCTGCTGCTGCTGCCGCCGCGACAAGTGATGGTGCTGGTTCCGTGTGTCTCTGTGCGTTTCGAGTCGGTAATCGCGTGTCCCTGTCTCTGTTTTTTTCTCCCTTCCTGTCTGCTTACCAGTCAGCCAGTCTCTGTGTGCAAGCCTCTTCCCCCCCCCCCCCCACACCCTATAACCACAATAGTCGTAACAACCACCCTTATATCTCTCATCAGACAAGATGAAAAAACGCGGCGATTTAGCAACACCGCATTCGGCTGTGCATTTTCGACAAACTCTGCAGTCGACATAGTAATACATATATATATATATATATATAGAGAGAGAGAGAGAGAGAGTCCAGAGAGAGGGAGAGAGAGAGCGTTCACTAGGTCGCTCGCCGATGTCGATGAGCGACCGGTCACACAATATTGATTGGCCTAGAGTAATTGTTGCTGCTCCTGGTGCTGATGATGATCCCGCCGCAGCAGCCGCCGCCGCAAAGATCTATCCACTTGGGGTTTCTATCTATGTATGTCTATGTTCGCTATCGATCAAATCTCCTCGGTCTACAACAGCAGTTGTGTGTGTGTGTATGGTTTGTTCTCTTGTATGCCTCTCGACCTCCATAGTCTTTCACCTACCCAGCCACCCCTAACCCCTCAACGCCCCAACCTCCCGTTTCCAACAGTTGTTTGTGTCCGGCGGCGGCGGCTGATGGCTGGTTGGCTGTACGGCCTTTCGACTGTGTCGGATGTTCAGCGCATACCCGCAAGCGTTTTCAGCAGTGGTAGCGGTAGTAACAGCATTAAAATAGAACTTCTTAATCGTGACGGCCAGCGGTCCCGCTGCTACTGCTTTCATTGTGTACGTCGTCTGCGTGTCGCGTGCACCTGTCGAAGTCGAAGGGACCAGGGGAGGCGGGGGGACGGGGGGAGGGAGGTGCGTGCGTGGGGACAATGTCGACTACTACGACCATACTACCTACAATTCTGGACAAGCAGTGAGTAGTAGAGAGAGAGAGAGAGAGAGAGAGGGGGGGTAGCGAGGTAGCGCTAAGCAGTTCCCACTTCATAGCGTAATGACTACCCACCCCCGCCCCCCCGCCTCCCCCTTACCACTATCAAACAATGCCGCCAACGACGATAAACAAAGACACAAGCCCAGACACATACACACAGATGTATGTGTGTACGTAGTATATACATATATACATATATACTATATACCTGTATATACATGAGAACCGCTCTATGGATCGACCCGTTGGCCAGTGAAGCCACTGAGTCACACAATTTGCACAACGTCAGACGTCAGACACCCTGTTGTTGTTGTTGTTGTCGTCGTTGTCGTCATCGTCGACGTCTATTGTCCACAAACGCAGCGGTGGTTGCGTCATGACGTAAGGGGTCAAGGGTAGGAGGCTTCCCGCGGTCAAACGGGCGACCAGCTGGCTAACCAACGATTGTATGGTTTGGCGTGACGTGCACATCGCACCGAGGAGCCGTGTACTATTTCGGATCTGGGTTAAACGAGTTAGCGAACACTGCCGCGATCAGTGTCACACAGAAGTAGACAATCATTATCTTGTCGTTCGTCGAATCCAGTGGCCTGGTGGTGGTGGTAGGGTGCATTCGGAGTCTGCGTCTCGCAACCGGAGGAGACCAATAGCAGGTGCAGTGCGGGTTCGAAGCCCCACCGCGATTTGTATTTAGGGGGTCGTCCGCCTATGGAGCAATGCGAAAAGCAGTCCCGTGGACGTTAAATCCTGGCTGGGGGTCAGCCCGAAAACCTTAGACTATTCTTGTCAGAGCTTCGCGAAGAAGCGAATTATCATTCTTCTGCTTCTTCGTCATAGCCAGGTCAATCGATCGATCAGCAGCGTCGGATCACTGTTTACCAGTAATTCAAGTAATACTTAGAATTGGTTTTACTATTATGGTTCCATGATATTTCTACTGCTACATGGACTCCAAATGTATATAACTATCTTTTGTTTGGCCCCTTGTTATTTATCATCAATTTTGCAGCAGCAAATCATAGCAAGCCCAGGTGTAGCAGCAAATAATAAGAAAGAACCAGTCTATGTTGTTGTAGCTATCTAAACAAACGACTGATACAACCTTATGGATCAATAGGAAACTTCTAGTCGTCGTTGCATTATATCGTGGCCGAACTAATTTTGGGATACAAATCAGATTTTAAAGTAGCTGAAACTAAGAGCGAGGCCCTATGATGTGCCATTGTAATTGAACATGTGGACTTAAAAAAAATATTTATATATATAGCCATCACAACACCATATTGTGTATACTTTTTAAATGCTAAAAACCTTCAATATATATATATATATATATATATATATATATATATATATACCCGTAAACTGGAGTAAGAACAAAGGCAGCATTTTAAATTTACTTACATGATTAATGTTCAGTGAACCCAGCCTTCATGATTATCTTGACACAGCTCATTAGGTGCGCTTTAAATGATTACTAGCCAGTATTTTTTAGAGTTATCAGTATTTTTTCTTTTTATCTGATCAAAATAGATATTTGTTAAACAAATTAATCGAATCTGGCATGGTCGTTTGATGACAGGAAAACTTCAAACATTACAAGCAGAGTTTTCGGACCTCCTAAAAAAAGCTGATGATTGTTTGCCGTGGTCAGCTGCTTGTCCGTTGTTCACTACTACTGGATTATATTCGTATTGATTATACTAGTTGTACTAGTGTAAATTGCTAACTCCAGAAACCTAACATCAAGCATGTTTCACAAGGCGTTATCAGTGAGTGTCCATTTATCAGCGTGGTTTTCTGAGATCACGATTGTTAAATTGGGGTGTGATTATAGTCATTACGACTGTCTGTCCGTCCATGCGACTGATTGTCTAGAGGAGTTGAACAACACACATTGTTGTCGACTTGTTTAATAAATGTAAACCGTTTTTCTAGTTGTGGTTGTTCCTATTGATCTGCTGCAGTGGTTGTTGCAGTTGTCTGGCGTTGTTGCTACTAATCTGCTGATGCAGTTGTTGTTGCTTTTGTTGTTGTTGTTGTTGTTGTTGTTGTCGGGCTGCTACTGTTAAAGGTAAGCGGTGGCATTATGTTTGTTGTTGTTTTCGTCACTGCTTTTGTTGTGCTCAACCTCATCGTCTTTGACATTTTCTCGTTGTTGTTGTTGTGTCTGGTTTTGATTACTGTTGTTGTGGTTGTGTCTGATTGTTGTTGTTATTCTTGTTGTTGTTGTTGATGTTATTGCTTTGGTTGTTGCCGCTAGCCGTCTGTAGAGATGTGATGACCGTTACCGAGAACAACGATAACAACAACAAAGATAGCAGCAGTAGCAACAACAACAACAACAACGATAGCAATGACAGCAGAAACAACAGCATACAGCGACAATAGCGGTGGGTTAGTGGGTTGTGTCGTTGTCTCACATAGCCTGCTCCTTACTCAGCGTACAGCGAGAGATAAAGAACAAGAACAAGAAGAAAAGGAAGAAGACTCAGATCGGCGCTGCCGTTGCCGTCCTAACACAGCAGGACTCCATAGTCGGACGGGACGAGAAACGACCTCACTTGGACCTCGACCCTGACCCTGGTTGGCTTACTCGTTGGTTGGTTGGCTGGCTGTCTGGCTCATGCAGACACGGGTGACATGAACGAGGAATAGACACCATAAGAAGCGCATACACGATCTTCCTCATCTCAACTCCACCGGCAACCACGACAACGACAACAACAACAACAACGACAACAACCACAACAACGACAACAACCACCATCAGCGCTTTGCCACGCCACTTGCTTGCCTAGGAACCTAGGAAAAAACCGGAGGGCCCGAAACAAAAGCAAGCGACGATCTTTTTCCTCTTCTTCTCTTCCAGCTGTAGACGCTGAGCGGACGGACGACGAACGGACGGACGGACGAACGGATGGACAGTCAGACAGGGGGCCGGTTGGTCTGTTTGGAACGGTCGATCTTCCGATCGGAGAAACGCGGAGAAATCGCTGGGGAGCAAAGACCTTTATTGCTTGTTGACGACGCCGCCGCCGCCATCGACGCTATCACCATCGATGCCAACCGCAACAGCAGCAGCAGCACCAGCTGCTACAGCCGGCGCTTCTGCTTCTGATCGCAGAATTGTCGGCTAGCTGTTATTGTTGTTGATGCGGTTGTTGCTGTTATTGTTGGTCCCGTTGCGGCTGTTGTTGTTATTGTTGTTGTTGTTGTTGGTGTTACTGCTACTGTTGTTGGTATTGTTGTTGCAGTTGCTGTTGTTGTTGTTATCATTTTTGTTGTTGGCCCGCACAGTAGTACCGCCACCACCACCACCATTTGACGCAACTTGCCTAGTCACCCCAAAAAATACACGCTCGAGCGTCGTCCTCTTCGTCGCCGTCGTCGTCGTTGTTGTTGTTGTTCTTGTCCCGCCGCTCGGCGTTGACTGACCGCTCCAGAACAAATCGTTACATACTCTATCATTATCAGCAACATCAACCTGCGTAGCAGCAGCAGCAACAGCAACACCATCAGCAGCAGCAGTAACATTGGCCACAGCAGCTTCAGCAGCAGCAGCAACAACAACAACAACAACAAAGCAGAAACTCCTCAATCGGGAAAGAAAGAACGGATGGACGAACGGTTGATGATGCTCGCTATCCGCTCGCTGCATCTGCGTGTGTATTGCAGTGGCATCATCATAATCATCATCATCATCATCATTGTCAGCAGCAGTAGCAGCAGCAGCAGGAATACCAGCAGAATTCATCGTTCATGCCGATGAGTACGATGAATAATTTCATTCCAGACTATCGCTCCGTCGTACGCGTCTGAACCACTGCATATGCTTCTGCTGCGGCGACTGCTGTTGCTGTTGTTGTTGCCGCTATCCAGACAAAAGCCCGAGGTGTCCGATGAGCAGCCTTCTGATGATGAGGACGATCATAAACGCGGTTCAGCGCGGAGGCAAAATATCATTGACGAAGACGCCCTTTTGTTTAAGCTAGACAAAATGCCTATATGGTGCTGCTGCTGATGGTGGTGGTGGTGGTGGTGGTGGTGGTGGTTGTGGTGCTGTAAGGAACGGCCGCCGTCACAAATTGCGAGGAAAAATTGCTGCAGCAACAACACTAACAACACCACCACCAACCACAACAACAACAGAAAACAACTGCAGCAACAACAACAACAACGGTAGTTGCAGCGACAACAACAATAGCAGTGCAACAACGGTAGCGCAAACAACAACAATAACAACAACAACCAGAACAACAATAACGGCAGACCAAACGGTAAGTACACAACAATCCAGACGAAAAACGAGGCGAAGATATTTTCCTCGATGACAGCTCACCAGTCACCACCACCGGCGGTGGTGGTAGTGCGCCCGCCGAAATATATCAACCGGTAAAATCGCCGAAGGAAGCCTACCGCCGCCGCCACCATTGCGATCGGTCGCCCGCTGTTCGCATGATGTTGTTCGTTGTTCAGTCGTTCGTCGACGTCGCGAATCGACAACAAAGATAGCGCCACAACGTCACCGGCGTCGTGTAGCGGCGTACACACGTTACAGCGATGCACGGGGAGGAAAATCCACCGCTCCAGCGGATAGATCAAATGGCCATTATTCAAGCTTTTCGAAATTACCCTTTGCCTGCTTTATTATCGTTTCTTCACGCACAGAAGGCGCATTTAGGCGGCAACAACCAGCCAGCCAGCTTCAACTAACGATCCCCATCAACTTTGCTTTATTATCTATATATGTACTATATATTACGATATTTCTATATATTTTTCTATTCTTCAAAGTACTTTCTCTTGATATATGTATATATATATATATATATATATATATAGAGAGAGAGAGAGAGAGAGAAAGAGAGAGAGAGAGAGAGAGAAATACATGTCTCAGTCTCTACTCTTACTGAAACTAAGAGGTCAACGAGGAATGTGTTGACCGCGCCTTTGCAACTGATCTAAACCGTCCTATTCAGCAAATTATATACAGCAGGATCGATTGACCATTCTGCTTCTTTCTCGTCAAAATCTCTATCTGGGTTTAGCAAATTCTAAAACAGTCCCACTAGTTCAACACGCTGTTTAGCCTTGCTTCAATACAGTCAAGTGCGCACGGTCAAATCGCGTAGGAGCTGGCTAGTCGAGCTCGGTGGCGTGGTGCATTCGCCTGCGCCTCGCGTCCGAAGGAAACACATAGGTGCGCGGGTTCGAACCCCACCGTTACACATTTGTATTTTTTGGGGGGTCCGTCTATGATGCAATGCAAAAAGCAGTACGTGGACTTCGCTGAAGCTCAGCCCGAAAAGTTTTGGCTAAGGAAAGTGCGTGCACCATAGTGACCGAGCCCGATGGCGTGGTGAGTGCAACCGCGTGCAATTTCGTGAACGCTAGATGCTGGCTGAGAGTTAGTCCGGAAAAAGTTAGAGTATCCATCGAAGTCACCTCGGAGGATTTACAGACAGGCGTGTGCGGTTACTGGCGCTGCGAGCTCAGCCGAAAAAGCACGAGGTTTCGACTGCGCGAAAGTGTACTTCGACTTTTTTTTTTTTGGTGCGCGCCACTAGCAGCCTGCGTGACTAGTGTGAGACTCGCAAACCCACTAAACCCGGATTCCTCCCCACCCCCCCAGGCTCGGTATTACTTTGGCATTACATCGAAACCGTGACTTCGACCTAGAAGCTCAAATGTGTGCTCACTACTATATGACACGTCTTATTTTCTGTGGTTTGGTTAAAACGTATTTAAATCTTCGATGATCCGTTTTGGCTTAGTTTTTTTTAGAGAAAGCAAGGAGAGTATGTCACACGTCCACTCCACGTGACTTCACCGCTCCGTACGGCTTTAGTTCAGAACAGATAACGCCACACCTCAGGCTATACGCCTCACGATCTCACGTCAACCTCACCTACGCTGGCTCAACAACGGCTCAACCTCATCTGTCGAGGAGGAGGAGGCGGCCGCCACGCCGTTGGTGGCGTGCGTAGTTATTTGCTTACGTCTTGCGGTGTACCAGAAGAGATCCATAGCACGTGCACGCGGGTTCGACAGATCTTCGCCATTGTTGCACATCCATATTTGTGTGCGGGTCTCACGTCTTATGAAGCAATGCGAAAGTAACCGTGGACCGTGCACGTTAAACGTGGTGATGTTGTTACTGTTGTTGTGGTTGTTGTTGTTGTTGTTGTTGTTGCTGAGAGAGTCAGCCCAAAAACGCTAGGCCTAACTTCATCTAAACAGGCAGCTGACTAAACCTCTGCTGAGACTGGTGTATTGGTCGCGTCGAACCAACGCTGGCTATATCGTCAGACCGACCGGATCGCGCCGAACGTCTCGTGGCGACGCTGATCACGACAGTTTCGCCACTGTCGTCGCCGACGACGACGACGACAGCGGCGACGAAATGGTGATCGTTGTGCGGCGTTTTAAGGGGTTGTGTCGCACGAGATGTCCGATGCAGAAACGACGAAACGCCGACACGCCGAGAGGAGGGACAGCGAGACACATAGAGCAAGCGGCCAGCCAGCCAGCCTGCTAGACAAATAGACAGACAGACGGACAGACACTCAGACGAACGTCGCCGAGTGGAAGCAGTGGATGCGGGCGGGTGACGCCATGCCACCATGTCGATTCTGAGGCGTGCTGTCTGAATGTCGTCAACCAACCAACCAACCGTCGTCGTTGTTGTTGTTGTGGTTAGGCAAGCGCCTATTAGAACTTAGCGACTTTGTCGAGAATAGACATGGATGGCGGAGAAATGAACTAGTAGTAGTAGTAGTAACTTGCCAAACCAGGTATCTTCTGGTGGCGTCGGCAGATCGTCTTAGGTCGGCGGTAGGGCGCGGGAGGGGGGGGGGAGGCGTTGGGGAAAGGGAGGGAGGTGAGGAAGTAGGTGGCTAAATGCCTATGAGTAAATATGTGTGTCTGTTTGTGTGTACGGAGGTAGGTGTGACCGGGCGTTTGGGTGAGGCCTTCGAACGCTCGGAAGGACGGTTTTAGCTCTCGTATCTGATGCTGTTGTTGTTGGTGCTGTTGTTGTCGTGTTGCTGCTGTGATTGCTGTTGTTGTGTTGCGGTTGTGGTTGCTGTTGTTTTTGCTGCTATTGTTGGCGTTGTGTTGTGGGTTTTCTTGTTGTTGCTGCTATTGTTGATGATGTTGTTGTTGTTGCTTGCTAGCTTACCACAACGACAATTTTGTGCAACTGCTTATGGTAGTGATACTGGCGCGCGGTAGTGGCAGTGAAGGAATGCCGACAAGAATGACGTCGAATCGTGTCACCTATTTGCCGTTATGCAAAGCGGCATATTTGTATGGTGCGTGGCGTGGTGTGTCAAGCAGAAAGGATCGAGCCACTGGCGACTAGAGACGCCAGCACGGCACACGACTTTCGCTGCGTTGACTCTTCACTAACCAACCACCATCCATCCGACCAACAGCGAGACAGACCGACAAACCGGCGTACTTCCCTGCCCAACCCGGCGGCATCCCGATCTCCAACAAGAGCCAACCAGAGGACAAATAAGCAACGGGGCAACTCTCAAGACAGCCATAACAGCAACAGCAACAACAACAACGCAACAACAACAGCAGCAACAACACTGCAAACAATGAAAACAAAAGCAACAGCAGCAACAACTACAGCAACAATGACAACAAGAGCAGCAAAAATAGCAACAACAACAATAAAAACATGAGTCCGACGAAGAAAAACGAAAAAAAATGCCGGCAAAGATCACGAATGCAAATAAGGAACAACCAACTTCACCATCGAATGGCGGCGACTGCGGTGACCAAATGTGGAGAAGGAGAGATCCGCCACAAGACAGGTAAGAGCCAGGAAGAAGGAGGTGGAGAGGATAGGAGAGGAGAAAAAGGGCAAATACGGTGGGGGGGGAGGCTGCAGGGGAGCGGGCGGGGGTGAAGGGAGAGATAAGGCAAGACAGGCAAGATGCAGATATAAGGTGAAGTAATGGTAGAAGACCCGAGAAGACCGACGACGGCCGTGGCGAACAGAGGTGCTGTGAGGTTAAGTCAACGACGAGGAGCACCGAAATAGCATCTCGGTGCTTGTCGGGATGTCAATGTGTTTGTTTATTTGTCTCTCCGTCTGCCTGTCTGTCTGTCTGTTTGTGGCGGATGTCCCCTGAATGACTTCGGTTAACCCGGCAACACTACCGCCATTCTTTGCTGGAGACATTTTGTCTCTTTTTCCCTTCGTCGTTTTCTTCATCTCCCTCTTCTTGCTCTCCTTCTTCTTGCTCTTCTTCTTCTTTTTCTTCTCCTTCTTCTTCGTCTTTGTTTTCCTCGTGTTCTTCGCTTTTTACTTCATCTTGGTGATGATCAGAAGAAATCGGGAGGTATAAAACTCCGGGCTGCTGGCGAGGGCATTACGCGGTCGGCCGATGGGCCAATGCTACCATGCCATGCTGCACCGGGCGCAGAGAGCTCGGAGCGCTCGGAAGGGCCACGAGTTTGACTCCTAAAGGGTGTCGAATTGCCATTGTACCGACGCGTGAGGTGGCGCGGGGAGCTACGCTGGTTTCGGAGCCGGCACAGACTTTTTCTGTTGTTCACTTTCGTTTTGGTGACGGCAGCGACGATCGCAGCAACAACGCGGAATGTCAACGTCAGTCGCTGACGAAATTTCTCCTCGTCAAAACTGTAGCAATAGGCAACCGCATGTATGATGATGATGATGATGGTGGCGATGATAATGATGGTGGTGATGATGATTATTACTATTAATTGACTTCTTTTGGAGAACAAGTGGTAATCGTTCGCCGGAGTGGTGGATGGTTTCAGTGACATTTGTGCGACTGTGTGCGGCGGAGACAGGAAGCATGGGCGTAACAAGTTTCCTGTCTGCGTCATGCTCAACAGAGGAGGTAGAGAGATATGATGGTGTTTACTCTTTAATTCAAAACTAGTTTCACTGCTTTAATATTTGAATTGGCTGGCATATATATATATATATATATATATATATATATATATATATATATATATATATATATATATATATATATATATATATTTACAATACGGATCTTAACTCTCTCTCTTGCTCTCCCCCCCTCTTTCTCTATCTATCTCTCTCTCTCTCGCTATATATATATATATATATATATATATATATATATATATATATAGAGAGAGAGTTAAGATCCATATTTAGGAGAACCTGTACCATTTTACTCAGCACCAAGAAGAAAAGAACCCAGAAAAATATTTTACCCGGTTTGCTAGCTTGTACGATCAGTAATACATCTGAGTTAAGGCCTGGCAGTATCACACAAAAAGTGACAGTAAGGCAAATATTGAAACCAATGGGTTACCTGTCCTTTGCCCATTTTGTTTCATAATTAAGTTGCATATTTGAGAAAGGAAACACTCTGTGTTGTGTTTGACATCGTTCGGGATTAGGTAGGTTGATCTCGAATTCAATTAGCAATGATGACAACTTTAAATCGTATGCATATGCTGCTATACCGCACAGCAAATTTGCTCGGGAGAATACACTCGCTCTAATAGATGGTGTAGCCATATAGGGCATACGCTGTATTGTTAAGTAAATAGCGGTTTTTAATTTGAAAGAAGATGTGTTTGCCTGGCACCGCGGAATGTGCTGTCATGATGTCTTTTAAATAAAAAGGCCGAATTTCGACAGGGTAAAGTCTCTACTTGCCTTTCGATTTCTTCTTTGCAACAGACTTAACACTTAAAATATTGAAGTCTAAAAATGAGATCAATTGACGTAATTGAACTAACAGTTAACGGCATACCCATTCTGTTTCAGTTAAAACTACCTGATTTTTACCAGCACAGGCCATTTATGAACCGAGTGCATGTTTTGGAAAAGACTGCCATGGTTTAGTGTGTCCATGGTTCTGTTCAAACGATGTAGAGATTTCTGTTATTAAATAATTAAGATAAACTTTGCTAGCCCAGTTTCCTCAGCTGTATATTTGTTTGGCAGCTTTCTTACCTTTAATGAAAGCCTTACTTGCGCTCGCTGCCGACTCATGCCAAATTTCTGTATACCATCAGATCAACTGCATTTTTAGCATAGCGTAAGTATAACTAACAGAACATTATCGTAGTTATCTAAATCTGGCAACTAAGGCCCGGAGTACTACGTCGGGAATCCTAACTAACTCTAAAGAATAAAGAGGCAGCATCTACGTCGATTTAATTACGCTCTTTGCAATTGCGAATTTTTAAATATGAAGTTTCAAATAAGATGCGTATCATATGAATAATAAGCAAGGAAAATAAAACCTAATTCGGCCACGGAACTTTCGGGCTACCGTGCGTTTCTAATTGCCATACCGACAATCTTCATAAGTTAGAATGGAAATAAACTGCAGATGTCTCAAATGTCAGGAATGATTAGAATTTAAAGAAAATATCGCCCTTGTTCGTTTGATAGGAAAGTAGCCAACACGAGTGGTGTCTAAGCCTGAGCAATGCTTGGTCTTTCTCATCGATTAAAACTTTCTAGTTTGTTTTAGAATGATAAACTAGTAGACTTTTCTATATATAAATATAGGGAAAAAGAAAGGCTTTTGGAAAATACAGATAATGAGCTTTAACCACCACAATAGTGACCTTTTTTTTATGGTAACAAGACAGTTTAAAGCAGCTCGTTCTCTATTTACAGTTGACGTATATAGCATTATTTCAGTACCACATGGGGTTTGCACTAAATGAGTACCAAAAGTATCAAACAATCCAGTGAGTCGTTTGCTTTTTAATTTGTTATGCATTGTGCATTAAATCAAAAAATATAAATACTTATGTGTCATAACACTTGATTAATAGCGTTTTTGGTTACTTAGTTGTTCATGTTTCGATCAAGACAAGCGTTAAAGCAAAGATAAACTAAATTATGAAATATAATTTCTTGAAATTCGTAGAACGGGAAATACTAAACGTAATGTCGGGCAGTACAGAGGCGATGAATTAGAGTGATTGAGTTCATATCGCCTGTAAATTCCCATTCTCGGCTCTCCCTGGAGCCAACTTGAGCCTGGTGCAGAGCCTATGCATTAAGGGCTGGGCGGTGTATGGTCTGTCTGACTGATCTGTGGCGTAACACGACTATACAACCTGTAGTAATATTGGTTATTTAAATGGCTAATATAATATTCCGCAACATCACTGATGTCGCTTGGTTCATGTGCCGTATTTAAATAAAAAACACATATTTAAATAAATGTTTCGCTTGTAGCCGGTAGGGATACTCCTAAGAGATTATATTTATTCAATGTCACAACCGCTTGCTTTAGTCACCGTTTCAACTCAATGCCTAAAACCTGTCAATCAAGATTTGTCTGCTGAATGAAGGCAGTACGTGGGGAACTTGTGGCAAGCATTGCTCTATTCTCAATTCTTCGCTAATAACGCTCCCCACATTTTTCGGAAAACGATAGAACTTTGGAATCTCATTCCGTCCGTAGCATATAGCAAACATCATTGCCGATTTTTCTTTAAATTTCTCACACGCAGTTGCTCGATGGGTCAGCTATGGCTGGTTTCATTTTGCCTACGTTCTGCTTGAAACAGGCTCTCGTTGGACACCAGAGATATGGCACTTGGGCGCATATCAGAAATCGTTCGGTCATCCCGCCAAAGTTTGACCGATTCAACCGCCAGAACCTCCTAGTTTCAGTCTCAATTGCATTAAGTCCCAGCTATCACTCACAACGAATCAATTGCTCTTACGAAGTTTTCACTTAGAGCGTCTGCCTTGTGAGCAGCGTATGTCTACCGACTATCACTTAGTGTCTGCGTGTAGCATGCAGCCGATTGAATACGTTACCCGTCGAATTTGTGACGTTGCCACATCAACTCTGAGCAGTTTTTGGCGACAGTATTCTAACGGCCAGATCATCTGAATATCGGAATGTGGCTGTCTGCTAAGCTTTTAGGCGGGGTTCAGGGGCCTCAACGCACAAACTTGTCCGTCCCGCCCTCTGGGGGCACGAAGTGGGGTAGTAGGGTAGTTAGCATGCACAGCGTTCAGATGTGGAAATCAGATGTGGGCCCCGCACTTTTAAAGCACACAATAACCAAACACATACTAGGTAAAGTTGTTAAAGTAAAGATCCGTATATTGGTAAAAAAGAGGTTCAATTTTGTTTTCGCTGTGCGGTGGCTGAGACAATTTCCGACTAATCCGCGGTGTGGGTAAAGCCTAATTTTCAGAAAATATTGAGGTCATATATCTCTTTAACGAGACTTAAATGTCTGCCTTGTACGATGCCAATGCTACGCAGGATGTTATCAACTATACAGGACAGTAAGCGTAATTTTGGCAAAATTTGGCAGATATCGACAGTAAATATTTATCAGTCTGATATAAAATATGCACAGTTTCCTTTGTCCACTCAGGCCCGTATGGCAGGGTCACCAACACAAGCTGAAACGAATCTGATATTGTACTCAATACAACAGCCGAGTTTCGGTGTCAATGGAGACTCTTCGCAAAAGGGAAGTTCCATCTATTTTGCCTTGGTGGCGACTTCCATCATGTGGCGTGCCTTCTGTAGTATCCGCACTATGAGTGGACTCTGGCCGCCGACCTGTTGAAGTTTACGAATTCGCGTGTGCACCAGGGCTGCGTTTTAAAAACTCTGGCCTTCTTTACAAATAAAGCAAGAAGCTGAAGAAGATCTTCTGTAGAAGGCAAGTTTCAGTTCGTTTTTAGTGACCTTTGTTCCTTTTCCTCAGCGACAGGCGTGGGATTCGATATTACGAGCCCCAACTTGAAGCCTACGCGTATGATGTTGAGACGCCTAGATTACTCCAAAGGACAATTGTTAGAGCTTGGACCTCACAGAGCTTCGTCACTCATTTTTAGTCAGCAAGCTGCGGCGTGCCTATTTCCTAGGTTTTTATCAACCACGGTTATCCAAAATTCTGTTTTTTCCGCTATCTTCTTGGCAAGACAACAAATAGCTTGGATCAAAGTGGTTTGCGTGTTGCCGAAAAATGGTTTCAAGCTTTCTCGAGTAAGAAAGCAGGGAGTAGTTTGGCTACTGTTTTGCGTGCATGCTTCATAGTGTACTGTGTGTAGTTCTAAGCGATGGTTGATAGCATGTGATGAGGCTTTAAGGGCCATGTTGATATATATATATGATTTTTAAGTTTACTTAAGTTTACTGTGGGTTTTAATAAACCACCTATAAATAAATTATTATTTACTTAAACAAGCATAATCACATTGCTGTTTGTCATTATCTTTTTACAATGAGATCATCATCAAATAACTATCTTTTTATGGTTACCGAAAATGGTTTTGCAACAAAACGGTTGGCTTGCGTTCGAGAAGTCAATGATTGATTTAAATACAATACTACGGCAACTTTAAAATTGGTTTCATGGTTTCCAATTGAAGTGAGGTGACACACGAGAGTGAACTATAATTCGCCATGACGAAAAACACAAAAACGCAACTGGGAAGCACATGCGTGAGGCAACGAGCAAGGAGATCGTGCATGACGAACATCCCATCACTACAAATATCAATAATAACGGTGCGCTGCATCTATTGGCGTTTATCGCTACGGTTGTGTTGCGGCAAAACTGCTCGGTGGTTGGACATCGATCAAGATGAAATGTTGATTCGGCTGCGCTAAATTAAGCTTAAATATTACGTATATATATATATATATATATATATATATATATATATATATATATATATATATATATATATATATATATATATATATATATATATACACGTAATATTTAAGCTTAATTTAGCGCAGCCGAATATATATATATATCCGGCATTTTGCTCGGGGTTCTATACAATGTGGAGGCGTGGTGAGTACTGGAGCGTTCGTTCAGTGATGACGACAGTGAATTGCAGCCGCACCTCCATTATTCCTCCACATACTAGAATAGGATTGGCTATCTATTCTATCGAGCCCCCTTGACCATGTCCGTGACCTCGCAGTTCGATTGTTGCTGTGGTTGTTAATACTCGTCGTTTCTCTCGCATTTTCTACATGACGACGCCAGCCATAGCGGTGAATGAAGCAACATTTGTTCCGCCTGGTCTCTGGTTCGGTCGGCGTTTGTCGTAACGTGTACGTTTGACATATTTTGGCCCTATCTTGGAAGGATGAACGGACGACTTTGAGGGAATGAAGTCCAACCAAGAATAGTCGAAGATGGAAACAGACACGGTAAAACCGTACCATGTTTTTTTTTTTTAAAACAACATCATAGTGAAGTGGTTAAATGAGCAGCGATGACAGACGAGTTCAATGAATATATACGCGAGTGTGTATGCAGGTTGCCTTCCACGCTACTGACAATGTAATCCGAAGTTTCACACAAAGCTTGACATTATATTGTAAGGGGTCCGCGTTTACAGCCTTGTGGTCGCTTCTCCGCCTTGTACTAATTTAATCTTTTCGATTCATAAGCCGCCCTCTTCTCTCCCTCTCGATTTCTCACCGTAGCGTCGAATGCATGAAAATTGGTTGGTTCTACCGACCTTTGTTATTTAGACTCTATCATGCGTGGGTACACAGTTTGCTGTACGTAAACGTCATGACGTTGGACTGTCGACTCGGCTTATCTGTCTTAAATCTCTAGAGAGAGGGGGGAAAGGGTATTCCGTTACTTGAGTTGTTGTTGTTGTTGTTGTCGTTGCTGTTGTCTTAGTCCTCTGTGTTCGTGCGCAACTTTCACCGGGTTGATGATGAATGAATAGCTAAATATTCGAATCGTGAATAAATTAATGATGCACGCATGCACACTGAGAGGTGGGCGAGTTTGTCGTATCATTGAAGTTTAGAACAAGAAAGAAGTCGATATACCCCCGGACCCTCCAGCCAACAAGCATTCGCTCGAAGGAAGAAGGTGAAGAAGTGTACTGCCTATACACGTACATACCCACAAACACGCACATACAGAGAAGTTCTGTGCTGACCTGTGTCGCTGCCTGTTGAAATGGAAATATTCGCAATCCTCTAATAATCGTTAGAAGACTATTACTAGGTGCGCTCAATACGCCGCCAATTTTCCTCCTCCTCATCGTCGTCGTCGTCTTCTTGCATCGCGTCGTGTATTGGATTGTCGGATTGGATAATGGAGGTAACTGCGTCACCGTCTGTTAGTGACAAAGCTGGCACTGTAGCGCGTGTAGTTTCGCCTCGTCCGCGTTTCATCCAGTTTTTCTTGTGGGTTTTTTTTCTCCGTCGATGACACGCAACGCAACGCTTCGTCCATTGTTGTTGTCGTTGTCGTCGTCGTCGTCGATTGGCTGGACGGCTGGTCGGCGGCTAGCTCCATTAGAGCTTGCCTTGCGTTATATTTTCGGCGGCGACGGGGGTGTGTGTGTGTATGTGAGTGTCTGTGGGTCTGTCTGTCTGTCTGTGGGGGTGGGCAGACATGAGGTTGGGAGTTCGAGTAGAAGGTTGGGCGAACCAACGCCGGTAGAGTCGCTCTCTGGATCTGGACAGGGCAGTCGGCAAACAAAAACGGCATGGCAGCAAAAAACAACAACACCCACATCCACAACAATAGCAACGACAACAACAACAACAACAACGACACGACGACAGCAGCAGCAATAATAACAACAACAACAACGGTGGCGTCCGTGGCGGCAGCAGCAGCGGGTCGATGTCGCAGTGCAATGGAAATTGTTCGACTGATGACGCAAAACCAACCCGAGACACGAGATTGAATGGGTGAAGTAGTGAACGAACTACACTACGTAAACTACTACGTGAGGTAAACGTAAACGAGCGCGCTATTCGAATGAACGAACGAACGAACGAACGAAAAGAGAAACAGCAGCCACATACGCACACAGAGCCACACAGCATGCCGCGACAGCAGCATCAGCAGCAGCAGCAGAAGAAAAGAATACAGCACGGTCGGCTTGTGCTGGTCAACAACGAACAGCCTCAATCTCCCCTCCATTAGCCATAGCGAAGATGTCATCCCAACCAAGACATTTCGCGTCACCGAGTCGTCGGCAACCGAGTCGTCGTCGTCGTTGTCGTCGTCGTTGGCTATCGTTTCGTATGTAGCACGTGCGCACTATTCCCCCGGCTGCCAGCCAGCGACATTCGCCCCCGCCACAGGCCGTTGTTCCATCGACCGAGGTTGTGGTGATAACATAAAGAAAAGCAGAATAAAATGGCAAATAACAACATCTATGCTGCTGCTGCTACTGCTGCTGATGACATCTAGCCATAATACTAAGGTTTAGCGGCAAGGGGAGCATTGTGTGCATGCATGTATGTATGTGTTAGATGTTTGTAGACAGGGCAGTGCTTAGAAGAGAAGGCTTTGAGCAAACTTCATTCATGAAAGCCACCTCAAAGCACCTCGAAGCAAGCGAGGAGGGGCGAAAGAAGATCCGACCCGATCCGATCCGGGCAAAAAGGTACCATGTTAACGATTGGCGGTGAAATATTGGAGATCATTGCGTCGGCTGGAGCGATGGTGGTGTGGAAGAACGGTGGTGTTGCACAGCCATGTGTACGTGAGTCGCGGTCATCCCGACATGCCGACGACGCATTATGGGGTAGATAGCTGCCAAGCGTTTGTTTCTTGTGCAACCCTGCATTATTATTATTAGTATTCAAAATAAAGACATACACATCTACCACCGTTCTCGTTGGCTACGATCATTGGCTTGTTGTTAAAAATAGTTGTTAAAAATTTTTAAAAATATAGTTATGTTGGTGCCCGTTTAAGGACCCATTTGGCGGTTCTGCGGGTCGGGTAACCGCAATCGCCGCCTGTTGCTGAGTAAGCGAAACACAGCAATGGACCTGAGCGTTTGATAGAAACTCTTGACTCACGCGCTCTTTTTCTCTCTCTCGTTTCAATTTTATTCAGCCTATTGTGCTAATCGTTTTTATTAATTCAGACTTCAGCAGCTTCGATAATTCTATGGTTCGCTGACATGTGAGGGCAAGTTGTCTCTCTGTTGCATAAACGGCTTAGAAAGCCCGCCTTCCAAACTAACTGCTACGTATGTTTCATGATTTTATAGCCTATTTTGGGGTCTGGTAAGTCGCGAACACCTAATGTACGATAATGGTAGTACGTTCTCAACGCGTTCGTAGAAAAACTCCTATTCTCGTCTGTAAGACAGTGTATAAGTCCAGTTCTTTTAGTAACATGTACGTCACATAGTTAAGCGGCAAACCTAGTTAGTAGGACAATGCATGACCCTTTATCTGCAATGGGGCAGTTTTTGGCCCTTCGAGAGTGCCCTAAAACAGTAACGTTCTGATTACTTTGGATCAATGTAGTTACTTTTGTTAGGAACATGTATAAGGTCAAAGTAAAACAGTCATCAGAAAGAACTTGTAGAACCACTGCTTCTGGTGTTAGCCGCATGGTTCGCGCTAGTCCGCATGCGCATACTATTTTTAATATTATAGTATTTGTACTATGCGGACAGAATAATACATGGTCGTCAGCGTACCAGCAGTGCAATCAGCCATTCCCATACCACAGGTTTATTTTAGCCGAGATAAGTGTCCTATTGTTTTTCTGGAACTTGTTTCCTGACCTGGTTTTGGTAAGGGTTGATGGTAAGGTGCCTTGTGGGCCTGCACTGCTGATTAGCTGAAAGCCGGTCATTAGATACCGACGAATATACGACCGTCCAGATTCTGCGCGTAGCAGCTGAAAAAACCTTCTCACTGCTAACAAAAAATGTCAATTACCATTCGTTGACGAAAAAGTCAATTATTACACATAAACTTACCCATGATTGTAGATGGAGTGCGGGCGGTGGAGCAAGGACCGATTTGTAAATGTCGTTTTCTCATGTAGGTGTTTCTTCGAGAAGGCCCCTGTAGGGCCTGCCAATAAGGTTCAGCCAGTGCGCCAGGATCTGTATGTGCTCCTGGATGGTAAACGTGAAGAGATCATGCAATCTGACGCATTTCGTAGCTAACGATGAACGATTGGTACGATACTCCGATACAGGCAAGCAAACTGTGTCACCTCTAACAGGGTCCCTAATGTGATACTTTGTCTCTCATTAGTCACCACCTTATTTCACTCACTTCACTGCTACTACATCACACAGCCGATTGAGTTGTATGTGCGTATATATAATGTATATATATATCCAAGGGCCTACTTGCTGGAGAGAGCCTGGCACTGGAAGATCTACCGCAGAAAAGCGACTCTAGCCAGGAAGAAGAGGGTAGCGGGTAGGATCTCTATTGGGAGGTCATGCTATTATCGGATCCGGCCGACGAACGCATCAGTGATCACGATGATTCGTTTCCCAAACTCGCAGCCATGAGATAGATAGATAGATAGGTAGGGATAGATGAGGTAGATAAATTGTGGCACTCCGCACTGGGGGCTGGTTTCACCTGACTCGTGACGCATCCGACGAAAGCACAGCAACTTACTTACACAACTAAATAAACAAGCACACTTTGTTGAACTTTACGCGGACGCGTTTTTTCCGGTCGTCGTTCTTCGGTGGTGATCTTCGCACTTCCAGATGTGAAAGGGGCAACACAACGATGTAGCAGCAGCAGCAGCAACAGCAAAAGCACCAACATCAACAGGTGCGGTAGCACAGCGCAGCGTTGTTTGCTTAAGACGACGTTGTCGTGAACGAGGTTTGCGTTTTGCGTTGATGCCTGCTGCAAGCGGAGCATGAAGAAGTCCCGCACAAGTCACAGAAGTCGTCGTCGTCGTCAGTCCGGTTGTTCCGTTCGCGTTTTTTGTTGTTGTTCGTAGACTTTGTCGCTGTTTTACGGCGGCGGCGACGGTGGTGGCGGCGGCGGCGGCGTTTTCGTTGTTGTCGTCTTCGTCGGGGGGGGGGGGGGGGGGGGGGTATAAGGATCACTCACTCACTCACGATTGCTGGCCAACATCATCACCATTGCGTGACCTGTGACTGTGTCCGTCGCATGCTGAGACCGGCAACTTTGCACCGCAGAACCAGATTGAAGTCGAGCGCGAGGAATCGCTAGAACCTGCCCACCTGCAGACAGACGATGCCGGCGACGACGGCAACGACGACAGACTCACCACAACACCGTACCACAACACCATGGCAATGTTGCAAGTCGCAGAGATTCGGTAGTCCGTTGTACGGCTCTACTGTACAACTGTACGCATTCATTTGTATGTATGACTGACTGACACAACTGTCATCTAGGGCGACGACCATTCGCATCAGAGCGGCAGCTGACGCGACAGCTGCTAGCGTCAACTAAAACGTCGTCATCATCATCATCATGTCGGAATCATGATTAAAAAAAACTGCTGCTGCTGCTGGTCAGGACCAGGTGAGAAGAGTTCATGCATCGCCTCGCAGTCGATGTCGATGAAACCACCACTGCCACCAAGCCCGAGGCTTACTGCGGCTCACGGCTCACTAGACAGCTGGATACTTCCGAACGTCTTTGGCCTCCATTGTTACCATTGTCATCAGCCGTCCGGTTTCCTAGTCAGTCCCGGCCAGTTGCTTCAAGAGTTTGTTTGGCCAGAAGAGCAGCTTCGTGCATTGATGCACTGTCGTGCAATGGGGACGTGTGAGACAGGTGTGATGATGATGATGACAATGTCGACGATGAAACGAGTTGCTACTGCTGACAATGACGGCCGCCACAACAACCAAGACCACGACCAGGACCACGACCACGACCACCAGCACCGTATGACGTGATACACCGTGCAGGACAACGGTCCGTGCAGGACAACGATCCGTGCAGGACAACGATCCGTGCAGGACAACGGTCCGTGCAGAACAACGGTCTGTGCAGAACAAGCACTGAAGACACAGGCAGCGCGACAAGTGAGTCGCTGCTCGCGGCTTCGCGGTCGCCGCTAGATTGACGGGTGAGTCGCAACGTGAGTTGCTCCGTTCTGTCTCTGTATCTGGTCGGGCTTGCCGTTCCAATCTTCTGCGGGTGGTAGTGGTGGTGGTGATGGCGATGGTGATGGTGCTGCTGTCTTGTGTTTTTCCCCCTTGCCGGCCTCCCATTCCGTTCTTCGCGAACGGCGAGGGCAGGAAACTGCTGCGAAGTGCTGGTGAAGTGCTGCTGAAGTGGTGTGGCAGCGGCAACTGCTGCAGCAGCAGAGGCAGCAGCAGCAGCAACAACCCAACCGCCGTCGCAGCCGCTCCCGCCGCCGCCGCAGATGAAGAGGTGGTCAGAGCAGAAGTCACAGCAGAAGCGTGAGTAGTGTTTCGGCAGCCGTGGGCAGAGGAAGAGACGAGTGAGAAACGCAGACAAAGAGAGAGAGAGGGAGAGAGAGAGAGTTCGACAACAGAGAGAGAGAGACTCTGTATCGTAGTAACAACAGTACGACCTCACGTCTCACGCCAGACCGCGGCAGACACTGCTCAACACTACCTGCTCAGCACTGACTGAGATGAGCTGGGCTGCAATCAATTGACTGACTGGCTGAGTGAGTGACTGAGTGACGACTGAACGCACGCACGCACGGACGGACAGACAGACGGACACACGGACGGATATACGGACATGGGATGCGGCGCCAGGGAACCGCTGCTTCGCTTATGCACCTCACTTACCTCAGACGATAGCAGCAGAGTCAGTGATCTTCAGCAGCAGCGGCGGCAGCAGCAGCAGCAGCAACACCAGCCTCACGCGTCCTGTGTACAACGACACCGCCAGACAGTGAAAGAGAGAGAGAGAGAGAGAGAGGGCGGGCGGGGGCAAATATAGATAGAGATAGGTAGATAGATATACAGGTAGGTAGAGAGAGAGAAGGGAAAAGGGGAGACACAGGGAGATGACGAAAGAGGGACGGAGGGAAAGGTGGGGGGAGGGGAGGGGAGGGGAGGGGGGGCGACAGAAGGAGTAAGAAACCAGTGTCCAAAAGCAGGCAAGCAATCACTCATCATTTCATATCCCTACCGATACCGCCTCGGCTGATCGACCGTAATCGACGCAGCAGAGAGTATCGACGCTGCAGAGAGCAGACGGGAATCGGGGCCAGCTCAGGATCTCATCAAGCACCGCCGACACAAGAGAGCATTAGCCGATCGCATCATTTCGTCCAAATATGGGGGACCCGTTGTTGCTGTTGTTGTTGTTGTCTTTTCGTTAACAATGTTTCGGTGCAACGTTCTGCTTGAGCTGTCATTAAGACAGTTATACACCGGATCGCCTGCGGCGCTCGATTTTGATGATTTTTTCTTGGCTAGCCTTATCGATGACGATGATAAGCATGTTGCCACGATTGGCGCGATGAGTCCTCTTCGGAAGGTCTTATCGCACCTCACAAATGCTGATGCCAACTCGAGAGAGATTCTTCAATTATATTATGTTATGGCCCAACTAAGAAATTTAATTCCTTCCCCTCATAACGGCACAGGTATATACGGCACGCATGTGTGTATACAGATCATCTCTGGGAGATAAAAATGTGAAGCGTATCTAATCATATGAAGTGATGTTGTATATATATATATATTATATAT
>QVRM01006524.1:90000-111274 GCA_003439945.1 Dermanyssus gallinae | reverse complement strand
TCTACGGACGACGATCTTATAGAGTATTCACTTTTCATCGCCCGTCACCATGGTGCGGAGAGAAAGGGCGATCCTCGTTCTTTTTAGGAGCTGATCGCACACTAGCATAAGCTTCTCTAGTTGGCGATTGTGGGGCGCGTGCGGCACTCATAAGAAAATTTTGAAGGGTTGAATACATCCAGCTTGCTGACGAATCCCTCGGCATGAGGATTCTTTGAACGGATGTCTGTGGTACGTCGGCAATGGCCACGATCTCGAGCAGCGAGAGGTGTGGGTTTCGTTCGACCACTGTTGTTATTGCGGCCGTGTCCACCGTCAAAGGGCGTCCAGACCGGTCTCGGTCGTTAACGTCGAAGTCGTCATTCCTAAGCCGGACAAACTTTTTTTGAACTGTCCCATCTGTGACTGCCTCTCCGCCATACACTTGACATGTCTTAGTTACGGCTTAGCTTGCATTATTTCCTTTCGGGAAATAGCATTAAACGCCTAAAATGAACATTCAACTCTGCAATCTTCACTCGAGCGTCTCAGTCCGCGTGAGCTAGATATTCGAACGGTCGAGCCCGGTGGCGTGGTGCATTGGTCTGCGCCTCGCGACCGGAGGAGACACATAGGTGCGCGCGGGTTCGAGCCCCACCGTTGCACATCTGTATTTATGGGGGTACGTCTATGAAGCAATGCGAAAAGCAGTCCCATGGACGTTAAATCTTGGCTGAAAGTTAGCCGAGAAAATATTTTTTAGATATTCAAACAAATTCCACGGTATAATACAAAACAGGTCTTACCGCCATATAAACAAACAACCCTATCCCAACAGTGTTCATTCTCTCCCGGGTGTGCGCAATACGGCGCATGTAATTTTCCAAACGGATTTATGGATCAATTATAGATATATATATATATATATATATATATATATACACTATTCAACCTAGCATTCCGTGTCACTATTTTAGAGAAACAAAAATTGTATATAAATATATACCTAAAATGGGGTGAAAATAAACTTTGTGTTATACATGTATGTATATGTATACACGTGTTTATTTATATATACACGTGTATATAAAATGTATAGTCATTGTGTGCGTTTTCTTGCAACTAAAGCGATGTTATTGTTATTGCTATTTGCAGACTTCCCGTAGAAGATTCACCCGTAGCCTCGCCCCTCTCGGTCAGTCTGGCCAACGTGACGTCGTCGCTAATATCCCACCGAATGGTACGTAATAGACAAGCGCTCCGATCGGGTAGGATAGCTAGATAGACGTGCTAAATAGCTAACGGTACACGCCAGAAAAGAGCGAGCAATAAAAAAAGCCTTTGTTGTTGTTGCATTCCTTTTCACTCCAGATAGTTCTAGTTTCCATACTTTAAATTACTTAAAGCGCGAACACTAATAAGCAATGCGAGACGAAAATTTGAAATGCCACGGAGGGCCATTGACAAGAACGCATTTGGAAAAAGAAAATTCGTTTGGCCACGAAGTGCAGTTCTGGCAGGTAGTCCATCTTAAATTGCTCACGGCTTTTGATCATTGCTTCTATGATCTAATTCGTATATATATATATATATATATATATATATATATATATATATATAGTGTGTTGTAATGCATATATCCAAACAACCTTAATATCTATTGCGTATCATAACCGTCGGGCTTAGCCCATACGTTACAACAGAGCGCTAGCGGTGTAGTGCTTTAGTGTGCAGAGAACCCTAGGAAGCTCGCTCCACCAAAAAAATGTGATGTTGCACGTGGAAACATGGCAATTAAAACTTTGAGTTATAACAAAGCTGGCACAATTCCCTCCATCACCACACGCAACCTGACTGTTCAGATCACAGCCGATTTTAATTTTTTGTTCTCATAGTTGCCATCAAATTGCTGTTGAAATTGTCTCCCGTAGGGAAGCCATATCAATCATTTTTTAGAGTGCTTGAAAATGTGGTAAGATATTTTTAAAACCTCTACTCTAACTGCTCTCACCGGCCTAGGGGCAGGTTCAGCGGGCGAACGTTGCCTATATCTTCTTGACGTTCGACGGATAAGTCCAAGGAGCCGGTTTGCGGCAAGTACATAAATATTATTGAGTACATAAATCACCTCTTTGCTATATTTATATATACTGACTACGCTTGGCCGTAACCAAAACGTAATCGCATGAACGTGCTGTTGGATTCGCTCTGGTTGCGACCTTGCACGCACCTCTTCTCTTTTTTTTCAATTACTATATATATATATATATATATATTTTTTTTAAATATAACATACATATTTATTTACCATATATTCAGTACAAAACATGTCTCGACGCCCGCAATGGGCCGTAAGGCCTGTGGCACGGACAAAGAGCTCTGGAAGCATATTTATTTATTTTTCTCTGTTTGTTCTCTTACAAATAACGTCGATTATCTTCTCGTATATCATAACATTGCATAAAGGTAGCCTGACTTCGAGGCAGCAGTCTTTCGCAGGCGCCTCTCCACAAGGTTCGACGGACTACGCTTGATAGAGCAAACAGACGCATGTGGTCAAAACTTATGCATGACATATACAGATATTTTTTCTTTTCTGCTCGCGGGTGCTGCCCATAAGCTAGGACGGACCAGGACGGACTGGCTGAAAGTATGTTACCTGCGTAGAGTAGGCGACAGACGAATTGCGAGCATCTCCCGGCCATTTCGTATCTTGTTCAACTGCCTTTATTCTCTCATGGCTCTATCATATATCATATCAGATGCCTCGCGTAGGAGTACTCATTTGTGCGTGTCAGGAGGACACGTCTCACAACCTCCATTACTGTTGTTGTTGTTGTTGCTGTTGCTGTTGCTGTTGTTGTTGTTGTTGTTGTTGTCACCTGGCTTTACCGCTGCCGCCTCTACTGGAAACTTTGTGTGTGTGTCGTGTGTAGTTGTTAGCCTCGTCGCGTTATCGATAGGATATGACGGCCGGTGAAAGGCGTAATCTCTACCCTATGGACTTTTTATGATCTCCGCCTCACACGCATATCCCATACTCGCAGCATAGCCTAGCCGCCGCCGCCACCACAGTGAACAGCGCTGCGCGACCACAGCACGTCAAAACGCCGAGTCAGTGTTGCCGACCGTGTCAGCCCAGTGGCAGCAACAACAACAACAACAGAGCAACAGCAACAATAACAACACCAACAACAGAGCAATAACAACAACAACAGCGGCAGCAGCAGCCGCATAAACGCTGCATAGACAGATAGATGGCAGAGATGAATGACGGGAAGGACATTTTCCAAATTCCCTAACTCTACTGATGATGATGATGATGGTGGTGGTGGTGGCGGCGCCGGTTTATGAGGTCGTCTGGCGATGACAGGTCACTCCTGGCGGCAACACGGGCGCCGGCCGCTCCTGCTAGAGTGGCAACAGAAGCGGTTTTGGGATTGTCGCTTTTGTTTCGTGGACAGTAGTAGTAATAGTAGTAGTAGCTACATAGCCACAAGGGAATTGCTGCAGCCATTAGTCGCCAGTGGTTGGTTATACGACGAGGGGCCGGCCGCGACTCTCGCCGACTTCAGCCGAGCGAACGCTTGCCACGATGTCTTGGCACGATGTCTACGAATGGATGGTCAGTCGGTGGCCACGCTGTGTGTATGTATCCATCCCAAATCAGCGACTCAGCGAAAGTCGCTAGCTAACACGCCCACCTAACAGCGCTGTTAAGCGCTCTCCTAGACCAGCTTCGACGATCAAAGAGATTCTCTCAAGTATCCGTCCACTGGAAAGATCGGCACACTGCGAACGGAGAGGATATACGTTTATCTAACGGGGGCTACCTGATTGCCTACCGACCGATCGATTACGGTATCCCATAGTAATTTATCTACAGCCGTAATACACGAACGCATGTACAACACGGGGTGCGTACCAGGTTGGAAGAAAAGGGGCACGCTTCGCGCTGTATATATATAAGTATATATACATCGTCGCACCGATGGTATGTGCAGAGAGACAAGTGCCTTTCCATCCACGTCACTCGGACGCCATTTGATCACAATGTGGCTGACAATCAGTCAGGAAAGCTACCTTGGTATTTGGCAGGTCATCACGGCGCGAACGCCTGATGGATTGTTGTATAAGGACATCGCACGAATTGTCTAGCAGAGTAGCCAGGCATCTGAGGCAATGGAAGCGACGGAGTGCCTACGACGGGGACGCCCAATGTGACCGTTCCTGTGTTTGCTATGCACATTAGCAAACTGAAGGTGCAACTGTATAGTTGCATAGATAACCCGTAATCATCATTATATACAATTTTAACACTTTAGCGACCGTCCCACCGGGCAAGAAAGTGCAAAGACCGCCGATGCGTCTGGCAGCTCGCTGCGTGGTATTTAGCGCATACCTGCGAGCAGAACCGGCAACGACATTGATCGCCAACTTGGTGAAATCCTTGAGTTGAACACACCAAGTGATGATAGCCATGTACAATGTACCTTGTGTACACGTGCCGGCTAGTGCATGCCATTCCCTCCCAAAGCTCCCTGGTGAGGTACACATCTAACTGCGCTACCTCAGCCGAGGCCTCGGTCACTTTTCCCTGCCACTCCAACAAAAATTGTTGAAGTGGCATTGTAATAGGTGACTTAAGCCTGACTCTGATTATTTCCACTGCCGGTCCGCAACCCGCTAGCAGGTACACAAAGCGATTCCTTGCCGTCCGCGGCAAGCAAAGAACGCGCTTCATATATATTGTGAAGCATCTTTCTAGCTGCGCAAAATTTGCGGCGGAAAGATGGCCCCACACCCTGCCAAGGCTGTAGCTCAACATTGGCACAATCTTAAGGTCAAAAAGACGCAATGCAGCACTCAGAGACAGTCGTCGAAGATCTCTCACCTCTGTGTGAATAGAGGCAATAGCCGCCCGACACCTGTCGCCGATGTGCTTGGTAAAGGTCGTTCCCGTATAGTGCAGTCTCAGACCCAAATACGGGAAGGAGTTGACAAACTCCAGCGGTTGGCCACAGCAGGGTATTACGTCTGCTGCAGCCAATCGACCCCCACGGCGAAACTTAATGGCTTTCGTCTTCCGCGAATTTATTTGTAGGCCCCTACGGTGAAGGTAACCTTCTACGTCGCCGACAATACGACGAATGGCACCGCGGTCCCGGTGGGCCACTACTATGTCATCCGCGTACATAACGATGATGATGATTGTATTGTATTTATGTACCATCTTGAAATGCAAAATTATTGCGAAATAAACAATATGTATAACATAGATAACCCGTAACCACACGTTAACGTCACGTTAACTGTATAGTTGCTGTTAGATAACCCGTAACCACACGTTAACGCGGAGACAATTGTTCACTCCAAAGTGCTAACATAAAAAGTCATTTAATAAATATATAAATTATATTGTGTCGATGGCAGGACACCACTGTATAGTTCAAATAGGGGACACAACGCCCAGCATTGGAACCTTATTGACAAAGTAGATCGCAATATCTTAGAACTGTGATTTACCTGCTTTTTCTTGGTCCTAGTGTGCCACACCCTAGGGTCGTCAGAACCCTACTAAACTAAAAAACGACGCACGTCGGAAACAAAATGCGCCTCATTGAGGCGACGTTTGTCAAAGTTTGTACATTTACGTTAGTGAACGACCTCCTTTATGCTTCAAGTTAAGGACGTGTCTCTTTGGCTTTACTAGGCTCCAGTACAGTAGACAGGGTTTAAAAACGACTGGACGACTACAAACACTAGGTATTATGATAGCAAAACCACCAACATTGCCAACAAGGCTCAGCTGTCGAGTCCCACATTATTATGGGCCTCTTCTTGTGGACACTTGCAGAAGTGGTAGTGGTAAGACAACGTAACAATACGCTGCCTCAAACTATACCGTGCTATAGTATCCTGCAATATCCTGCACTTGTGCTCTTAAAAGCAATAGTAGCAGCCGTTGTGTCAGCTCCACTATCTAGATTAAACAAACATAGGATGAAGACTCAAGCGGAGCCGGTTGCTGTAGTGTTTGGAGTTTTCCCGAGAAGTGTGAGGCTATCGTCGACAGTCTTCCACGTAGAGCTACGCAACTAGTCTGTCACGCACTGCACTCACCGATCGTCCCGTGTTATGACTTTGGATACTGGGAAAGTGCAACGCTGGCTCCGTTGCGTCCACACGACGAATATGTCGGAGCAATATCAAACGGCCACACGCTGTGGCCAATTGTTTGTTTCACTGAGGTTTCCTTTCCCCTCACTTTGTCAGCCTATTCAGATACGCAGATGCGTATATCTAATAGGTTGATCTATAAGTTCACTTGGACTTTTCACTCATTTTTGAAGATACATGTCGTTAAAACGGAATGTTTTTATCCAATGCTGTATTTCCCATTTTGCTCAACTACCTTTGCCCAACGTTCAGGCAAGCTCATGATACTATTCCTCCAGAAGATGGCTCCTGACTTCTCATGTAATAGCCTATTTACGTTTCAACACCTTTCAATGAATCGAATTCTTTGCCATTAAAATAATTTTGATGGAACCGAAACAGATGATAATCGGATGGAGCAAGGTCAGAACTATACGCAGGATGTGACAAAATATTTTATCCAAATTTCATTAACTTCTTGGTGGTGAGCAAATATGTGTGCGGTCTTACGTTGTCGTGGTGGGAAGTCAATCCTCGTCTGTTCGCCAATAATGGCCGCTTCTAATCAATTGCCCTCTCCAAATTGTCCAGTTGTTGACAGTATTTGATCGTAGTGCTCGTTTCGTTTGGTTTTTACAGCTCATAATAGATCACCCCCTTCTCATGCCATCAAAAACTTACTATCATATTCCTTGTATGGGGGTTGGGCTCGACAGTTGCTTGGGGCTCACTCCCCTTTTAAGCCCCGCCTTTCTGCGGACAGCGTTCTTATAGAGTATCGACTTATCGTCCCCTTGTAACCATGGTGCGTAGAAAGGGGCGATCCTCGTTCTTTTTTAGTAGCTGATCGCATTCTAGCACACGCTTCTCCAGTTGGCGATTACTGAGCGCGTGCGGTCCCAAACATCCAACGTGCTGACAAATCCCTCGGCATGGAGATGCTTTTGAATGGATCTCTGGTACGTCGGCAGTGGCCACGATCTCGCGCAACGAGTGTTAAAGCGACCGTACCTAAGGTTACAGGGCGTACCGGTCGGCTTCGGTCGTTAACGTCGAAGTCGCCGTTTCTAAATCGGGCAAACCGCTTTCGAACGGTCCTATCTATTACTGCTTCTCCGCCATACACTTTACATAGCTTAGTTAAGACTTGGGTTGCATTCGTCCTTTTCCGGAAATAAATTAGCATTACATGACGAAACTGCACATTTAAGTCTGCCATCTTCACTCGAGCAATACAGTTTGCGTGAGTTAGATGTTCGAACGAATTCCACGTTATAATACAGCGCAGGTCTGCTATTACCGCCATGTAAATAAACAACCCTAACCTAACAGTTTTTGTCATCTCCCGGGTCTGCGCAGTGCGGCGCACGCAATTACCCGAACGGACTTATGGACTAACCTAATATATATATATATATATATATATATATATACATACATACACACTTTAGAAAATTCAGAGAGCGGGACGTACGTGTTATAGTATGCATATAAATAAGACAGTGAGCTGAGACAACTGCTGTTTGACAGTTTGTTCAGGGCACGTTCGTTCCATAGAGATTCGATAAAAAAATGGCGTTGTTGACTCAGCGCGAAAGTTACACGAACTACGCATGCTCTTTATCAAATATTTGCTTCTCTCTTCAATCGAACTGTAGTCCATGTAATTGCTCTTTTATCTTTTTTCTGTTGCTAAACAAAATATATTTGAGCTTTAAACATATTTGTAATAAATAAAGTTTTTACAGTAAAACTGCCAGAATAAGGAAAACCGATGACAGCTGATCATCACTGTGTGTGGCAGTGCGCGCAGTCGTTTTGGGCACATTTTGGAGGCGAAACGATACTGTTGGACAGGCGAATATGCACAGGCTGCGTAATACCGTGTGCTTTTAGACTTCAAAACTAAGGAAGAACAATGTGATGGAGAAAAAATGCTAAGATTCAGCTTAGAATCTTAGAATCTTACCATCATCATAGAATTATGATGATGGCCTCGGCGATATCGAGGGTGGCAACAATGTGCAACAGATAATCACGCAGTGGTGGTACCTGTTCGGTAAGGATCGAAAGTTTTCATTTGACCAAATGAACTCGCCCGTGGGACGGGGAACACATCGGCTCGATGCGATTGACTCAACAATGCACAAACTACTCTGTATGAAACACGCAGGGAAGCAGGGCAAACGAGACATGGTAAAGGAATAAAAAGAGAGACAGAGAAAGCGTAGAAGAAAGCCATCTATCCACTAAAGCCGGTTTATCCATGGAATTTATCAATCGTGTGATCGCAGTGATACCCCTTCGATTCCGTCGTTGCCTTATGATTGACACTGACACACAGATAGATGAATGGCGTAATGAACGTTTTTGCAACGAGGTATTCACTTTATGTATGTATGTATATATATATATATATATATATATATATATATATATATTAAATACTTGACCAACGACATATAAGTAGGCTCGGCGACTTTGATTTTCAATGATATATCAATATAATAAATTTTGATTCGACGCGGCATCAACGCTTTAGCTATGTTCTAGACATGGCTTTGTTTCGATACGGTAGTTCTTCGAAAAAGTGGTCACGATAAATAACGCATTTAACGTTACGCCGTGCTTGCTCTCTCTCCCTCTATCTTCTCCACTTTGATAAATATATATATATATATATATATATACTGTATGGCCATTGAATGTATTATTTAATCTAAGTAACGAATATAAGACACGTAAATGACATTGTCCTTCGTTGCACTCGAATGGTGTGGCGTCAGCAAATTGATTACAGATAGCAGGAGCGGAACATCTAGTTAATCATCAGTGAATATAATTACACGTGTGTACGCGATTACGCTTTCTATTACACTACATGTTAGGATATTGCGTTTGGAAGCGTTGATACATCTACCAAAAGTGTGTGGAATTTCGTTTGTCTGTGAGTCATTGCTTTTTTACCGTCCGTGCTGCCTATGTGTACAGCGCTATACATATCAATAACACTTGAAAATGAATTTTGTCGTCAGTTAGTTTAACCGAGTGATCGTTTTAAATGTTCTACACTGTTCTGCAAAAACGTAGCGAATATATCAACGGTGGTTAGGAATTATGGGCTATTCTGTAGACTAACACTTGGCATACTCGTATTTGCTTGTGTGCTAAGGGTTGTTAAGACTCCCATTATTTGATTTATTGCGCAGAGGTGCACCATTCTTATTTTTTTATCACAGATTTGCAGTAATAGCTGAGGTGCAATAATGGATGCTTTAAAATGCATTTTTTCGTTTAAAAGTTGCCATGGAGAGGAATGGCACCTATTACATTGTACCCTTATTGAGGCCTCTGTCGCGTAACTCCGAATCTGATGGCGCGCTATGTCCGACGAGCTGCGCATTGGCGCTGATAGGGCTGCGGAGTCCGTAAGCTTCAACGTGTCATCGAACCTGCCGATATGCTGTAGCGGGGACCTGGGTGTTGATTAGGTTCGTAATGAGGTACGGATGTAGGTCAAATGGTGGTTAATAGTGTACGGATGTAAGTCAAATAGGTGACTAAATCTCCTATTTGAGTTACATCCGTTACCGCAAAATGCATGTACTTGTATCGGCGTTACAGCTAAGACACGAGTTGAGTTCTGCTCATTTGCTGGTAGACTATCTAGCTGCTGCTTTAATCTATTGTAAAGATTTGCAGCTAATATATCTGAAATATTAGAGGGCATGACGGATAAACATCTTGTCATGCTCAAGATTATTTTAATTTACGAGACGACAGAGTCTCAATTTTTATTAGGCCACCCGCAATAGGGGACCCGCAAAACGTTAAAACGCATAGGAAATTACAGTATAAAGGACGGCGTGACTGAGTGCACCGGCCGGTAGGTCTTATGACTTGCCTACACCGGTCGATCTGAAATCACAGTGAAAACAACAGCCACAAGTTACTTTGTTCACATATAGGGCGACGGTATTATTGCACCAACAATTAAATCGCAACTACTAATAAGTCGTGAACCAAGGGTAACGTTGCTTAAAAAACGAGTTATATTATTTTTTCCGTAAACATTCTTATGTATATACGTACGTTATATATGTCGTGCACGGTTCAAGCCCGTCTGGCATACAACCTAAGAAAATTAGAACAGATAGTTTTGTTTTTAACTAGCTATTAGTTTTTTTAACTCCTTTGACGGAATTTTAAGAATGTGGTTGTGTTCTTCCAAGAAAAAAATGCAATTTTGTTTGAATTTGCATTTTTGGCACTGTGCACCGTCGATTTTCTTACTCTTAGTGTCCGTCTAGCTGGCTTCTCACCATCATTATACTAAACGAGCCTTTGCATTGTCAAGCCAAATATTGTTGCCAAATGCTTAGTAAAAGCTAGTAAAGCATCCCCTATCACTAACGCAGGCATATACCGTGGCATGCAAAGAGTAAGAGTCTCCGTGCAAGTTTGTGCCCTATTACCTCGTTATTTAAGATGCGTCGTGGGCACCAGGCGCGACTTCTTCTACAGCTGAATCTATTCAGACGACCATTTATGCGTCTGGTACCTTCGTCGGCTGATCTCCTAACATGACGTATGGTGATATATCTTGCTCGTTAATCTACCAACTTCTATAACAGTCAGGAATTCGCCAGAAAGGACGGTCGGTTGACAATAGCTAATGTGTGTACGCTACGGAAGACATATTTTTCTCTTACGACTGCCACGACATTACTTCGCTGGTATGTAAACCTGACAAAATAATGACAGGGACTATATTTAATAACCTGAACAGTTAGGCTCCAAAAGTGCGGTCGTATTTGACCTCCTAAGATGACACTTTTTCAGTCTTGGCATGTTTATGTATAATCTATAATATAATCTCTATAACTTAACAAGAAGTGCCCATTTGCAGCTCAATATCTAGCTCTGTTAACATAATTATTATGTCACACGCTTTCTCGACCATATCGGATGAGCATAAGTTAGGATTTAATATCTCTTAACATAATCGTGGGAAAAAGTTGTCAATTTAAATTACTGAGCAAGATGGCTTAGTGGCAAAGGTTTGTCTTGCATTCGGAAAGCCTGGATTCGAGACCCAGACCGGCCGCTCGTAAATTGGTTTTCATAGTTTCCAATTTAGACAAGCTGAATGTCGGAGTGTAGACTGAAAATCGGCCATGAAATGAAAAACGGTATACGGGCATTAGCCTTACGGAGTAACTAAACAAAAATAAGGTAGCTCAGAGAGTGCTAATGTATTGGAGAATACATAATACGCCGCAGGGCATAACACCGCGTCTTAGGGAGGCGCAACTCAACTCTAAGTTAACTTTCAAGCTTGCTTGTTTACCCCTTATAAATGTATACTTCAGCAAATTGCGGCGCTTAGTAAGGATAATTTCCTGTCGCCACATATACAAGCTCGGGAGCGGCGTACGCATGATTCGTAGTTTAGCATATCGTTCTTGATGTAACCTTCAAGCAGCTTGGTTTTACTTGATTGTGGCCTACTTCTAATCATTTAAAGGCTCAAAGTTAATGCGCAATAATAATAATATTAAAAAAAAAAAAAAATATTTTAGTCACCGCTTTAGTCTATTAGAAATTTAGACGCCACTCCACCGCAAGAACGTCCCTGACGACACATTTAGTAAAATTAAAAACAAATGTGTCTCCTGAATCTACGCTAACCGAACCCTTTGCTGTTAATTAGCCAATTGTGCATGAGAGCGACAATAATGGCCAAATCGTCGTCGTCGTCTTCATCTCCACCAAGTGCCATGTCCGCCATCCATCATTATTTTTAGGTGTAATTAAACGCAGCAACATCTGTAGCGACTTAGCATGTTCTCACGCAAGATAGTTGATCGAGTACAGTCGCAAACGTAAATTAAAGACAAGTTCGTCTATTTGAGATTAGTGCTGTTTTCGCCGATTACCCTTGTGTGTCTTCGACTAGCAACACCTGCAGAGCTCTAACTCGGACAGCAGGGAGACATCAATGTTTGCCTGTACATAACAAAATGCAGGCGAATACATTACTTATGACGGCGTGGGACTTCATGAGCCGCGTGTGCAAGCCCTTGCAGTTTGGCGCAGATTGAGCCGCATAAAAGCACCACCGTAAGCCGTAATTTAGAGCAGTCAAGCAAACAAATTCATAGTCAAATGTGCGGACATTGGGCCTCGTTATGGATAAATTGATTTATGATTTGCATGATAAGTGTATATCTATATACATATGTCACCCGTTTTATATCAGTGGCGTTTAGAGGAGCGTCATAAGCGGACAGGTTAAGTTATCTAGAGTTTTCCTATCAGTCCTTCATTCATAGCGGTTAGCTTCAATATTTATTCTTAATAAGCATCGCTTAAAAATAAAATCGATCAACAATAGGGGGTCGAACCTGCGACGCCCCGGTAGATGACTAGCATACTAGTGCCCTTGTTAGGATAATAAGAGACACTGACGGTAAGAAACTTATGTACGCGATTATTTTTTTATCCAGAGGTTATGCTAACGCGGCTTTGTATATCTCTTTGCCAGCCGAGAACCGGCCGTGGAAATAATCATGGCTAAGGCTCCCAGAAACAAGGTCTTATTATGCATGTATGCAGCAAAATCGAGTGGTATCAGTGTGGTAGTTTTTTGATAATAAATCAATATCCTAAAACCTCAACGTTCTGCGAATCCCTAAGCTGCGATTTGTGGCTCATTAATGGCATGTTTGCATGGCAAATGGCCATGCAAACAGACCATATGAGTGAGCATACAGAAACCAATTCCACCACAATTGGTGGTTTATCGCATAGTATGATACACGTGTACATACAACCAGTTATGCAAAAATAAAAGTGTTTTTATGTATTGGCGGTATCGACGTAGCTCCCTGCGCGAGACGACACATTTTTGATCACGTCCCCCGGCGCGCCAGATATATGTAATGCTAGACACACTAGGACTGAATAAGTACGATACATGTTTACTCTTTGGTTTGCCTTTGTATTGAAGCATATTGTTTACCTTCTTTAAGCATGATCAATAGTAATTTACAACGGCAATTACAATGCTTAAACAGGACGACATATAACCTAACTTTATTTTTCAATTGTATGTTTTTTATAGAAGACTAACTGGAAAGTGCGATACGTACGCACGGACACCACTGCAGAAGACTGCTCTGCAAGTGTGAGCCGGTAGTGTAGGACAAAAACAGTCACGCCTGGTATCCTGAATCAGAGTTCTCACCTTAATGGGACTTTATTGTCAAGTTCCATTGCAGGGAACCTAGAATCGAGCCCTAAGGAACCCCGGCCTTCATGTCGAACTCGGAGCCCTCGTTGATTATAGGCCTCTCGCTCAGATAGGCCTAGATTCCGCGGTACAAATAGGGCGCGATTCTCTTCTTAAGTAGTGTGTCGAAGATTACCTAAAGCGCATCAATACAGTGTCTTGTCAATGGATGATTTTAAGGACGAGCCTCGGCGGCCATGCCGTAGATGTAGAGCGGACGACTCCCCCCCAGGGCCTTGAAGAACTGGCAAACAGTACCAAACCCGGGGGGGGGGGGGGTAAATGTGAGGACTAGGGTTTTTTAGTAGGTAACCCCATGCCACCGGGGAGTCCCACACCACCTACGCGCTTTTGCACGTCCGGATAGTGATATCTGCGCTGGGTGTGCATAAAGCATTTTACCCCAACCTTAAAAAAAGAACACAACAATGGGAAAAGCATGTTAATTACCCGAAGCGTTCATCAGGAGGAACGTTTTTCTTCGTTCTTAATTCCGGCTCGCCTGTTATCAACTTGTAGGACCGTCTTCCTCTATTTTTGATAAGAACTTCCTCCGACAGCGTTCCTTGTTGTCAGTTAGAGCTCTGTGCGGGGAAGCCCTAAGGCGCTTAAATTTACTGTATTGTTGCACTACGCAAGCCTTATCGGTGTTCCTTCAGTTCCATCAGCCCTTTGACAGACGAATCGCCACCAGGGCACGTGTAGTAGGGTATACTTCTTTAAGCGGCGGAGTCGGCCGAGTTTTCCTCCCGTACCGTGAAAAGCCGGAGGAGATTCTTCTTCAGAATGCACGTTCTGAGGTGGAATATGTTACTGGGTGTACTAGCTGGCCATTGCCTCGAAAAAAGGTCTTTCAGGCCATCCGTGAAATCAAGTCGTTTGTGGCTTCTATCTGTCGAGAGTTTTATTCGATCTGTTTTTTCGCAACTCGCTGCTGTTCATCGACACGCTTTGCTCCCCTCTAATCATATTACTTCTTCTGTTAGAAACATTAGTCGTTCAATTGAGTTGTTCACATTTGCATGTTCTTGGTGTTTGAAGTGACCTTGTACATTTCCTCGATCAGCTCTAATATTTTAACCAACTGACAAAAAATATTCCTTCTCTCACTTCTCTAAACGCCTGAGTGCCGTGGTTCGTGTTCGGCTAGGCACCTTGCCCTTTCTACGGCTGAACGCCTTGCGCCTTATCCGTTCCTTTGTGCAGTGGGATGCGACTGACACTTCTCGCTAACCTGTAGCGACCACCCTAGTTAAAGTAAAGGTGAGCTTAAGAACACTCCCTATATTTTAGCTGCAGACCCGCTTGCCTGAATACGACCGTCGGAATGTTGCGGGCGCAGAGCTGACTGGATAGTCTTGACAAGCGTCAATGGCGACAAGAACGATGATGGTGATGCATAGAGATGGCTATCGACGCAGTTGCCAGAGTGATGACAATTCCAAAGACGATGACAGTCCTTCACTATGCGGACCACAACTCTGTGACAACACCAGCACTACCAGTACCGCATAGCTGATTTTTCGTAGCCGAGCAACCCTCATATGGAGTTGTCTCGCGCGTCCAGATCACAGATGAGTAACAAGCATCTTTCTGGTTAGAGTAACTATCTGGTTCGAGCGGCAGGTGCCCAGAGGTGCACTAGACCGCTGTTCGATGGACTAACAACCGAGACTGCTCGGCTGAAAGCGGCATGAAAGTATGAACCTCCTCTACAATATATTCCGAGAGTTCTAGTAAGCCCGATCGCTGTGTTCGAAACCGAAGATGCTATAGGAAATAACTAGGTCGTGACGAGATACAGAAAGAGGTGGATGTAGCACATGTTGTAAACAAAACGTTTCATCTAATTAAAAAAAAGTATGTTATAATTTGTTTAAAGTTTGTTGTAGTTCAGTTATTGCAAAATAAGTTATTATTATTATTGTTACTAATTGTATTGTCATTCATATTATTACTTTTCAATAGTAATGAGATCAACGATTGATGGCAGATCTGCAAGAATACTGTGTAATATTGTTCAAAAGTAAGAGGAATGGAAGTGGACGTGTGTTTTGGGAGGTTTCGGGAATGCATGATGCACATACGCCACTAGCAGCCTGCGTGACTAGTGTGAGACTCGCAAACCCACTAAACCCGGATTCCTCCCCACCCCCCCAGGCTCGGTATTACTTTGGCATTACATCGAAGCCGTGGGAGAGGCGTCTCTGCCGTTCTCCTTCAATCAGCTCTATCCCTGACTATCATCCCGCATGTCTACCTGCGGTTGGATAGGGGGATGCCATTTTGTTATCCGTCCTGTGAGGGTGCGTCGAGACTATGGGGGCCTGGCTGCTCAGTAGCTTGAGGTACTAAATATTCATATAGCTATTACACAGCGTTCACTATGAGTTATATTTATGATTACACTGTAATTATTATTACACTGTAATAGCATCAGCTTTTTCTAAGTGAGATTGCGACATTTCCAAAATAGCTCAGGGTATATATATATATATATATATATAGAAAAATACATTTCTATGCAGACAACATGGCGCATTTAAAATAGTGCTTAATTTAAATGAAATTAGCAGAATTGGGAAAACATTTTTCTGTTGTCAGCAATTTTCTGGCTTGATAAGACGCATATTACGCAGATACGATTATTTTCATTGTTACTTTTAAATCTTCCAAAGGGTGTATTATCATTTAGAAGAAATCGGTGTGACTATGCGACTAGTGGTTTGCAACCAACTAGGCTGTTCGGCTCATTGTTTTCTATCGTAAATACTTTTTCTTTAGAACCCTGCTAAGCCTCTCAACGCCGGTACGTTGAGTAGCTGCTAAGTTTTTTCCAAAGCCGGTTTGCGCTGTCATGCAACGTCACAGTCTATGGGAGGGGTAAAATCCGTCGTCCGGACTCCGGTGACGTCGGGACTGTCGGTGACAATTCCTGACTCAAATCGACCCAAAAACACGCCCGAAAGGCGCCATTCAGTTTAGTCATCGTTTGTAAATGACTTTTTATGTTAGCACTTTGGAGTGAACAATTGTCTCCGCGTTAACGTGTGGTTACGGGTTCTCTAACCCGGGATTAGCCCAGTTCAACAATGTGCCCCGAACAGATGCTGCGTTACCTCGTTGGATGTCAAGCGACAGCCTCTGACGCAAAAATTCCTCATCGTTTCATCGTTTGTTGAAACATTTGAATGCTCTCTACTTGGCCATGAAAGCCTATTATTGTTGTCTGGGCTAAACCGAAAATTATATATATATATATATATATATATATATATATATGTCCCTGCCGTGACTCCGCGTGTTTTCAGCAAGATCATGGCCAGGCTGCTTTACCAGCTTTCACTGTCTTTCGCGCTCACCTTATAAATGTAATGGCCGTGCCTATTATTACATACAGGTATCGCGCGGACTTGTTAACATTTGTGCTTGCTAATCGCGTGCTCAGTGATAAGCGGATGAATCTGTGCCTATTTCGGTACGCAGGAAGCGTTTTTGTGTACTAGCTCAATTTTGCGTCCATACCATCCTGTAGCCCACCATATTGATACCTACAACGATGTGTTCTTGCTTGTAGTGTGTCCTCCACGCCCACTCTAACCGAGATGGCTAGGCCTTTTTAGGCAGCAATAAAAACAGTAATGTTTTCAGCCTTCGATTGGTGGTTTCGAGATTGCATGATGCACATATATCGCTTATGGGACTCCCAAACCCACTAACACGGACTTCTCCCCACGCCCTCCGACAAGAAATTGCGTGGAATTACTTCAACATAGTAACAGCATACCAGAGCGTGCCAATATGGCTGCCACCATCTTCCCTGCTACATACGAAGCAATATAGTACGACTTTTTGCACTGCTTAGGTCAAGGGATTCGTAGTGCATACAACTGTTTTTACTTCGATTATATGTAACAACTATTTCCATCGGAACGACTTTCGTTTTACTTTGGTGAAAAATGGAGGTTCTTCATTGTGCTCTGTTTATTTACTTTTCTACCCTACTCTTTATGGTCGTTGTCGGTGCATCCTTTCTCTTTCCTTCAACTCCGAACTCGTTCATCTGTCTCATTCCTACATCTCACGTTCTGCACTAGGCTCGATCTGTGTTTCCACTTGCTTTACATATCGTACGTAACCGAAGGCTGGGAAATTCAGAAGAGAGGGTCAATTAGCTGCCAAAGACGTTACACGATGCGGCGGACAATCTTTAGGAATTCGTCAACTGTTTCTGGTATATGGGGCTTCGGCTTCATTATACTAGGATGCCACTTCACTGCGCACATCGTCGAAACAGTGCGCACAGCCCTAGTCTCGATTCATAGAAAGCTGGCCGACGTCCGGCGACTGTCCGTCCGGCTGATGCACTATCTTGACAGAGTATGAGAACATCTTACTCGGGCAAACTTTGGTTTGCTTGAAAGGTGTTTCACAATGTACATGACGCGAGTACTCTGCCTGCCAATGCTATCAAGAAAGAAGCCGTTCTGTGTACCTAATGCCAGGCCGTGCACCGGTTGTTGAGATAATTCAATTTCAGTGAATTCAATTCGTTAAATACGCCGCCGCGTATAGTACTATTTGACAGCTTTATGTCGAAATGGGAAAATAAAGTTGAACAAGTCCGACGAGAGGTTGGAGGCACCTGGATAGCTTCAGTGCCTCTCACCTCTAATTTGGTCTTGCATATGACAATCGTCACGGGTATACAAGTCCATGTCTATATCAAATACGAAGTTCCACGTCGAGTGCACGGAGTGCGTCTGTCGACTGTGTTCTCAGGCGTGTTCGAAGTATCATGCGCCTGCCTGCCTGGTTCTTGCGATGAAATCGCTGCGCTTTTTCTCTCGAATAGTATGCCGAGAGCAGTTGATTGTATTGTATAAGCGTCAATGCTGTATGCCTATGCAATATGAGTGAAAATAATGTGATGATAATGAATACAACCAGACACACTAGATCAAGTATACAGATCAGCATGACCAAGCTCAGATAGGACATTAAGGATATTATGATCTAAGTAAGTAAAGTTTTCGGGCTGACCCTCAGCCAAGATTTAACGTCCACGGAACATTTTTTCACATTGCTTCATAGACGGACCCCCATAAATACAAATGTGCAACGGTGGGGTTCGAACCCGTGCACCTATGTGTCTCATCCGGTTGCGAGGCGCAGACCTAAGCCACCACGCCACCGGCTTGACAAGGATATTATGATCTACATGAAAGGACCCGTGATGAGTCAGGGCGCCGATGATATTGGTGCTGCTGCTGCTGTTGTCGCTGATGATAAAGGCATTTCTCAGCATACTCTTAGCATCACATCTTGTCAACACAGGACGAGAAACAGCCTTCTAGGTTGACCACAACTGTTTTAACGTCCAACGTCTCCACTTCTACCACAGCTTGTGGAACTACATGCTGCTGCTGCAGCTGCTGATACTGCTAAATTGTCGTTGCAAATCTTTGCATGACCACTGCTAATGCTTAGCTAGCTCTTGTCCAATCCCCCCGGTAAGCTACAGGTAAGGCACCGCCCACAACCACCCACCCCCCCCGGATCAATGGATGTACCTGTCTATCACTCCGCTCGAACCGTGCCATCCGTGGCATAACGGCGCCATACCAGCAGCGAGAGTATCGACGCGATAATCCGTTCATCCATTGGAACCGTCGCTGTCCTACAGCCGGCTGCAGCTACAGCCAAAGATACTGCTATATAAACATACATACACATACAATCGATTATGCTCAGTTACCCGCCCCCCCCCTTGAAAAGCCTTTAATATATGGCCTCCACGGTCGTACTGTGGAGGGGGTTGCGCTGAGGCGGCGCGTAAAAACGCACACACACAATACATTCACACAGTAACACCTATGGGAGCTTTATCTATCTCGGTAGAATAGGAGTGTGGTTTTTATTTTCAAAAAAATTATATATATATATACAGGTTCTCCCAGAATTAGCCCAACAAACTTTGGGAACTGGTACAACTCGGCGAAAAAATTGTTTGTTCCAATGGAACAAGGGGCAAAAATGTCTTCTAGAAAATTGGTAATTGAGCATGGAAGCCAATATTTAGGATTTGTTATAGAATTTAATTTCTTAAGAATGATCTGCAATAAAGTATGTGTTCTGCTTTGAGGTGACTTAAAATGAGATTCAGACAGGTGCACAATTTTCGACCAAACACGCAGATATGATTGGCTTAACTAGGGCTTTCGCAATCGCAGACGTAAAGAAGATGTGTCAGAATAAAATACTTGATACAGCCACATTTAGTATTTCGCTCTCAATCCAAAAAAACGTTTCTGCCTCTTGTTTCGTTAGAGAAAAATAGTTTTTCGCCGAGCTGTACAAACCCCAAAGTTTGTGGAACGAATTTTGGAAAACCATATATATATATATATATATATATATATATATATATATATATATATATATATATATATATATATATATATATAACTGCCTTCCAGCTATAGAAGAACTGGCATGTAGCAAAAATGACACTACCTTGACGACTTTGTTTTTCGCACGTGGTAACATCTGATAGTAATCATATTAGGTCTCTCTTTTGTATACAGTTGCGTAGCATTGCAACGAAGAAATGAATGACTCTAGTTTTATTATGTTTTCTATGATATTTATATATAATAACTTTGACCTACAAGTCATAGGAAGGAATGTAGAAGAAGTTGCAAGCCGTAAGAAAGGTCGCTTTGAAATGACTGCGTGTTGCATCAGGATCGAACTGACAGCTCCCGATTCTTGAAGTGTTCTGATTGCGCCTCTCTACTGTGCAAAATAATTGTTTTGCTTGAACCGAGCAAGATGGCTTAGTGGCAAAAGCCCTTGCCTTGCATTCGGGAGGTCTGGGTTCGAGACCCAGACCGGTTACTCCTAAGTTGGTTTTCATGGTTCCCAATTTAACCAAGGTCGAAATCGACCATGATCGGAAAAAAAACGGGGAGCACAGATGTCTCAATAAAAAGAGATGGTGCATTACCATCCACCCCGCCCATTTGAAAAAAAAAATGTGTGTTGTCCAACCGACTGATTACGTGTACACGGCTCTACTCTGATATTGCTGTATCTGATTGATGACTAGCTGATATCCAATGTATATCAGGGCACTATATGCTATCTGAGAGAGAGAGCTTTAGACTTTTAGAAAATGTGGCTTGCATGTGCATTGGAAGCGGATTAAATTTGAATGACAAGCTATAGACTTTCTTTGTACTATTATCTGAAGCTAGCTGCATATTCCCTACATAATCTGAAGGTGATTTCTGGCTAAGTTGGAGTGCATTGTACGTCGCGTTTTAACAAAGCCTGATGGAACAATTTTAAGACGAATGGCCTCAGCAACAAAATACAGTACATGGCGATTCAACAAAGTACCTTGGTAATTATCCGTCGAAGCCACTGATCCCCGTATCGCAAGGCTTGACTAAAACTGAGACTCATGTGATGACGATGCTGAAAAAGCCCATCTTTGTTTCGTGCCGTAGGGACGAGTACACAATGACAATCTGAGAGAGGTAGACTCAGCACAGAGGCAAATCCGCCGAATAAGGCGCAACCACAGTAAGTCTCCTCGTTGTTTTTATTGCCGTTGTTATTGGTGCTGCTGCTGCTGCTACTGATGTTGCTGTTGAGCAAACTTGCAAGAAATCCTGACTTCTGTTTCTGCATCGTGACGGCGTTTTTGGGTGGGTGCCGATTCTGTGCGTTGCCGCCATTCCCCTTGTTTGCCTGCTTTCTCTGCCTTTTTAACTTGTCCGACACGTCCTTGCGAATGTGTCTGTGTGTCTGTGTGTGTCGCGTGCCCTCGACTGC
>QVRM01006524.1:0-85000 GCA_003439945.1 Dermanyssus gallinae | reverse complement strand
TTTAGAACTGAAAGTCAATTTTTACTATTCACCGATGTGGCTGACTTGAAAAAAAAAATGACAGTCTAAAAGACATTCAACTTGCGAACGAAGAGTAGTCGTATTGACAACAGTTTGCAAAAATCGAGATCCGTGATACCTTAACTTCATCTTTCTCGTTCAATACACTAAAGTTTCGCCAGGATGCTTATAAACGTTCAGCAAAATGATTCCATGGGGATCATTTCGGGTGGTTCGCTCCGTGAAATGATTACAGTAAGCCCGTTTTCCCCGTCCCCCAATGTCTGATTCCTATGCTACAGGTGGACGTTAGCAGCTGCCAGGTGTAGACCGTTTGTTACGCCAGCCACTGACGTCTCCGCCTCTGTTAACATGGGATTCTATGGAAATCAGGCATTATGAGATTTAAAAAACAGCCTACGGTAGTCAAAGTACCCCAGTAGATGCGTGGTACAAAAACGCCCCATTAAATGCGAATTTTTCTGAATGTAAATGTTGTTTGAGCGCAATGGCTAAATTTTAGTGTATGAAACATAAATTATAAAAATGAAGTATCAGAAAGTCTCTCGAGTTTTTGCAATTTGTTCTCAATACGACTGTCTTTCTTTCCCCATCTACGATAAATGTCTCTCAGGGAAAGCAACATTTTCCATACTTTCCACACTTTGTAAAGTAATATTCGGTCAGACACATCGACATAAAAAACAATTAGTCATTGCATTGGCATCCCACTAAAAGACACCACTGAAAAAAAAATTGCAATAATAAAACTCGCTAGAACGCTTATTTTAACGAGTATACGACCTCTCAAATCTGGCCACCAAAGGAGCCTAGAAACCCTATATAAACATATAAAAAAATGCCAACGGTTAAACTACCAAGGCTCATGGGAGGGAGGCAAGATTATTTAACGCCACTTAAGTATATATATATATATACTGCACAATCTGTTTGCCTTGGTGATCGGTGGACAGAGGTAGGGTGATGCAGCGTGGACGTCACGTTACCGCGGTCTGAGACAATGATACACGATGGTGCCATTTCCGCAAGTGTTTCGAAGTAAGTAAAGATGAAGTGCTGACTGGCGGACGATTGTAACCTAAGAAGTGGACCGCCTTCGAAGCTCTCAGCTCAGGCCCCAAAACGAGGGCGTGTTTCACCCAAACTTAGTGGAGAGCGCAGTCGCGAATGAGGCACCCTCTTTACGTTACGCTAGCACAGTTTTCTCATCCTATATAATCCGCATAAGACATACGCGTTTTTACAAGCAGAACGAGCATATATATATATATATATATATATATATTTACGGACACAGAAGTGCAGAAGCTTAGTAAACTGATGAACGTGCCAAATTCATATAAACACATGCACGTACTGGCGCGCATGCGCAAGAATACAACATGGTGATAGATAGGAAGTTCTGCGATATTGCAACAACCGCAACTAGAAGTTATATTAATGGTATATTGTTGAGCGTCATTAATTGGTGGCGGCTTTTAGCTCCGCTGCTCACGGAAGCCCATTTAGTTGGAGATTTTCGAAGATGCCTTTATTTATTCTAACGAGCAAAATTATGTGATAGTTGTTTTTGCGTGTCTTTCTCGTCGACTGATGAGTAACCTTCTATTGCTGCAGCCTAATGCCTTGGACCGTTTACAGAGCTCGATCTGTTCGTGTGTATATATATATATATATATGTATATATCAAATCAGCTTAGACATGTGATCATAGTATAAAGTGGATAATTTCGCCGTTATCGAAATACTATGTTTCTTAGCTAAGAGACTATATATATATATATATTTCAGTTTCAAGCGTACAACATTTTTGTCGTGTGAGCCGAAGCTGATCATTCGAGGTAGGTTAAGGAGTATTCAATTTGATCGGGCTACTAGCAGTGGTAATCACTCTAGTTAGGCGGCTTGTGAACAAACTGGGCAGGCTTTTTTCGGTCTTTACATTTAACGTTTAGCTCGTCCACGAAATTGCTTTCGCATTGCTTCGTAACACAGACCCCATACAAATATATTGCTACGGAGGGGGATCGAAGTCGTGCCCCTGTGTGTCGTCTCCGATCGCAAGGCGTACGCGAATGCACCACGCCGGTGGGCTCGACCAATTCGACAGGCTAAATTGTGTCAAGGTAACGTCCGTGGTGGGTAGGTCGGTCTTTGTCACATTCCGGCAAACGAAGTTAAGTCAAAGAGTAAACCTATACTCTATTTATTAATTCACCATTCATGACTAGTAGAAGAACTGACTACATTTGGTTACGTTTCAACATTGTACTCTCACGGCCGCTGCCACCGATGACGTGTTCTGTTCCGGACGTTTTAAAATATGTTGCGTATCTATATTTATTGCTTCAAAACATTTACAGATGCTGTAATCTATATATCGAATCAGTAGCCCGTCAAGCAGATATCTGAGCGGTTGTTCTGCATAGCAGCCTTCCATCGGTCTGTGCTGATGGCGGGTCTATTAGTGTAGTTCTTGGAGACAAAGTTCGTAATGTTGCGTTCTTCTCTATATAAATTCTTCAAGAGATGTATTGCTTTCGACAACTTTCTTCTGGAAAGTGTAATCGTCTCCCGTAAACTGCGCTTGCGTCACACAACTGCAGTTTTTTTTATGTACGACCCTTTAACCTTGTTGATATGTTTTATGTTTTGTAGTGAGTTTTGCAGATGGGGAACAAGTATGAAGTATGAAGGCAGTACGATATAAGTGGGTTTATTTTTAATTCTGAAAATAGTAAATAAAGTTCCTTTAGAACACCTACTAACTCCGCTGCCGCTGAGGCGTTTGCCCGCCTTTCTTTCAAGTTCCGCGTGAATGGAAGTCGAGGTGTTAATGTTACGGCTTGGTATGTATAGTATCTGTACTCTCACTCAAGATCACTGCACTGACTCCCTCGAATAACATGCCGCGAGCAGCTGACTTTGATTAACTACTACTAATGTTATACTTGCATATAACATAGATAATTATACTAATTTGTATAATTATCTATGTTATATGCAAATTCAATATGAGTGAAATAAATAAGGTTGTTGAATATCTTGGTCATTGAGATAGGCAATTTTTTAATACATAATTAAATGATGAAATACTGCAAAGAAGGCTGTACATTTCCTTGCACACTAAAATATTTCTGGGCTGCTTTTAGTAGTCGGTCTCGGCGAACGCTGTAAAATGCTGTTTCGAAATTATAATTATAAAAGCTACATAGGCTGTCTGCTGGTCCGTAAGCCTTTTCTCAGTGTAATACTTCATAATCTTTTTTACAACTGTTGACCTTGTTGGCCGGAAACCATGTTGTTCTGTTGATATACAAAGTTTGCATTTGTCATAAAGTCGGCTTTCTATTAGCGTCGTCAGTATTTTACGTATAGTACTGCCCAAAAGGATGTCCCCGTAGTTGCGGGGGCCTCTAACATCTCTGCTACGTTTTAGATAGTGGCTGTATTAGGCTTCCTCAGCTTATTTTTCGTTAACTTTTCATGATTTTGCTCTTCCAAGCAGCTCCTAAAAACGTCATCAAGACTGGTGTTATTTCGGGTGTGGCATGTTTGAGAGAGTGTTTTTTGCCTCACGTTTGATGCTAGCACTCATTTGTTCGATTATAAAATATAATTTATCCATAATCGTTAACATTGTCAGGCTACGGTGATTAAACGTATTTTTAAAACAGTGCTGTAAAATGCGTTGCCCATTCTTCCAGTCATTAATACGAAGGGATTAGACTGGTCTAGTCCCTCGGGTAAAAGAAGCCAGGGTATTTTGACAGTAAGTTTGAGCGTATAGTAAGCTTCATTTTATCGCACTGTCTCCTTCAAATTCCTTCAGCCCCTATACCATTTTACACGACCATCATTCTACGCGTGAAAAAACGCCTTACAGCAGGCACAGAATTCTAAAATGTCGTTCGTGTGGTGTTAATGCACAGCGACGAGTACCGACATTAGGCCGGTGACAGCATATGTGGCATTTTTCAAAGAAATAGCTCTTAAATGCAATTCATTGTTAGTTAAACTAGTAACTGTCGTTTCTTCTGGGCCGCTTGCTGCCGGTAAAGCCCTTGGCTTGGCCGTTTAGGCCGATTGCGTAGTTCACAATCAATTACATGCAATACCAGCTATTACTGCGCTACTCATTGTAGGCATTTTTTTGGGAAAAAAAATCAAAACCCACGAATGCAGTACTATGTAGGATCACATAGTGTGAACATGTTTAGGTGCAAAACTGTTGTGAGGTTTGGCGGCCTTATTTAGACAAACACAATAGAGCAATTTTTGCACCAGCTATTACTGCGCTACTCATTGTAGGCTAGTTATTTGAAAAAAAAATCAAAACCCAAGAATGCAGTAGTATGTAGGATCATATAGTGTGAACATGTGTAGGTGCAAAACTGTTGTGAGGTTTGGCGGCCTTATTTAGACAAACACAATAAAGCAATGGAAAGTGTATTTGAAGCTCTATTGTGGTCAGCCCTATTCGGGAACTGCAGCCCAGATTAAGACATGTGCAATCGTATTATAAACTCATTAAATATATCAAACTATTTCAGCATTCGTTTAAACAAACTTAGCAAAAAACAAATTGCCAAGACAGATCGTGTAAATAGTATGTCTTCGCGGCGGATGGCCAGGGCACTGAGAACTTGAAATGCTAACAGCGCCAATGTCGGCACACAAGTACACTGACTGTTGTATGAATATTAGGTAACGGTTTGTAAAATGTAAATATAGTGTAAATAATGCTCCCCTTCCGTTGACAGGAAATAAAGGTGCATTTGAGTTGAAATCGTCGACAATATCCGGACAAAAAATCTCTTATCTGGCCTTCTGAGGTAGTTCTTGGCCCGACACGGCACTTGGTTCTTGCACTGTTCCTTGTCCTTGGAGTATCCTCTGTCGGCTTGGCGGGTGAGGTGCGTGCAGGAACTACTGATTACTTTGACTATTAGAAGCGTCGTGTCCGAAAAGGGCGGCGCGATTGTATCGTCGACGGTAGGGGTTACTCCTGCGTGCTCCTGTTAGTGGCGGCATGACCTAGTAGGGCGCTATCCATGACGGCCATCTACCGGTCCAATCCTCGTTGTTGATCGAATTTTCCTTGATCGATGTCCAATGAGAATAGATGATAAACCATACCGCTGCGCGGAGCCAGCGGCTATGCGGCGACAAGTGGGACTGTGGGGAAAACCTTAGATATCTCAACACGCCCGGTCCCTGGTGCATTGACGATATGGACGATCACGGTGATTCCAAGCCCGCAGGGGATGGAGAATGGTCTAGAATTAAAAACGATCTCTTAAAAAATGTGTCCGCCTATTAAGCTGCGATTCCGTTGTTTACGAACGTGGACGATGCCGATCATAGCAACAATGATAAGATGAGGACGATGATTTTTACATACATATATATCCTTATTTTATCGCACTGTCTCCTTCAAACCCCCTCAGCCCCTGTATCGTTCTACGTGTAGAAAAAAAAAGTATGACAGGCACAGGCATACATAAATTCGTTTGTGGCGGTAATGCAGAGCGACAAGCACCGGCATTAGGCCGGTGACAGCGTATATGTTTAATTTTTCAAAGAAATAAAGCTTAAATGGAAAAAAAAAGTTGTATATAAAACCAAGCAAGATGGCTTAGTGGCAAAAGCTTCTGCTTTGCATTCGGGAGGACTGGGTTCGAGACCCAGACCGGCCACCCTTAAATTAATTTGCATGGTTTCCAATTTAGACAAATGCCGGAGTGGACTAAACATCAGCCATGACATGAAAAAATCGTAGACGGGCATTAGCCTTACAAAAAAAAAAATATATATATATATATATATATAGATAGTCATTTATGAATGCAGTCTTAGAAGCAGTAGTATTCAAGTACTTCAGGTTGTAACGATACCACCATCAATATGCAGCAGTTGAAGTTCTAGTAGTCGGACTAATTGCAGCTGAGATAATGATCCAACGGCAATATTTGCGAGAGTCTTTTGATGCACCTCAGCTGTTCGCTTGCCGCCGCTGAAAGATGAGCTCTGGATATTGTCGGATTAATCTCATGTTCAGACGAAGCAAAGCTAAGCCCGTGACAAGAGATATCGTAGATAGATTGGGAGACAGAGAGTTATATGCTGTATTGTAGCTTTTGCCATGCTGTAGGCTCTGTTAGTCGTCTGCAGTATGAAGGCTTTTCTGTTATAGCATTCTAGCTATTGTAACAACAACAACAAAACAATAACAACACAACAACAACAAAAACAACAACAACAACAAAAACAACAACAAAGATTCTCCGAGTCTGTCATCGTTGTCGTCGTCGTCGAGTGTGGTAGTAGTTCAACTTTTTGTTGAGCAAGCAAAATTCGCGATCAGGCGTCAGCGAACGGGTGCTTTTACGCGTGGCATATAGGCCGTAGATCGGCTCGCTGTGTATAGGTATAGGACTCAAGAGACAAACGGGAGACAGACAACAAACGCTGCTAACGGTAGCCGCAGCAAAACTGCAACTTCGGCAGCTAGAGCAACAAGCGTGTCATCGCTCGAGAACGACCTTGTCAACTTGCCAGTTCACATACAATGAACCTGACCACCGTCGCGTAATCGCGTATCTGTCTGCAGGAACTGCGGACAACAGGACTGGCCTTCGAAAAATAAAAATAACAAACGCCGAGAAACCTGCTGTATCTCGTCGAGACAAGGCTGAAAAGGCTGTCCCGGGTGGCCGTATTCCTGACATCATATTTCGGACATAACGACAACGTGCGAGGTACTTTCTAATGAAATTCGAATGTTGACCGTACCGAGTCTACTTTGTTTTTTACGTCAAAGTATTTCAAAGTTTCATGTGATGCTTGCCGCACAATATATTTATATATATATATATATATATATATATATATATATATATATATATGTATATATATATATATAGGCCACGTCATATTTATTTTACTTAGAAGCAGAAAATCACACTCAACAAAACCCAAGGAATGCTTTGTATAAGCACTTTACATAAAAGGTGTTCGCAACCGGTATTCCTCATCACGACGGCTTCTATACAGCATTTGGTGCGTTTGTCAGAAGGCCGATAAATAAATGAGGCAACATGCTCGCAAATATACACGCGAACGAAGTAGGTCACTCGAACAGCATGCAACAACTTTAAGTTGATACTTATAACTACCCAAACCGAGTGGGTGTCCTCCTATACGAAGCACAACAATCCCAATTCAGGATTCCAGGTATATCCTGAATTGGGATTGTTGTGCTTTACATAGGGAGACATCTACTTAGTTAAGGCGAGCACTGCCGAGTGTGCAAACGTATTGTGAATTATTAATAAATCATCACAATATTTTATATATATATATATATATATATATATATATATATATATATATATACGGCGTCTCAACCCAGATTGGCCAGACTTGAGAGGGAGTTTTCCAATCCTTCCAATTTCAGAAAGAAATCAACGTTGTCCGGCGAAAGAAGAATGGTGGAGATTGCCGGCGAAAAGTCGCAGATTTGATTCAGACGCGAGACATATTCTTTCGATGTATATTTTGAAACAGTCTACTTTTTTCAAAACGATCCTTTTTAATATTTGTAGAGTTGGGTAACGCTTTTTTCTGCGAGTCCTCGAACATCCGCTTCCAGAAGAGAATTGACAGGAGCTTCGGTTCACTGTCCCACGGTTAAAATCGTCACCATGGAACCATTTTCGGCAGGTCCATTTATTCATTGAGTCGTCTCCAAAGATGGTGGAGCCGTTTTGAGAACGCTACGACAGCATTGGAACCGGAACTCGTTTAGCAAAACATTCCGAATTTGCGCTTCTGCATTCACCATTTCGCTGTCGTCTCAGAAAGCAACTAAGCTTTTTGCACTAAATCAGAGCCTACCGGTGAATGTAGTAACGACCGCTCTATCATAAATGTATATTGCCCTTTTCCACTCTGAGGATTCCTTGGAGGGCGCTACAAACGTTCGCGACAAGTGGATACTAAATCGGCAAGAACTTAAGAACTTTTGCATCAATATAATATATATAGGAATCCATCTTGTATCATAAAGTTGTCGACGGCTTGCATAGTAGAGATGGCGAAATGTGTTTGTGCTTGTTTGGCGGCGGTACATAAGGCTGCTTGTTGGTTTTTAACAACGCTCGATAGACTGTATTTGTAGCATTTAGTGGCCTCGTGGCAAAACCAGCTGGTTGGCTATAAAGGCGTTTGTATGAAAATCGGGTCATTACTATTCCATTAGTAATTTATATATATATATATATATATATATATATTCTAAAACGAGACAATAACACAGGGAACTACATAAGTAAGGTCAGCTCGAATACGTGAGTGTTGTTGCCATCTCGATTTCTGTCGCAACTGTGGACATATATATATATATATATATATATATACTAACAAGCCCTTGTGTAGTTAGTTAATCACATTTCCCTGGTAACCCTAAAATTGAATTATATATATACCGGTACCGAGGATCTTGCATTCTCGCGCTACGCGACAACCAGTTATTTTGAACACTTTTGCATGCATAAGTGCATAGGGATAATGATAGAAGAACTTCATGAACTTACGTTATTTGCATATAAAGGACGACGATGTTTACTTTAGCTGTACTAGCGTAACTACTTGTGTCGTAATATGACCGACACTGTTCATTTGGAACGAGTCGAAGCAAGTTTATGTGAAAGCGGAATGCGGGCGGAAGAGCAGAAACAAATGTGCTGCACTTTTGCCTCTCGGGTAAATCTGCGTTTCCTCGCGCATTGCGACGGCCGGTCGAAATATTTATCTGGACGGATAAATATCTCTGACAACGTAGCGCCAAGCGCCTGGCGTAACGTAGCTGATGTCCCTGTCTGTCTCCCTCAGTGGAACACGTTTCCTTCAGAGTAATAGATTCCCTCAGGGGGATGGATATGTTCTCTAAGGGGAATAAGGTCCCTCAGGGGGGCAGGGTCCCTCAATGGGATAAGGTCCCTCAGAGGGATAGGTTCTCTCAGAGGGATAGGTTCTCTTAGGGGAATAGGTGTTCTCCGGATAGGTGTCTCTAAGGGAGACACCTTTCTGTAAGGGGCAAAGTTTCCCCTAGTTAAACTTCCTATCCTTCCCCATACACTCTCCCACATGTTCACCCTCTCGTTCCATATCGTTCTTTCTCTCGCAGTCTTGACGAAAAGTCGCGGCGGAACTTTTGCCGTCGTAAGGACAGGAGCGGGCTACAGAAGGAAAGTTTTCTGCGTCAAGTCGACTACGGGTTTGCGAGGCGTTCGTGATTGGCTTCTGCTACCGCTGCCGTCATCGTCGACGTTGTTGTTGTTGTTGTTGTCGGTTGTTGAATTTGGCCTGGGACGACGCCGGAAGGCTAAGGGAGCGGGGCTCCCCTCCATCTTGCTGAGACCGCTACCCGCCGCTCCCCCGGACGCCGGCTGGAACGCGGCGCAAGAGAGTCAGTCTGTAGGGTAGGTGTGCTACTGCTCAACACCAGTGGTGCACCAGCGTCCGAAGCATCAGTAGTAGCAAAAGCAGCAAAGGCTGCTTGTCGCTCGCAGCACGTCTTATCGTGTGACAGTGAGCGCCCCCAATAATTTTGTCTCAAAATTAGTATCCTGAGAGTCGTCCACCGCACCGGCCCTGCTTTTCCTTAGCTTCTCATTCTGCCCGTTTGCCGCCCTTTCTTTATCGTGTGCGGGTGTAGCTGCTCGACAACCTTTTCTCCCGTCGGCGAGTACGCCATCTCTGGCGCAGCCTTCTCAGGCTCCACGTTCATGAGTTGATGTTTGGCCTTGAGCAGGGCCGAGTGAGCAACCGTGGCCTCCGTTCTCTTGACCGACCGGGCTTTTATCGCTTGCCTCGTCCTGTGTGGATCTGTGGCTCCAAGGTGGTTGTTTCGATATAGGATGTTATATGATGAATATCTAGCTCTGTTGTTTTCATTGGACTGTGGGCAATCTTTACAACTTTGAAAGATCGTAGCTGCAATATTCACGTATTCACATATACATATGCAGATGATGAAAAATGTATACCAACACATGTATGTATGTCGTTATAGTACTTATTAAAACGTACGCAAACAGTACGCAAGGTGTATGTGCTGAGGGGAATAGGTCTGCTAAAAACCGCCATTAGAACTTGAACTGCGCGATTTTACTTAACGACACAAGTGCAGAAAAGCGTCGATCTGTTTGTTCTTCGTCTGCGGCGACTGTGTTTAATACGCCGTGGTCACTTCTGCTTCCCGTTTTACATTCAGGCTATGCTAGTGCGCTTTTACGTCCAAATAGTAAGAGGTAGACGCGGTTGTTTTTAGGAATGACCCGTGCTTGGGATCTTCAATCACATTACTTGGGATTTTTTCTACACTGGATGTGAGTAATGAGTAAAAACAAGCGTTTCAACTCGGACGACCGTTTTGGTACAATAAAGCTGACGTGATCGCATTTCGCTATTAAAGGGCCTTTTTAAAATTAAAAGTTGTATCCGTAACGCCTCAAACTATGGTCTATGTGAGCGATTCTATTGCCACAGTAAATCAATATTATGCGTTCACTGTAAAGGCATACTTATCATCCTCGTCAACGAAAGTGACTCAATGAAAAAGTGCGCAAAGCTAGAAAAGATGACGTCACATACCATGTATGCTGTATTATATCGACCCGGTTGTCTTGGTATCTCTACATAGGCCAGCTGTCTAGTGGTTGCCCCTACAACGCCATGATCATCACTGAAGGAATGTTTTTGGGTGGACTCTGATTCAAAGATTAGATGACATACTTATACATTTTATAACGGACAGCTACGATCGTTGTAGAACATTTTACACGGTGTTATAGTTTTTTGTCATATATGTATATTAAACTCACAGAGAGGTGGGCCTCAGCAGATGCATTTGTGACGACGAAGGTGTGACTCACAAGAACGATTATTACGACTTTTACTAAAACTTCTAAGAAAATGTGTTTGGGCTGCGCAGAAGGTCCTCTGGGCGTACGGCGTAGATCGATGTTGTGGAAATGCATAGATCCAGGTCGAGTCAATCTCTTAAGGGACTCTTGGAATGTTTTCTTCTTGTTCCGCTCGTCATTGCTAGGGCACTTGCTTTCTTGCTCGATAGTGGCGGCTGAATCGTTACCCGTCAGATCATCCCTACGGGCGTCTACATTACCAAAGCATACAAAAACTCTTGCTCTTAATGTAACGGATATAAAGATAAATATATATATATATATATAGAGAGAGAGAGAGAGAGAGAGAGATGAGAGAGAGAGCTTTTACGATGGCTTGATACCCCCTTTCTCCATATATATATACATATAGAGACTGAAGATCATTCACGGGACTGTGTGTTAACCTGGCCGAGGACAAACTATTCCTATTCCGTATTCAGCGTGCCAAGTGGCTATCTGTCTTTGTCAATGCCTACAGAAATCGCAACGTTCGATCAGCAGTATCGATGCAATGCTTTTGGCATTGTCGCTATGTCGCGGTATTGCATTACTATTGCTGGCGCTGGTTGACCTATGTTGATACATAGGTATGTGTCCACGTAAGATGCTCCTTCTCTGGCTAGGCTACTCCATCAGATGCCGTTATTGTGAGAACTACATTCTCTTCTGCTGCGGACCAACCGGCCGAAACGAACGACGATAAGTCGGCAGCAAGTACATACATGCCAAACGAACGAATCGATAAGACCGAGTACAGGCCGAGCAGAGAGAATCTTAGCTACAAATATCTTATACTCCACTCGTTCTGGGTCAAGGAGATGTTGTAAAACAGTCGTCTACGCATCACGCCTTGCCTAGCCTGGTCGTTCTGCGTTCGTAAATGTCGCTCGCGGCAGTTGAGCAACAGTGAGTAGTGGCATCTGCTCGTCAACAACACCCAAAAAAATCTTAACACGGCCTGGACGTTCTTTCTCATTTGCCATTGTCAGGTGAAACACTCACCGGCCGAATTATGCATTACGTGTGACCTTGGTGTGACCCTTTTCGTCTACCAGGTCATGATAAATGGCTGAAAGGTCCTAGGAGATATCTATGCATCTACATGTATATAAATATATCCTACATATGGCGAGACACATATGTAGGACAGGTGGCGGCGTGGTCTAGGGGGCTAGTGCGCGCAACTCATCGTTGCCAGCCACGAGAGAGTCGTCGGTTCGATCGCTGTTGTTAGTCGAGTTTTCATTGAGCGATACTCATTGAGAATAGATGATAAATACCATACCCCTGCTGAGAGTCAACGACCACGCCTGCTGACAATTGCTACAAGGACTGTTGGAGAAATCCTAAATGTTTAAACATGGCCGTTTATGCTTCCGGTCTACGCTATTTAGGTATGCATGTCAGTTTATGCTTCCGCTCTACGGTATTTACGTATGCATGTCAAACAGATAATAAATCCATATATATATATATATATATATATATATTCTTAAAGTGCAAAATGAAAAAACAAAGGATATAAATACTCTTTGGTGTGGATTGTGGGATAGAACATAATTAGATCATACATTTATATTCTAAAGCGAGCGAGGAAAACTTCAAATTCTAAATACAATATAGGTTTCTAAATTATTTCCGTATTTTTATCTATAAATCAACAAACTTGAAACTCCTCAATTTTGTTGGTAGGTTGGCGTTTTTCAGTCACGGATTGGCATAATTGCGGCTGCTCTGTGATACAGCGATCTGTTTTCTTCTTAAAGTTTTGTGGTCGTAGGGTTGTTAAAAACTCCTGACTTCAGAAAACCGGAGACAAAAGCCCAATGGTTTAAATCGCACGATCTATGTAATCAATTATTGTTGCCTCAACGTGGTATAACAGAGATAGAGACTATTGCCTCGCGCAATAATGTGATTGTTTCTTATCTGTAGCAAGTGGCACCGCCCTGTTGAAGCCACTTGTTTTTGAAATCCATACCATTCAATTGAGGGACAACACAAAAACTCGTAGAAATATCTGGATGTCGCCATGTGCATATCTGAATGTCGACAAAATTAAGAGAATAAACGCATACAGTCACTGGTGACTGTACTCGATTGGAATTTACTTTCACGTTAAAGTGAAAATAATACTGACCTACGTGTGGCAAGCACATGAGATGCGGGGCAAAGCCACCGAATTTACACTGTGTTGCTCGGAGGATCATATATGCTTACAATAACAACAAATTAGTATGCTTTGTTCTGCAATATTTGCTTGTATAATAATATTATATATAATATAATATATATATATATATATAATGATATATATATTATTATAGTATCTATATTATATTTTGTATATTTATATATATATATATATGTCCGTACAAAGGCTATATACCAAGGAAGTCCGCATGTACATTACTTTAATCGATCTTGTCTCAGCTGCCTGTAGTCTATTTGGCGCGTCACAGACGAACCAACACTTGTCGTGGAGAACGTTAACGCGCTCTCTGTCGTGGGAGGTTAACGCGCTTAGCTCGGACTGGAATTCAGCTTCCAGTGAGACATGTTGTCTCTTCTTGAACAGGGTGTGTGATACGCGCTCGCTCCTGACTGTGCGACTTCTGCTTCCCGATCGGTCAATTTGGTTTTGTTGCACGGTCGCTGCCAAGTTTGAATGTTCTCGCAGCGTATAATCACACTTTTCTTTTAGTGGATAATAGAAAGAATTCTTCACAGTGTTATCGTAACACATCTGAGTTTGGAAAACTTTTTCCAGATTATTTTGATTCTTTCCCTAGAAGTTGCACACCGAACTAACCTGTTCGCAGAGACGGGATATATGTCCTGATTGTTAACGTTGATAGCAGTGCCCAATCACTGATCCGACACTCGCATAATCGTATAATCTTGGCGGTTTTCGATCGTCTGAGTGTGTAATACCTTGCGACTGAGATTCTGAGAAAGTTTGACACTGGTTTGCTTTGGGCTCAATCCAAGTTTATCAATGGACAATCGTTCATTGCGCTCAATCCTAGATTAATTTATAATGCAGCATACTCGTATACTGTCTCTGCCTCTATAACGACATCGTCCAGTGCATCTAAGACATGTGCTTTGTGTAAAATGTGCATAGCTCTTTGTAGCTATTTATCATTCTGTTGTTGAAGATATCTTAAATCTTTTCTTTGATACACCGCGGGTCTACATATTTAAGATCAAATGAAGCTAGTGTTCTTGGTAGCTTTTTTCGTAGTCTGTTCAGAAAATAATTGGTCATTACCGCAGACTGCGGAAGGGAGATGGTTGCGCAATAAAGCCTAGAGCATGTCCTGTGTACGATTTCCGGATACTTGTTAGGCTCAACGAATGCGCTAAACTTTCGCCGATACGAAACCCATGATTGCTCTTCTTTGGTACATTTGTCGGCCAAATTGAGCAACGGGTTCGGTCTTCGACTTGGAATGAGACTCGGACATTGCTGTTGAAAGACGTTTACCTTGAAGTACATAGAGAACGCCGGTAGGAGCAGCCGCAGTGGAAGTTATAGCCACACGTGCAATAGCGGAACCTGTAGCAGCAATGGCAGGAGCAATTGTCAATTTTTTTTGGCAAGAACCAGCAGGCTTTTCACCACTTTGTTCTTCACGCATATGTATCCTTGTACTATGTATATGCACATAATTGCACTCGTCGGTTCGGAATGGTTTAGCATGCATCATCTGCCGTTTCGTGCTGGCGTGAAATTTTAAACCGCCACGCATAGGTGGCGCGCAATATACGCGTACAACAAGTATAAAATCATGTTACCATCATCAGACACTTATTTTATTTGTGTTGTAGGAATGTTCTAGCACTTTCTTTAATTCTTCAGGTACCCTGAGATGGTCTGGATAATATAATGTGGTACTTTTTCTCATTAATGTGTCCAGTATTGTACTCAACGGGAGGCTGTTGAAGACGTCCCTGACGTCTAGAATGACTGCAAGAAATGTTTTCCTTGTGTACATAGTTGAGCTATGTAAATGGTCAGCCTTGGTTGCAACTCGGTGGACAGCGGTGAGCATTGAGCGGTTTTTCCAGAATCTATATGGAGAGGCCAAAATGAGTCTGTTTTCTTCCACAAAGGTTCTGAGTCTTTCTTAAATCATTGCTTTGTATCCCTTTGCCAGTGAATCCAGTAGGTAGATAAGCCAGAATCCTTCGTTGTGCTTAGAGATGAAGACAACCTCAGCCCGTTTGCAGTACGCGGGTATTGTTCCTTCTCCGGTCGCTGAAGTGAACACCTGTGCAGCCAGATTGGACATTCCTTAAATAGTATTTTGACCGCTAGGGGCGGAATGCCGCCTGGTCCAAAAGCCTTTCTCCGTTTAAGTCTCGCCGCAGCCTTAAGTATCTCCGCTACTGTTGTCGCTAGGAGCTTGTCCGTTTCGCCTGTGGGTTCCATTCGACCGCTATATGGCTTCCTGTCGAAGCAAGCGTGTTGCGGGAGGAGTTTGTTCAGCCTGGTTGATTTGGTCCTTTGTGAACACAGCCCTGGGCTTTCGTGCGTTGTCTCCTTCTACCATCTTGTAGGGTTTTTCCCAAGAATCGTTTTCGATTTCTTTAAGAAAGTAGCGTCCGCTGTTTGTCTTGTTTTCCACTATGCTCTAGTACCGAGGCGGCAGAACTAAAATTTTATGCGATTAGACTCGGTAAGAAGTACGGCACGCCATTGGGCGGCCTTGTGAAACATAGTAGACGCACTATATATAGTGCGCCTAATATGTTTTAGCATTGATGCGACAGAAAAGGAAGGAAAAAATACAAATAAATCACAATGCTGATTCTTTTCTTTTTAAGGTGAATTTCTCTTTAGCTGATATACTGGATTGCACGATTGTGCATTCATTGGGCAACTTTGTAGAAGTTTCCATGCTAGAACTGTTTTCAACACGCGCATCATGCTCTGCTGAACATCTAGAATCGGTTTTGAAACATGATCCCTCAATTTGCATTTTACTTTGAGGAGCATAAAGTACTTTGCAGGTACAGGGCAAATAGGGGAGGCAGTCCGAAACCAAGGGCTCGATGTTTTTCGCCCAAAACGGCTTATTTGCCGTTCTAGAGACTCAGCGCCAGACTTAAGAATAGTAATATATATATTTATATATATTACTTACATTATATATATATATATATATATATATATGGAAAAGAATGGAGAAGAAGTATGGAGAAGAAGCTCCTATAAAAAGCCTTCGACTTGAAGGGTTGAGGCGTCCGCTTCTGCTGGCTTTCCCGCAATGTTTGTTGGTTTTTGAGAGATTTTTTTTTTGTTGAAAGGTGAGGGTTACGTTATAAAGATACATTAAATGATATATCGGTGGTCTCATAAGTAAATGTGAAACCGCCGCAGTTATTAGTCATCTGTCAGCTGTTATGACGTTTTAGTATATCAATTCTCAGGCTCGCTGATATGTATGTTCAGGTTAATTGGTACAACCGCAAAACAGTTTCTGCAGCGTCTACCCTGCTGGAACTAACGTGCCGGGAACGAGCGCAATAAGCTAGCCATGGGCCACACCACGATTCGTTGCTGAATCGAATACGCCTGACGAGTCTTACAAGCCTCGCGAGTTCAAAACAATTTCCGTTTGTACAGCGAGCAACTCTTCGTGTAAAGTCCTACATGCTAGCCTCGCTTTCACTAGACAGACAGAAGAGTAATATTGTTCTGACATTTTGTAGCCCCTTTTATATTTGTCCAGCCCTATTCGTACTTTTGATACTAGAAAGGGTATATATATATACATATGTATAGATATATATATATATATATATATACATATGTATAGATACATATGTAGTGTTGCACACAACAGTAAGGAAGACCATTCCGTCTATGTCAGAGTTCTATTTGACGTGCGCAGTTTGGTCACGTCGGATCTGACGAGGCGTATAGCACACGGAACGCATTTACGTGGTCGGGCGTAAAGTCTGTTCCATTCGTCTTGCGTAAGAGTTGAGGACATAAGAAAAAGTGCATAATGTTTCGTAATCGAAATAAATTTCAAGAATTGTGCGCGCGTGTTAAGGCCACGTCAGCGTTTCGTCTATGCGTCTGTCAGTCTGTAACTTGCTAACTACCATAGGTTAAGCGAGTGAACGGCAAAGCAGGATCAGAGGTGGCCAGGAGTTAATGGATCACTGCAAGCACGTATCGTGGCCTTCCTTTGGCTTGGATAAAAGCCGACCTGGTACTCATTCCGACAAGGAGTAGATCTTATAGACTAATCTGCTTAGTCTCGCACGCTGCAGCAAGCACTCTGGTCAAAAGTATAGAGTTAATCATAGAGTTTTGTTTGCACTATTTTGCAAGGGAGCACGGCCATCTCTCGCTGACACAATTCTGGTTTTCGAGAGGGCCGATCAATACTCTGGGCCATAAAACGGGTGGTTACATGGCCAAGGTAGCCTGAGGCTTTGCGCCTATCCACGCCAGGGCCAGGGAGCTGTTATTGGTTGTACTGCTGGATGCTAAGTAGATGTTCATTCAACAGCATTGATTATAGGAGCTCTTCAACCGTATCTGGCAAATAATGCCGTTTTAAGCTCAAACGTAAGACTCTAATAGGCACTGAGCAGCTTGCGTATGCAGACGCCCTTGCTGTAAACCTCGCAGGTCCTTCCACTCCGACAACTGCAACCGAGGGCCCATGACGCACTGACGGAGGTCGCATGCTGAATAAGGAAGATCGGTTTAACACGTGTCGTGGAATCATAGTGGGAGCATCCTTCTAATTGGGTCGTGGGAATGGGAAGGTCCTTCTTTCAGAGTAAACTCTAGATGGCCAAGACATCAAGCTCGTTCAATAGCGCCCGCTATCTGGAATTGTCTCTGGACAGAGGCCTACGAGGCACACCCCACATACGTCAGGCGGCACAAAATGTTCCCAAGGTTTTGCACACGTGGCCGCTCTGAGGATCGCAATGACCTAGAGAAAAGTCAGCACGATGGCAGTCCTTAATCTGCCTAGCACAGTCCCATTCGACATTTGGCAAGCCAAGTGGGACTTCATTCCGCACGAAGCGCCCCGGGGATCAGGTAAGGGATCGCGGAAATCAGACCCTGGGTAAACCGGTCTGAAGGTGAGCTGACGTTTCATGTGACTCAGGTCTTCACGGAACACGGGAATTTTCAGCCTTGCCTCTCTCAGAATAAGGAAAATTGCATTCGGATTTTGCAAGCACTGCCAAAGCGACTGCCTGAACACACATTCGTGTGGTGCTCGGCATGGGCCCCCTCAGCGTTCGGGCTCATCTAAGGCAAATGACGGATAGAGAAATAACTGTTCTTAGTACGTTGGAGGCCCACCGGCCCACACATTTGCATTTGTAATATTTGACAATTTTGTTTAGTATTAATAGTAAATATTTCCCAATAATAATAATAATAATATTAATAAAATAGCAAGCATCACACTCATTATAGTTTTTTTTTAAATGATTCCTGTAATTCTGTTTGATAGTCATCAGATAGTGTTATAAAGCAGATTAACAACAGAGGCCGAGTGTCTGTAAATGCACAAATCACGAACTACAATGCACAGATTCGAAGTCTACAACTACAATGCACAGATTCTCATGTGGCACAGACCCACCTATGTGGCAGCAGTAGTATTTGTTGTAGTTAAAATAGTATTATTTTATTACCAAAAGCAATTATATGAATATTGACAACAGCCGTACTAACAACAACTACAACGGTTGTTGTGGTGATTCAAAAACTAGTTATAGTAGTAATAATAATAATACTAGAAACCATTGCATTCCTAGTAGTCGTCGTAGTAGTAGTAATAGTGGACATAACAGTGCTAGTTGCACTGTTAACGGTACGATAGCAGCATATTAGCAACCGCCGTGGCGGTGGCAATTAACGCCGTAGCCGCCCCAATCCAAAGCTGAAGCAGAATTCGCCCCCAGAGCGGCACACTGGATGTCTACCAGATGGTCATGCCATCGTCTCTATCCAGCCGGACGAGTAGTCGTCGAAACTATGATCTCTCTTTCGAGTTTGTCTCCTCCCTTACAGTTAGTTACATATCTTGCCTGTGTAAACATTTCCCCTTCTGGCGGGAGCTGGTGGTGGATGGATGGATAGATTCGTCCACCGTCGTCCAGCTCTCTACCTTGCCGAGTTTCCCTCGATGCTGTCTGCTGTGTGTCAGGGTTGTCGATGCCTGCTGGTCTACTACTGCCGCCGCAACGGTTGTTTGCTTATTCATTTTGTGTTGATGTAGCTGTTGTCGCTTTGATTGTCGTTGATAGTGTTGAAAGAGGGAGTGAAACAACACATACGCTCTTGGAGCAATCGGACTTTCAGATCTAAATGGCGACAACGCAGGTATCGTATATGTAGTAGGGCAAATATATATATATATATATATATATATATATATATATATATATATATTAATGATTATTGTGCCACCTACCATTTGTTTCATTTTCGTTTTTAATATATATATATATATATATAAATATTTAGTATTGTGCCACCAACCATTTGCTTCATTTTCGTTCTTAACATATATATATATCGATATAGCAATTCTATTAGACTCTATGTAATGGAGCTAACGCCGCCAAAACGCGTCGAGAGCCCGCGTCTGAAACTTGAGATAGCGGACCTTGTGTGCGCGTTCGCATGAGGAATAGAAGGAAGAGGAGAAAAATGAAAGTGCGGTGTTCGGGCCTCTCTTTCGTCAGCAGCGCCACCAGCAGCATCGGCAGCTGCAGTCCCCCTATGGAAGGCGATAGTTGCGAGAGCGGTCGGCTTCTCCGTCTTCTTTCCGGCGCAGCTGGCCACGACACTTGACCAGGCCTCGGCAGACGAGTCGTCCTGGTTCTGGTCCATCCTGCTAGATGAGGAGACAGGACAAAAAAAAGTCGAGAGCGACAAAGAAGCGTTACCACGATGATAGTGGAAGCGCTGGCTGCTGAGGGCTAACGGCGGTAGAGGACGACACCTTCTGTCGTATGTCGTCGGTCGAAGCGTTCCTCCCCCCTCGGATCCCCGGACACTCTACCCCGGCGCCTCCAGCCGCTCTTCTGCGTGCCTTCACGCTACTCCAGCTCCGCTAAATTCGTTGCTACCACGGTTGCCGCTTCTCATGTTGTTCTAGTTTTTAAAGAAGATAATCGAGCATTTCTAACGCCCTTACTTATCGTCCTTTCAAAAAGAGGAAGGGGGCAGAAAAAAGAAGCAAGCTTTCAAGAAAAAGAGGAAGAAGGGAAAGTCCACCGGGGTAGCATGACACGAGAGCAGGTCCTGGTCAGAAGCTGTTTCTTTCGGCGTTTGTTTCCTCTGCCACTCCGTTTGTCTGCGCTGTCTTTATCTTATATAATCAGCTGACTTGTTTCAAAATATCTCTCGTTAAGCTTTGCTTTTGCGTGATCTGCTTTCTTCGTGATCTCAGCAGAACAGGCTACGGCTGCCAAGTTCAAGATGGAGCGTTACGCAACGAAAGAGCGCGTAGAGGTAGCAAATTCTTAGTGCAATTTACGGTCGACATTACCGGACCTGTAACAGTACATCAGTCGTGAACTTGTGCAGAAGTGTGCACAGGACAGGTTCAGAACGTGACGTGCCAAACCGTGGAGCCCTGGTGAAGATGCCGATTTTGTCAGGCAAAGCTGATTTCTCCTGAGTAGAACTGTGAATAGACAAAACGGTCGCATCTGGGCACCAGGGAACCCTCACGTGATTCACGAAGAGCCGTTATATATGCCATATGTGACAGTCTAGTGCGTCCTCTGGTTCAAGGGAATCATTGGACCCAATTTGTTCACTCCATAGTGAATGGCAAATGTTACTGCAGCGTGATCCTTAATGTACTTGGCCGAATTTGAAATTGATGTAATTAAACTTTGCTTTCAACAAGATGGTGCCACACAGCCGGACAGACAACTGAGCTGTTGAGAACAAAGTATCTTAGAGGGGCAATCTGGCGTAACGGGGTAATTATTTGTGTGGCCCAAAAGAGCTTGCCATTTAAAGCCATTAGACTTTTCCTGTGGGTTATTATAAATTGTATGCTAATGATTCAATGACCACCAGCGTACTAGACAACAACGTCGAAGCGCGCATTAAAGTAATTAAGCTTGACTTAAATTCGAAAAAGTGTAAACAACTGGTGTTCTTTTTGCGAAAAACTTATATATAAATATATAATCGAAAGAACGCAAATAAACACGTAGAAGCATATAGGTAAAGACATGCGTACATGTATACCTTTACGAACACCTGGGCACGACTTCTATCTTGTCGTTGTTGCATTTTGCGGAAGGTGGCAGATAAGCGTTACTTTGGTGTCTCCGACGTGTCTAGATCAGTTGCGTTGGCCTTTAGATTGCCGCTGTACTTGTATCGCTGGGGACATAGCTGTTAGCAACGGCGAATTGAATATATTTTTTGTTTCTCTCTTCTAGGAGGTATCGGAAATGGTTGACGCACATGCGTCATCACGAATAGCTAGCGTAACTAGTGTGCGACATACAAACTCACTAAACCCGTATTTCCAAGAGTTGCTATTGCTTTGGCATTACTTTGAAGAAGAGTCAAATATATGTGTCGGTCTGGCTTCTACCGAAGACAGCTGAACAAACATTGAGAAATTCCGACAAAAGATAGTTTCTCTGGTACGCAAAGGTTATCAGACAAACAGAGTTTACAACGAGAACGCAAACATGAGATAAGCAAGGTTGAACCAAAACCGCCACTTTGTTGCTAGATTGGCTACTACCATCAGGCATCACGTCTGGCAAACGTGAAGTATTATATTAGGGACAACACCCAGCAGATACTACCCGAGTTCCTGCCGAGAGAGAGAATTGTTAACCATTATGAAGCAGTGGTATACTTCTTAACTATTAGCACTAGGTTCTAGTTTAGAGCTTAAACCGTATTGCCATTTAGGTACGCTGTGTATATAGCGCAAATATTGTTTGAGAAGCTCAGCCACACGCGCGTATTCAAGATAACCTTGCTCGATGAAGAAGCTTCGCCTGGAATTTCCATCTCAAAGCGACACCGTATACGACAACTGGGCCGTGTTGCTTTTACTGTACGTTGCATGTTTATCTTTTGGGATTTTGGGATGTGTCAAGTATGATTCCTTACCATTTTCGCACCGGCCGACTCCAAAGGCATTCTCGAAAAAAGAAAACAAAAACGTTGTGGAAAACGTCCGTCTTCCTCGACTTAAACAGGCCCGTGAGTAGAATGTCTCGTAAAGACTGCTTGGGTGCAGATGATTTCCCCCCCCCCCCCCCCCCCGTGGAAGAAGGTCATCAGTGAGTGCCGAGGCTCTATCAACGTTCGGCCAACATGGGCTCGTCAGCCTACGGTCCCCTGGGAACTTCATTTCATCCTAAAAATGGGCAGACCCAAATGACCCACGATGACAACGAAGACGATAACGAGCCAGTGGTTCAGGGGGCATCTAGTAACTGTATGCCCACTTAGTTCTCGGGCGTTTATGTGTGCGGCCGTGTATCCAGCCGGACGAACGTCGACTGTACTGTCACTTGTCAATAATCACTGCGTCCGAGCAAGGACAACTGCTATTGCTGTTAATATTGATGATTTATATATATATATATATATATATATATATATATATATATATATATATATATATCGCAATAACTTTGCGTTTCAAGATGGAACATAATTACAATACCGTCGTCATTATATACAATTTGGACACTTCAGCGACCGTCCCACCGGGCGAAAAAGTGCAAAAACCGCCGATGCGTCTGGAAGCTTGCTGCGTGGTATTTATCGTCAACATCTGCGAGCAGAAGCGGCAACGACATTGATCGCCAACTTGGTGAAATCCTTGGGTTGAACATACCAAGTGATAATAGCCATGTACAATGTATCGTGTGTACACGTGCCGGCTAGTGCATGCCATTCCATACCTCTCTAGCTCTCTGGCAAGGTACACATCTTCCAGCTCTCTGGCGAGGTACACATCTAACTGCGCTACCTCCGCCGAGGTCTCGGTCACTTTTCCCTGCCACTCCAACAAAAATTGCTGAAGTGGTTTCTGTAATAAGGTGACCTAAGCCTGACTCTGATTGTTTCCACTGTCGGCCCGCAACCCGCTCGTAGATACACGAAACTGTCTCTTGCTGTCCGCGCCAAAAAATAACACTCTATATATATATATATATCGTGAAGCGTCTTTCTAGCTGCGAAATATATATATCCGTCAACCTTTGCTCTAAACGGCTTGTATGCGCAGGTGCGCCGTCCTGGTGAAACGCGCTTTGGAAACTATTAGACACAAAGTTCATTCACGCTCCGCTGCAGAGTTTGCAGAGCACGCAAATAAACCTACTGTGTCATAATAATAACCCACTGCTTGGCTTATTTTGCAAAGCACATGGTGCCCTACGTCGCCTTTACTAAACAACACACTCAAAATGTGCACAGCAGCTGAAAGTTTGGCAGCCCCACAATAGGTATATTTTCTGGATCTAGTGGCCAAGACAACGGTTGTTTCGCTGAATCATTATACGTATACGGTTAATACCTTCTCGTCAGAGAAGATTCCACGGAAGACGGCTTACTGCTTTGCAATTGAAGAAACCGCGGAACACCGAACCTCAAGCAGGTTTGTTCGCTTTAACGGCCTCAGACAGAATCTGTCTCACTTTCATTGACCAAAATAAGACTAATACCTGAGGGCATCGAGAACAACTTGACGAGTGACTAGCAATGGCACCAAAAATTTTGATCTCAAAGCTCGCATGCGACAAACAAGGATCGTCCCAAATGCATTATTGCACTACCTCACTTAGTTGTGGGATTCTCACATTGCCCTCCCTACACCAAACCATCTGCTCTACTGTATAGGAGGCGTGGCTTCTGCTTCTGTTTCACCCGTATACTTAGCCGCGCAATCTTATAAACTGTCCGTTTTCGGAAAACCATGGAACTTTATAACTTCATCAAGGGTCCGCTCGGCGCAAAGAGCGAACGCAGTGCTAGCTGATCTTTGCTGAACTTCCTTACGCTGCAGTTGCTCGGGCGGCCCTGGATTGTGTTTATTTATCCATCCCACTTAGAATAGGCCCTCGTTTGGCCATACCATGGCGCATGAACGCATGCCGGATCCGTTCGGACAGCCTGCAAAACTTTGACCCCGTTTTGCCGCCCCACATCAAGAACAGCTGTTTGCTTGCGTGCCTCTTCACTTTTAAGGGATAAACTTTTGACAGGGAGAGAGAGAGGTTCCGATGTTTGTGTAAATGCCGTTTTGCAAAGTTGCTAACTGAGTGACATTGAAAGTTATAGTGTGCTGTCGGCGGTATATATATATATATATATATATATATATATATATAAATTTATATATATATATATATATATAATCTTGACAAGAAAGAGAATTACCTTCGTAATCACTACTGTTTCGACTAGTAAGGCTAAGCCAAGTTTTATCCCTAACTGACCGCTATAGTGCCATTCAAAATTAATTTCTACATTGAAATGCCGACAAGCCTACTAGAGTCGGTGGGGAAAACGGCAGCTGGTCACCGCGCGTACCTTTCCGGTTGTCTGTCTTGGAAATGATCGACTCTGCAGAAGAAAGCCATATGTTATACATATATATATATATGTATATATGTATATATATATATATATATATATATATATATATATATATATATATATATATATATGTATACATATATATATATATATATATATATATATATATATATATATATATGTTATATAGTATGCAGATATGCGAATTTAGACAACGGGGATTTTATTTGAGCAGCATGTTGCGCGTGTCCGTTCCAGCAACTATCTCGGCTTGGCAGTGCCAAGTTGGCCATTCATAATCGTCATAAAGACGTCTAGAATGATGAGGGCGATGCATTCAACATAGTATGCCACTACTGGCGGCGGTAGTGGTGATGGTGATGGTGGCGGCGGCAACGGTAGACTTGGCTTTATGCGGCGCTAGAGGTCTGGAGTTTTGTTGTTCTTCCGGCACGTCAAACGTCTCGTCATTTGGAGTCGTTCGTTCGCGTCGCTGAGGTAAACTTTGCTGCCGCTGAGCAGTCGTCTTGACTGTCCGCCTGTCTGTCTCCAGCCTGCCAGCATTATGGGTCGTTATTCCTCTAGACCTGATGAATTAGCAGCAGCGCTTAGCCGTAGAAGTTTGTGTGGTGGTGGCAGTAGTAGGATCGTTGTTGTTGATGTTGTATCAGTATATCACAACTCTGTAGTCAGTAGCAGCAGCAGCAGCTGTAGTTAACGCTGTTAGTTAATATTTTCCGCGCTAACGCCAGACTAAACTCGTTGAGTTACTTGAGAGTTGCCGCTGTTGCTGCTGCTGCTGAGGTGGTGTTAGTGGACAGACCACGTAACGCCCCTGACTGCAATCAACAACAACAGCAACAGCAGTGTTCCACGCCTACAGCGATCGGCGTGAAATGGGCAGCGAACGGGAAGCCTGCTAACAGAAAAGAGAAGAGTGGTTATATATTTATATATATACATATATGTATATATATATATATATATATATATATATATATATATATATATATATATATATATATATATATATATATATATATATATATATATATATATATATACAGGTAGTTCCATAAGTTCTTAGAATGAAAACCAAGAATTTTCCAAATCATGTTTTTAAATTTCTCTTATTCGATATACTCCCCGAGATGCTCAATACACTTTTCCCACCAAGATTTCAGAGCTTTCATACCTCTTAAGTAGAATTCCGCGTCTTTAGACTGAAAATAGGCATTGACAGCAGCCTTAACCTCTTCATTGCTGGAAAAACGCTTTCCACCGAGACTATTCTTCAAATGTCCGAAGAGGAAATAATCAGAGGGGGCCAGGTCTGGAGAATAGGAAGGTTGTTCAATAAGTTCGAACCTCAGTTGGGCCAGTTTTGCCGATGCTTGCCGGGACTTGTGTGCAGGAGCATTGTCCTGGTGAAACAGGACAACCTTCTTCTGCAAAGCGGGCCGTTTCACGATGAGTTCTTGCTAAAGGCAGTCCAACAGTCTTGCATAATATTCTTCTGTGATCGTTTTACCGCTCTCAAGGTAGTCGACCAGCAATATTCTACGTTGGTCTTAAAAAACTGTAGCCATCACCTTTCCGATCAATGCCGTTGTCCGCACCCTCTTCGGAGGTCCTTCATCAGGTGCACACCATTAGCAAGATGCTTCTTGGGTCTCGGGAGTGTAGTGATGGACCCAGCTTTCATCGACGGTCATGAATCTGCGCCAAAAATCCGACGGATTGTTTGACATCTTGGCCAAATTTCGCTGTGAAGCGAAAACAGGCGCGTTTTTTTTGGCCTTGGTTGAGCAAATGCGGCAGCCATTTTTCTCTGAGCTCTTTCATCTTCAAGTTTTCGTATAGGATCAAATGCACACTACCTAAACTAATTCCTAATGCCTCCGCTATCTCCTTAATGTTCATTCGCTTATCTGTGCCAACGATGTTTCGCACTTTCTCTATGTATTCCTCATCAGTTGCCGTTTTTTGGCCTCCTGGACGTAGTTCATTCTCGGTGCTCCTGCGACCTCTTTTTAACACATTAATCCAGTTGGAAACAGTGGCAAAACATGGCGCAGGGCCACCGTACGTCTCGTCCAACCCAATTTTTACTTGGGTCGCATTCCAACCTTTGAAATAAAAATGCTTGATAACCACTCGAAACTCTTTTTTCTTCATTTTTAAAAATCACGCCGATTCGTTGCACGGGAAAAGCTATCAAAGGAAATCGCAACGGCCAATCACCATAATATTTTGAGTGCTAGCAGTCGAAAAGTTGCAGTTTCTAATAGGCGGTGGAAGCGCGCGCGAAAAAGCTCATTCTAAGAACTTATGGAACTACCTGTATATATATATATATATTTTTTTTTATATATAAAGAAAAATATAAATTTTGTCAATGTACCGTTAATCAGTTTGCACCACTGTTCGTATTACCGTACATAGGTCTTCAAACAGATTGTCAGATGGCTGATTGTTGCAGTGATGTATGTGTTTTACGAGTTCGGGGTACGGTATGCTTGTGTTCCACATGTTTCATGTGACTGATTCATGCGCATACTCCTTTTCATCCTCTACGCCATTATGTAATCCAGAATTTAAGCATCGTGTAATGCTCACAAGTTTCGCTTATAAATCACGTTGTAAATTGAAAACAAATCTGATATATTATATATACATACATAGCCCCATGACTTAATTTTGTTCGAGCCGAGAGAACGAGCAGACTCATTTAATAACACAGCAAGAATATAAAATAGATATATGTGCATATATATATATATATATATATATATATATATATATACACACATGCATATATATATATATTTCTAAATATATATATATATATATTGTCAATTAGCCTTTGTTTAACAAGGAGCTATTCCGTTTCTTACGCATCCTAGCGGTTTGATGGACAGGGGATAAGTACACTCCCCGGCGTCATAGTACAGAGCGGGTGAAGAGGAGGAAGCTGGGGCTGGTGGTGGTGGTGGGTGGATGCACTACACACGCTGTAGCCGGCGTTGCTTGCCCACGGACTGCAACGGCCAACGTGAGCCCTAGGGTCGAGATAGACCCCTAAAAGGGGCCCTCTGCTTCCTCTCGCCCCTTAACTAGCGGTCTCTTGGCGCATGTGCAGGCAGCACATGCGCAGAGGAACTGCACGAAGCAGAACGAACGTACACGTGTGATCGTGCGAGGTCGTTGTCGGCGACAGACTGACGCTGTACAGGCAGTACGCGACGGGGTCGCAAGGCGAACCGAACGTCATTGCCGGGGGAGACCCCGGGGGGAAGAGTAGAAGGAGAAGGAGGAGGAGGTGGGGCTGCGCTGCTGTTACAGCGACAGAGACCGTACTCTACTACTTTTTTCCCCATGTCTGTCATATCCGGTGGCCTCGGTCGGCTAGTTCCATCATCTCACATTTCCACTGGCATGACGGTGTTGATGATGGTGTGGGGGGCGGGGGGCATTCGTTTTACTCGTCTACTTCTTCGTCCACTAATAAGCTGGAGAAGGTACGCTAGTAGAAAAGCAGTGTCTAATTAACTTGAAGTCTATATATGAGAGATATATATATATATAGACACGGGCAAATGCCTTTTTTGACAAATGCTAAATAATAACAAAATAATACTAATAATAATAATAATATTAATAAATGTTACAACTGGTAAATTTGTGTTAAGTATGAACACTTAGTGTTCAATGATGAATGATGAAATGTCAATAAACTCTCTGTCCCGAGAAGACGGCCCCTTCTAAACAATGTATATATGTACTATTTATACACATACGACATATGTCGTATAATCTAAATTTTGCGCGTTAACTTAGCCTCGTGGTTGTTGAGTTATTGCTGTAGTGTCGCTGTTGTTGAGCGCATTGCATGGTCCGAGCCTTCCAGTCGGTAGGTCGGCAGGGATGAGACCGACCGGCGGTGATGCGTGGGGGGGGAGGCGGCTGTGGGGAACGCGGCTGTGTGGAGGAGACAGTGGAGCTGTGAGTTGAGTGTTTTCGAGTGTAATGTATTGTGTCCACACACGGTGTGTCCGCATTTACTGACCGACAGCGGCTCGGCCTTGGGGTGCTTGCTTCCGCAGCTGCCAAGGGATTGACGGGTAGCCTCTACTACGATAGGGTAGGAGGGGACTGAGGCGGTCTCGTATATGAGATGGGTGGGCGCGCGCGCCCGTCTGTCTAATATGAAGAGGCTCTGCCTGCGATGCCCGTTGGATGCCCGGCTGCTGGATGTGAGAGCCTCGAAGAAACCCACCTACCCACCGTCGGACGACGACGACACGCCGGATGGCAACAGTGATAGCAGTCACGGCCGGTAGCCGGTGGTCCGCTGCTGTAGCAACAACTAAAAGAAAGAACTCTCTTATCAGAGAGGCAGGCCACCATAACGGCGCTCCGACGATGTAGAACGGGGCGCCTACCAGCATGCCGCACTCTTTGGCGTTGTTGTTGGTGTTGTACATATTGCTGGCGCTGGTAACCATGCCTCAGTCGCCTTCGAAGGAGTATCTTCTACACACTCTCTCTCTTCTGTCATTCCTATATACATCTCTCTCTCTTCTGTCATTCCTATATACATCTCTCTCTCTCTTCTGTCATTCCTATATACATCTCTCTCTCTCTCTCACACTCTCTTTATGAAAAGCAGGAGTCTCAACGTGTTGGAAGAGATGGAAGAGAGCGCGGAGGTGGGTGTATCCTCTCGATGTATGCTTGCCCTTCTTTATCTTCACGTATCCGTATACGTGCATATCTTTGTCTTACGCGCGTCTACGGAGAGCTGACTGTATGGCTGTACGTTGTTGCTCTGCCGCGCTTTGTCTGCAGGCGCTTTCGTACAGCTGGACGTTATTGAGCGTGCGCCGTGGCGTCACTGCTGTCTTCTGCTGGTACAGCTATAACGACGAATCTATTATATTTGCACCTACTCGAGAGAGAGAGAGAGAGAGAGACGCCGCAGCAGAAGCAAAAGCTGTCCTTGTTCCATCCCAACGCAGCCAGTTTGCCCAACGCAGCCAACGGCAAACGGCAAACGTTTAGTTAGCAACAAAAAAAACGTCTAACACATGCAAGCATGCATAAACACTTGTGTGTGTATAATAGCTCTTGCCTACGCGATTCGTAGGAGCAGTTAAAGCTATCGCTAACGTATTGCTAACTAAGTTTGCTGTTGGCGTTGGTCTGTCTGACCTGGTTAGCTGGATCATCGTCGGTGTTGTGAGATCAACAGCAATGGCAAAAACAACAACAAAAACAATAGCAGCGTTAACTACCATGGTGTAAGACGAGATAGACTTATTAATAAAAAAAAAAATATATATATATATAGAGAGAGAGAGAGAGAGAGAAAGAGAGAGAAGCTTAACTACCATGTTGTAAGACGAGTGAGATGAGTATGGACTCATCTGAAATATATATTGGGTCTACCAAAAAGTTTTTCGTTTTTTTTAATGATTCTCTACGGACAAAACCGAAAAAACTTTTTTTGTTGCTATATTATATATATATATATATATATATATAGAGAGAGAGAGAGAGAGAGAGAAGGCTACGCAACGAAAGCAGCTCCAATAGTAGTAGCCGCCAACGTTTATTTACCCAACGTGCGGCCTTCAGAATATTGTAATCGCAGTCGCAGATAAGGTGGAGCAGGAGGTGGAATTGGTGGTGGAAAGCATCTGTATTAGGACCGCACCGCATTCGGATGCTTGACGAAAACCTTGACCCTTTCCTTGTTCTCAGTTCTTCAGTTCTACCGTTCTCGCGCTGATGTTTCGTCTCGGTTGTTGAAAACAACCCATCCTAGGCGTCGTCGTCGCATAGTCATGGCATTGCATGCTGAACACATGCCACACCAGACGACTGGGTATGTAGGCCAGAAATATCAGGCACAGACCGACCAACGGTATTCGAGATGCTTGGCACTTTTGGGCCTTCCCTTAGTAGAGAGCAGTGCAAAAAGCAGCTGCCGCAGACATCAGTTGAGAGTAAGGGAGGTAGGGGTATGCAAATGAAACGAATAACACAGAGAGTGAAACGCAAGTAAGTGTATATACTTGCAGGCTCGAACACTACGTTCCTGCATTGTTGCCCGTGGCGTCCTTACCTTACTAATAGGCCACCAGCGACAGCTGGAATATAGTCTATCTCAATTGTTACGTTTATTACTAAGCTGTTATTAGTAAGCTGATAGGTTTGAAAGGAGTATGGTTGTTTTTTGGTGGTGCCGGGTCAATGTGTTCTATCGTCAATTATCCTCTTGATAGTGGCAATACCTTCAAGCACTACGATAGTAACAATGTCTGCATTGATGACAACAACATTAACAACAGCATCCACAGCACCAAGAGAGACAAAACTAACAACAATAGCAATAACTCACGTTATTAATTAGCCTCTATCTCTTCTCTAAACGCCAATTAAGTTAAAGCAACTTATCTAGATGTGAGCATTTTAGAAAGAAAAAAGCGTACAGCGAAGCATCATTCTCTGCTGGTATCCGCATTCGTCACACAGAATAAACAACGTCGTTCTTGAGAACAGACGCAGCAATGAATGCGGCATCAGCCTCTGCCATGAATATTTAGAAAGCAACGATTCCGAAATCCTGTTACATCCGAGATACGTATATATATATATATATATATATATATATATATATAAGGGCAACAGAATGGAAAAGAAGTTGTCAATGAATCTAGTATGAGCATAAATAAGCCCGTCCAAGAGCGAAGACCACACGCGGGAGCTGGCCGGTATGACCTTTTTCTCGTTCAGTGTTATGATAGCAATGATTACCATGGTGACGAATATTCTTCTTAGAGCAGCTTAATAAGAAGGGGATGTGAGGCGGGGGAGAAGCGGTGTGGTTCGATGGGAAGCAAACGCTTCGATCGTGCTATTCGTCACGTTTTTCTTCCTTTTGATGTCAGCCAGAGGGCAGACGCCGCGGAAGCAGCAGCAGCAGCAACGTCGAGATTGTCGTTGTCGTCTACATCAATCGAGTTGCCATCCTCCGTCCGACCGTCTGTTTATCTGTCTGCGCTCGGGCAAGAATGTCGACCGCGCACGGATACTGCAGAGATCCATCGATGAACGATCTTATGGATGAAAGCTCGCCTCTTTTTAGAATCGCTGTCTGCCGATCAAAAGACGAGAGCGGCGAACCGGCCAAGCGGCCAAGGCAAAACGCATCCAACGCAACGCAGATATGACAAACAAGTTGCGTTTGAAGAGACGATGTCTACAGCAACAACAACTACAGCAACCATAACAGTAACAGTAGCAACAACAAACACAACAGTAGCAGTAACAACAACAACCAGAGCTACAGCAACAACAACAAAACAACAACGTTAACAAGCACGACACGAATGCTGATCGGAATCAGTGAGTCACTCTGTTTAATGAGTCAGACGGATCACGGAGTGGTAACAAAGCGCCTCGAGCAGCAGCGGCGGCAGCGAACCCCCTCTTTAGGCTCAGCGAATCTGCCGCCGCTGCCGCCGTTAGCTGAGTCGTGCGTCAAGATCCTCATTTCGCTTCGGCTTGTGAACGTACCACGTGTGAACGTACTTGTTGATAAAATTGTTGTTGTTGTTGCTGATATGATATTGTTGTTGCTCTTGTTGTTGTTATTGATATCGTTGTTGCTGCTGTCGCAGTATGATTAATATGCATATATCTTTCCTCTCTCTCTCCCATAAGTCTCTCTCTCTCTATATATATATATATATTATCTTCATATGCTTGATGTATATATGTACGTATATTTACACATACATATGCGCATTAAAAGACGGTGGCCATAACGACGTTGTTTCCGTGTTTTCATGACTAACGTTCGGCTTTATATGATGTGTACTTCACTTTCAGCATACAGGCGCTTTTGTCGTCATTTGACTTAACGAAAGTTTCCTCTCTACGATGCAGCCGCAAACGCTGCGACCGGATAGAAGTGCACGGCCTGCTAGTGTATACATGTCAAACGCGTTTACCGATCAAATATTTGAAAAGCCCGCGAGCTTTCAATGAGCTCAAACTGAGCTGCATGAAACTTCTTCACAAGTTACATCGGGACCTTTATTTCGATGTAGTCGTGAGTTAAGCGTGTGGATTGAATAACGCGTTAGCAGGAAGACAAGCTTTTTACCTTTTGGAAGGTCAACTCGGAAATGCACCTAGCGTCACTCGCAGCTAGCAGGCTTAGGGGTGGGGGATCCGGCAAACCCACTAAAACCGATATCCTTCCCACCCCCGTCAAGCTCGGAATTACATGGCTGCCCCGCCGTTCGGTTCTGACACAAGAGCCCGTGCAACACCCGTGCGATTCTGACATGGAACGAAGGAAAGTTATCTGTTTTTAAAGACGCCGTTCTGAACATTACGATCCGTATCGGCTTGTTCCTATTTTCTGTTTCCTATTGTCTGTGGCGCATTGTCTTCTTCCTATTTTCTGTTTTTCTTTCGTACTTTTTTGTTCCTAGCCTCCCTGCTCTGGAAATATTTGTTTTTTTTTCTGCCCTAAACAGCCAGTCAGTCAGCCAATTAGAAGATTGGTTTGACTGATCTGGCTTACGAGCTCATGCTGTTGACGTGGTATGTCACCGTGGTCCGAGCGAGCAAGCGTGCGATCTCTCCTTATGTGTGTAGACGCTCGCCCGTGCAGGCCTTCATAGATGTAAGTTCTGTGCCGCCAGATGCCAAAGGCCTACTAATATTGACCGCTAGAGCGTTGCTGTGTGGCTGGCAGTGACGATGTCCTTCACTCATTGTGATGTATTTCTTGCTATTACAGCTGCCGTTATTACCGTTGTTGTAATCGTTGTTGTAAGCTGCAGTTGCCGTTGTTGTTGCTGCTGCTACTATTGCTATTGTTGTTGCCACTAGGATTGTCGTTGTTGTTGCTGCTGCTGCTATACAGGAACAGCAGAATTAAGCAGTAGCAGCGATAGCTGTTGTTTTCAATTGTGGTTGTTGTCATTCTCGTTGTTGTTGTTGTGTTGTTGTCGTCATTCCCGTTGTTGTTGTTGTTGCTACGACGTCTGTTGGAACTGCCCACTGCCCAGCGTCCGTTTTTGTTAATTCGTTCAATTTCTCCCAGTCCTGTTGACAAATAGTCGAGCGTTGCAGTGGCCGAATACCTCATAGCACTGACTGCTTGCCCATGCATGATATGAGGAAGGGCATCACCGCTGTTTGCTGTTGCAGCCGCTGAGGGATTTGAATGATGGAGCACTGCCGATGATCATGTTGCCGGTCCTCACGATCATGACCACTGATGGTGATGATGACAGCGATAGATATCGATGACGACGATAATCTATCTGCTTGCGTGCGCAGATCAAATATAGATGCCATGCTACCCTTAATGGTGCAAGTTTAGTTAGAGCGGGGCCTTCTCGCGACTGCAGCTAGTTACCAAAGCTGGAGGAACAACAACAACAACAACAGCATAACAACAACAACAGCAACAACAACAACAACAACAACAACAACAACAACAAAACAGCAACAACAATAACAACAACAACAACGGCGACGACGACTCGGCCTGAATGCGACGACGATCTGCGGATGGAGTGACGAGGCTCGTCAAGGCTAAGCACAAGAAGGGCACAACACACACAAAGGGCACTCAGGCGGAGGATGATGGAGGGAGGCGGGCGGAGAGCTCCCAAAAGGCTGAACTATATTTGCGTTGTGCGCCGCTAATGCGTTAACGTCAACGCAACGCAAGCATGAACCGTTACGGCGGCGGCCGGCCGGCGTCCGTCGTCCGTCAACGCCGCGAACGGTCGACGGCGTCTGTTCCTACGAGCCTGCAACCTGCTTCTGCTTCGGCGCGTCTGGCTGCCATCCAGCCAGCCAACCAGCTAGCCAGACAGACCGAGACAGAGGGACGGGCCTGCCTGTCGTTGCTGGCAGTTGACGATCGGTCAGCGTTGTAATGCTCAAATGTAGGTTAACTTGCTTGCTTCCGAGAGTATCAGAGTTTGCTCAGCTTTGGCCAGGCAGAAGGCAGAGGGCGGCTGGCCTCTGGTTGGCACGGTGGATGTCGACGTCGAGCGTCGGCCGCAGTGGCGCGAACAATATAAACGCGGCGACAACTGCTGAATCAGCAACAGTGGGCGACAATCGCTGAAGATTGGCGACAGCAGCAGCAGCAGCAACAACAGCAACAAAAGTAACGACAACTACAACACAATTAAGAGCAACAACAACAATAGTAACGACAACTACAACACAATTAAGAGCAACAACAACAACAAAAATAAGACCTACAACAACAACAACAACAACAACAACAACAAAAATAAGACCTACAACAGCAACAGAAGCAACAACAACAAAATTAAACCAACAGCAGCAGCAACAACAACAACAACAACAATGAGGACTGTTGTTAGCGGCACAAGTAATTGGTTACGACAAATAAATTGGCAAAATTATAGATACAAGCAATCGGCAAAACTATAGATACAAGCAACCGGCAAAATTCTAAATCAGTGGGCAAGGGCTGCAACGTGTCTCCAATGTGCGACAATTAGATAAACAGGGAACTGATTAGAGTTACACGGGAGCCGCTAGTATTTCGCTTTCGAAATTCAGAAATGGAATGATAGAACTCTAGCAAGTTTAGTCGAATACTGCCTACCGTTCGCCTAGGCGGCATCAATTAGTCCGCACAAAGACGTGATAACGTGTGTTTGTGTGGCTATGATTCGAGAATGAACAGCCGCCTAATGCCTCTGGGCTCCCTGCAATATACGCTTGGAAAGCTGGCCTTGCGAGTATTTCAGAGTGCTATTAGTGCAAAAATGTACCATACGCTTAATAAAACTACATATATATATATATATATATATATATATATATATATATATATATATATATATATATATATATATATATATATATATATATATATATATATATATATATATATCTGGGTCCTGCTATATTGTGCACACCTGCTGCATTGGATTTGATTCTTTCTATTTTTGCTTGTTATTATTATTATTATCTGTGATTGTCCTGAATCTGCTACCGAGATATCGCGTTGCTAAATGCTTTCAGAACGGCGGCTCCTTACAAAATGGATCCGTGCCAATGGCAGGGTGGCTTTGACTGCATTTGTGCCTAAGCACGTCAGCCAGACTCAACCCCACGTACTTTGGTATCTGAAAATAGATGCGACAAAAATTGAGCCATGGCCGTTACAGTTGATTTATTTGGGAGCTTCGTACTTCTGTAGAACTAGCAGTAACTCACATAAACAAGGGTCGTTAAGAGTTATTGTCATACTCGCGGATTTTAAGCGCTTGGATATCAAGTAAGGCTGAGCACCTTGCCAACGTAACAGAACGACAACTATTTGCAAACCAAGAACGCATAGCAGACCGTGCTAATGACGAGACAGGTATCATCACGAGCGCCTTTTTAGGGCCTATTTGTTGTCCAGGTAAACCTCCGGAAGCTTTCCAATTCGCCAAGAGGCGCTAGACGTTGGGGAAGCCAGATGAGAACTGTATTGCTATCGGTAGCAAACAGAATTAGTAGTTCTATTCCCGCTGAGGAAAAATGCATAATACAAAAGCTAATTGAGTCTTTCAATGAGTCGGTACCGACCACGACACCTGGGCTTTGAAGAACAGCGTCTCTATCGCACAAAGTATTGTAGTATACAATATATTCGTCTGACATATGCACGTTGCTGCGCCAACCTGCTTTGCCTTTATCAAAATGGTGCCACAACGTTACCAGCAGTGCGATTCACCTATAGTAAATAGAAATAGCCAAGCCTCGGCAAGAAATCTGTACGCATTATTTCACTAGTTCGTCAAATTTGCTGTTCGTACGTGACAACCGCCAACGGAAAACTACGCGATATGGTTACTATTACAACTTGTTTTATTTTATTTGGGAGGTTGTGGAAATGCTAATGCACATGCGTCACGAGCAGGTAGCGTGACTAATGTAGGACTCACACCCACTAAAACCGTGGTCCTTCCCACCCCCCAGGCTCGGCATTGCTTTGGCATTACTTCGAAACCTAAAAAGTAAAGTTTTCGAGCTGACCCTCAGCCAAGATTTAACGTCTACGGAACTGTTTTTCACATTGCTTCATAGACAGACCCCCATAAATACAAATGTGCAACGGTGGGGCTCGAACCCGCGCACCTATGTGTCTCCTCGGGTTGCGAGGCGAAGACTTAATCCACCACGCTACCGGGCTCGACATTACTTCGAAACTTATTATTACTATAACTAGCTATTATAAGCCGGGCACTGACGCTCAAGGCACTCTCTGTTTACACCTACGATATCCACTAGCTAAAAGAAGGAATATACCTAAAACGAAGGAGTCGAAATAGGGCAAGCAATAGTTAGACGGCACAACGTTGCCAATATTCCAAGCTAGAAAATATAGATGTAATCGTTTTTATCAAAGTTGAATTTTGGTTACTAATGATACCAATACCATAGCAATGACGATTGGTGCATTCATAGATCCTATTGTGTCACGGGCATTAGCTTACTTCGGACATCTGAAATGTAAAAAACAGCAAACAATGAATGGCCGCTGTCCGTACTGACTGACTGAAGCTATCCTATGAGGAGTGAACTATCGTTCAACTATCAACAAGCAGCAGTCCGCAGACACGTGCAAAGGGGAGAACGCTAAGGGCGAGCGGAGAAGAGGAGATGGAAAAATATAGCAGCGGGAGTGAAGAAGACGAGAGAGAGAGAGAGGGAAATACAGTATGGCATTCCACGAGACTGAGTCCGGCGGAATCACGGCCACCCATTGAAGTGAATTCCGTATGAATCACGTCATATGAACTAGAATTAAAAACATTTTTAAGGAGGTTGTTTTTAACGTCATATGAACTAAGCGCAGCAAAGTCTGCCCGGCTGTCTGCCCGCAAGGCTCTGCAGGCTGAGTGCAGGCATTCGGATAGGCCGCTGACCGCCGAAGCGGTTCGAAATTTAGCGTCACTCACTCGATAATAGTCATTAAAGTTATTGGGTTTGGAGGCGGCGCCAGCGTATCGGGTGATGGTGGCAGCATCGACGTGATCTGTCCGACACTGCCACTTAATTAGCGGCGGAAATGCGGAAGGCGAAATTCTAATTTGCGTTCATAGAGATCATCGCCTCGCATCAGTTGTTGTTCGATTCCTAGTTATTCTGTTAGATCAGTCGACTACAACCGAGACCGCCGAACGCGGAACAACGCAGGAGTAGAAAAACTACTCTCAATAGTATGAATAACAATAATAATTGCTTTGTTGCAATAAATGCGTCGTTTCACAATAGAGTTGCTTATTCAACAGCATATTTCAAACTTAATATTCGGTGCAAAAATGCCATTTTATACAGTGCATACGAAATGGGGTATGAAAAGGTGTCTAATCTAAATCCTATATGTAGCTGTACATACAGGCAACCGCGTTGTTGGCATACAACACTTGACCAGGAAATTCTAAACTTGTTCAGTGTCTTTCCTAGAATCCTAGTGAACGGACCCAAGTGGAAGATACTAAGTATGATTTATTTCTTGCGGTGTGTATCTGTATTTTGTCTGTGCAGCAACATTGACGTCTATTTCATCCTGTTGTCGCTAACATCCAACTGTAAATCACTTGGTCATTCTCTACAGATCTCAGCTTTGCACAGAAGTCAGAAGTGCCCTAAAATAAATAAATAAAACGATTGAACATATGCGAACGCTTGTACTGTAAGGTGTCACTGCGCTGCTATTGAAATTATCCTACAGTTTTAAATCTCTAACAAAGCTGGCACTAAGCGCGTTTTAATTTTAATATCATTACGAGGCTGTAGTAATATTAATAATACGATTAAATATTTTACCCGAACTGGTGTGGAAATAAACTATGTGTGTGCGTTTTAAAGCCCATTCAACGTTTTAACGCAATAAACAAACGCATTGAAATTACATCTAGTGTTAGTGTAATATTTATAATCATCGCAAGCCAACATAGCAACATTAATCAGCTTCGTCGGCTTTATCCACTCAGGTAAAGCCCGAGATGCAGAAGCTTATGAATTTTCTGTAGTTATTTGCGGCCCTATGTCGTTCTAAAATAAGTTGTCAGAAATGTATATTAAATTAATTTTGCACTTAATATATACTTAACGACCCTAGCAATTTTAAGAGGCAAGCCTAAAAAAACGTATCTTTCAGCTCCAACAGTGGCAGGCCCCTATTTATTTGCATATGCGTCGAGTAATGATAGAGTTAGCAGAAAACTCTATGAGACTTATTTGCCCACACACACACACATATATATATATATATATATATATATATATATATAAATATATAACAATTATTCTTGGCAAAAGTCTTGCCTCGTACGCAAGCTGATACGTTTGCAAAGTGATTGTGGTGCTGACGATAAGGTTCGTATCGCCAGTAGCCCATCCGTATACGTAATAAATACGGCATATATATGTATTTCAATTTTAGACGTGTTTTATTTAAATGAATTGCATATATACATATATATATATATATATATTTCGTATAATACATTATGCATATCTCACACATATCACGAAGGATTAGCTAAGCCAATTTGCCTAACGGGCGCTACCTACATATATATATATATATATATATATATATACCTACATATATATATATATATATATATATATATATATACAGGTATATATGCCTCTACAGTATCACCGACGTAACCATTTATAGGCTTATAGCGTACTTACATTTTGGGTTTTAAGAGTACTATTGGCCTTTGATATCCTAACAAAAGCAAGAGAGGCTTACCGAGTAGAATAAGTCCTATTTACTTTACGGTTTCACATTTTTCTCTCCGTCAGCACCGTCCTAAAGCAGGGCGGCATCCAGTTGGTGAAACTGTGACAAGACGCAGTTGCCCACATCGGTGATCGGCTGTTACCTCCACAGTTATTTCAACATTGATAACACAAACACTGTTTTAGCCACTGATCAGTTAATCATTTTTACGGCAACAGGTCGGTATACGACAGTGCCATGCGTGGCAGTGTGATATTGATGTTCATGGACGCCGCCGCGGTTATTGGGTTGTGGTTAGGTTATTACTGTAGGTCTTGGATGAATTGATGAGTGTCGGAAGGCATTCAGTACTTGATAGGTATAGAGTCTAGCAGGTGTAGAGTTATACTGCGCGTCACACGTTTGTAGCTGACTTGTTCGCGATTAGATTAGATATCCGTAAAGAGTGTGGAGAGAATGTTTTTTGATAACACGCTTTGTCACGCTGCAGTTCAGGAGGTAAACCTTGCACCAGAGGCTACATCGGACACCTTTGGTATAGGTATGCCATTTACTAAAACAGTAAAAAACAGGAAGTAAAGCATAGGCGTTGCTAAAAACGAGTTCAACTATTCCGACTAACTCTAAGTGTGTTACGGGCGCACAATCGTCATTGTGGCCTGAGACGAAGGCGATTTTTGTTTGCTGCTGCTGCTGTTGTTGCTGTCGTCGTTATTGCTGCTATTCAAAAACGCTGCCGCTTGCCGTTGTGCAAATACTCCGACTTGGGAAAACTTCAAGATAAGCTTTCCGTGGTCAAATAAAAAAATGCATATTTGTGTCGACCGAACCAAGGCAATTTGGGATGGAAGCAGGGAGAGGCAGACATTCATTCAACCTGCGCCTTGACCTCGCGTTTTGCTGGGCGCTGTATTAGCGATGCGCCGACCACTTTTTCTCGCACTTTTCAAATGCGATGATCGCGCCATCGACCGACCTTCTAATAATCGGGTTTCGACTGGTTTGGCGGCAGACAAAAGCAATTTTTTTCCAACTTGTCGACAACTAGTCGTGCTTTACTGCTCAGTGATTTCTGATGATGGTGATATTACTGCTACTGCGTCGTCATCGTCGTCGTTTCCGCTGACTGCGAATAATAGATGCCCAGTATTAGCTGAGATAGCCGTCGCAGTAGAAGTTGTTGTAGTTGTCACCGTCCTAGTAGTCGCGGTATTAGCAGTAATAGTGCTAGTGGCAGCAGCAGTATTAGTTAGAATATCATCGTTCGTGGGTCTCGATCTACATATTTCTCTTCGCCCGCGTCCGGCCTTCTTTTCCTCCTCGAGACGCTTTATTCCACTCCAAGACGCTCTGTTCCCGTCCGAGACGCCCCGTTCCCCTTAAGGAGCTCTATTCCTCTCGAGGCGCCCTATTGTCCTGCGAGGCGCCCTATTCCTTTCGAAGCGCCCCAAATTCCTTGAGGCGCCCTATGCCCTCCGAGATGCCTTATTCGTTTTCGACGTACTCAAGTCCGCTTGCCGCTTACGAGAACAACGACTACGACTTGGCTGTGCGACACAGTGAGCCTTGGGAATCAGAATGGCGGAAGATGGCGAAAAGCGGGAACGTACAGACAACCCAGCAAGCGGGCTGCAACAGCAGCAGCAGCAGTAGCGAGACAAGGGAACTCAAGCAGAGGCAGAAGTAGAGGAGAACAGAACGAAGATATTGGCTTATGGAGAGGCGGACGCGAACGGGCGTAGTCTCCAACGAGCCGACGAGCTCGATCGACATTGGCGACAGGACGAGTCGACATCCACGCCAGAGAACCAGCAGAGCGATCGGCAATTGGACGTTTGCTTCATCCGCCTTTCCGCGCTCCCCAATCCCTCCATAACGGTTGTAGTCCGCCTTCTGTTCACCTACGCTCGACGGCAAAACGGAACGAACCCCCGTTTGTAAACCCCCGCTCGCTCGGGACTCGTAGTGCTTGCTGCTGCTGCTGCTGCCGGTCTCGCTATCTTGGCCCTTGTGGTTGTTGTCACCGTCATTGTACCACACATGCACACAAATAGTATAGGTTCCGATTCGCAGACAAATAGGTTGATTCATTTGGATCCGTCTGAACGCCGTGTATGCTTTCGCATGTTTTAGTGTACATGGTGGTGGTGGTGGTGGTGGCTGGTGATGGCGGTGGTGGTAGATGACATTTATTGGCGCGATCGTTGCTACAGGTTGTCAGAGATACTTGCCAGTGTCATTACTGCTACTACCTGCGCTACCTACTACATCATGTCTATTACAACTACTATGACATATTCGGTCGTTAGATACGTGTGACCTTTATATTGACAAGTCTGCGACCAAGTTAAACGAATTGTAAAGCAGCTGTGGCAATACTAGTATAAATCATCGAGATGAATACCGCCTGCAAGTCTCAAATGGCACAGTCGGAATATGAGTGGATGACCCGCAACCCCTCTAGAAGAGAATTGAGCGGTGCAAGTAAGTCGAATTACTGTGCACGGATTGCTCGCGCGTCTAAATTCTTGCTTCTAAGGCCAAAAAATACGCTCGCCGTGTCGCGATGGTGACGTATTAATTTCCAAAATAAATTTTATCCACAGCTCTGCATATATGCCAGAGTCTAGCTTATAGTAAATTAATAAATATAATACTAAGTTTCACTAAAATTCGATAAATACTGGCGAGGAGCGGTCGTGCACGATTATTGAATCAATGCATCTGACCTACGTTAGCACATAACATCAAAAGTAACGCTTAAAGATAAACTAAAATCTAAAATAGGTAACCTAGTTATGATCCGGTGTATAGTAAGCATCTTATAACGGATGATAAATTAGTTTAACTTGGTACAGGTTGGTCGGGCGATTTTTAAGAGCTCGCTCACAATGTGCGTAGAGGTCTGCAAGCTTTGCGAAGGGAAAGCGGCGCAGCTGCTAATTGGACTACGGCCTATTGAGAGTTTAATTAATAACAATGCCAGAGAAACTCACGGCGTCAACTCGTCCAGCAGCTATATCCGTATCTACAATAATCACGTAATGACAGGTGAGTACGAACCATATGGTAGAATAAACAGAAACGACAATAACAACATTAGTTGTAGTTAACTGCGACATTGGCATTTATTACAGTGACACCAACGTAAGCAGAAACGGCAACCATGACAACAAGCACAACATCAACAAAGACTGCCATACAATCAGTAGTAACGAGGCTGACACAATGCGATAAAAAGCAATGATAACTACGAGAATAACACAGAACAACACCAATAGCAATTACAATCGTAGAAAACATCAAAGCAATAGTAACGACAACATAGGCACAATAGTAACGACAACACAGGCGCAATAGTAACGACAACATAGGCGCAATAGTAACGACAACATAGGCACAATATTAACAGCAACAATAAGGACAGCCACAACAATACAACAACAAAGCAACAACAATATTGGCCTGTACCGGTGCCAGCGCTAGTGCCACTGGCCTACTACTGGCTACTGCAATGTCGGCTATGTCGAAGACTCTCTGTTCCTGAAGGACGCAGATCCTGTTGTTGTTGTTGATGTTGATGTTGTTGTTGTTGTTGCCGCTGTTGTTGTCGTTGTTATTGTTGTTCCTGTTGTCGTTGTTGTTGCTACTTCTTTTGTTCCGTTGTTGTTTTTATTGTTGCGGGTGCTGTTGCCATTGTGGTTGTTGCTGCCTTTGTTGATGGTGTTCTTGTTGTCGTTGTCGTTGCCGTTGTTCTTGTTGTCGTTGCTACCGCTTTTGTTGCTGTTGTTGTCATTGTGGTTGTTGTTGCTGCCTTTGTTGTTGTTGTTGTTTTTGTTGTTGTTGTTGTTGCTGCTGCTGTTGCTGCTGCCTTTGTTATTGTCCTTGACGCCATCACCGCTACTGCCACGATATCGTTGTAAATGCACAGCTGTCCGACGGCCAACAACCAGCATTTGTAGGGCGGGGAGGGTTTACGGTAGACACCCACCCGACCGACGGGGTCTGCCTCGACGACCACCGCCGACCAAACGATCTCGTCGCCACCAGTAACTTTTTGTATCCGAACGTACATTTGTATGTTTGTTTATATACGATCGATCAGTTGGAAAGTTCGTAATGTAGTCGGTCTCTCGGTTAGTTAATTCATCCACTTTTTCTTTCTTTCTTTCTTTCGTTGTTCTTCTGCTCCTACGTCCATCCAAACCAGCAAACGCCCTTTGGTACGTATCAATTCACACTGTACTTAACTGTACTGGCCTTTTTCAATCGTGGTGAATGAGTAGCAGTGAAATTTGCCAGTGGCCAGTTATCGACACACCTATCAATCTCTCGACCTGTGTGGCCACCCACCGTCCATCGTCAAAGGTTACTGTTATAGTTACATCTGCTGCTGCTGCTAATGCTGATGATACTGTCTCCGCGGCATCTTCTCATTCTACTGCTATTGAAATTTCAACAGAAGTGATATTATCTGCATTTTTTCTCGGCTGGTTGTCGTACTGCCACTAGAACATTTTAGCTACTGCCTTTACTGCTACTGTTGTTGTTGTTGTTGCTGACACCGGTGTAATACAAACAAGAACAAATCTACATTCGCAAGCAACACGCAATGCAACACGATATTGTTGCCGTTATTTCTGTTGTTGCTCTTGATGCTGCTGCTGCTTCTGCTGTTGTTGTTGTTGTTGTTGATGCCGTCATGATCGTCATCCTCGCTGTTCGCGGATACAAGCACGGCGATTTTTTCCCTTCCTTTTTATCATTCACTACGTCTCCTCCTCAGGTCGCCCCTCAGGAGTACTACATGTTATTGTTATTAATATGGCTGTTATCGTTAGTTCCACTTGCACAGCCAGCCGTTGCTGTTTGCGTTGTTACCGCTGCTACCGTTGGCCGACAGCCGACTGGGAAGAATCTGGAGACAACAGATAGAAGGCATTTATGAGCAGGGCAGTAAACGCACATACATCAACGCATACATACATATATATATGCATCCCTGCCCCCTAACACCTTCACTCTTGCACCAACACCACAGCCTCAACGATATGGAACGCCCATGGATAGAGATTGCGAACGGAAGGACGGGAAGGAAGAAGGAGGACGAGATAGAGCGAGTGAGAGAGAGGAATAAGAAAGGGAAATATATTGGAAAGGCGAGAGACAGAAAAAACGAGCTCATACTCTTGAAACTGAGTATCTTTTGAACGGAGAGCTTTTTTGTTCAACAAGCACCTTGATCTGGCCGAGGACGCGTCGCCTCGCGGTCACGTCCGGATGGTCCGAAGGTCACGCATACATGTGTGTTGCATACCTAGCTTGCTTAGTCTGTCTGGACATCTCTTTGTGTATGGCAAGTTCCTCAAGGTGAACCACTCAGCCTGACAGCCTGACAAAGTGATGATGATGATGTAGTCGTCTGCAACAGCAGCAGCTATCACTAAATGCGCCGTCATTCGATTTGACAAAATTTTGCGATGTCAGTTTGTTGTACGGGAGGCTGACGGCCCAGATTGGTATGTTTCCGTTGTTCTCGCTTCATGTTTTTATAGTTATAAATAGTCGTGGAACCGTCGGCAATCTTTGGCGTCACAAAACCGAGCAAGATGGCTTAGTGGCAAAGCCTTTCAATTCGGGAGGCCTGGGTTCGAAACCCAGACCGGCCACTCTTAAATTGGTTTGCATGGTTTCCAATTTAGACAAGGTAAATGCCGGAGTGGATTAAACATCAGCCATGACATGAAAAAACCGTACACGGACATAAGCCTTACGAAAAAAAAAGAAAGAAAGTACCGTAACATGTCAACATTGCGAGACAACGCGCTCTAAATACCTTTCACGGAACAGTGGCTCTTCCTACCATTATGAAGAACACACACCTACGTCCTGTAGTACAAACGAATACCTGTTTAGAATGCGAAACTCTGTCGTCGTTTTGTCCTGCTGCTGCTGTTCCTGTAGTTCGTACATGCACGAAATAGGACTGGCGGTAATCAGTCGAGGCAGTCGAAAGCAGTCAATTTATTTCTCTGTTGGTTTTGTCGAAATTTACGAAGCGGCTAACGGGCCGCCCGAAGGATAATGAAGGTTGCTGGTAATCGCAAGGCTTAGGCTCAAGCGAGTTGACCGAGTAAAGCACCTGAAGCGATGTTTTGGAACACACGAAACCGAAAAGGTGACCGGCATGTCAAGTCGATTATTACACAGGGATTTCCACTAAATTGGGCTGGCGGGAATTGCAAAGTGAGGAGATGAAAGATATCAGACATTACCCCTTATTCTCTTATGCATACTTAAGAGTGTTGTCCAAATTATTCATTCATTCATTCATGATTTATTCACCATAGAATTGGTAGTTACAGTCACAATACAACAGTATGGTCTGACATTATATAATCAACTCTGGCTGTTAGGGAGGTTCCAACAATTTCCTTACATACAGGCATGTGGTACCGCCCAATATCGGACTGTCCACAAAAACTACAAACGCATTCTTCAATGGTAAAACAATTTGGCTTCATGCACATAAAATGGTGGTATCCGTGCCATGTCGTTCGGCACACAATTGTGCGATTCCGTTGGCGGCTTCCTTTCCATTTATCAGAACAAAATGCTGGGCCATCAGTGTAGTTTTCAATGGCAAACTGTATGTTTCTTGATTCTCTGAATGTTCGGTAGGAGTCCAATGCTTCTGTGTTGAACGGGAACTTGTTGAGAGCCAAGTCTTCCGTGAGTGTTCTTTCTCCGCACAGTTCTAAGGCTAGTGTGGCAGATGCGTTTTCAGGCAGTCCCAATATGCGTTTGACAAAGCAAGACTTCACTCTATCTAGGACTTTTAAATCACTCATTGTCAAATGCGGTGCTATGGCGGGTAGACAATATGTTATGGTCGGGAGAAGTTTGATTTTGAAACAGTTCATTGCTGTTTTTAGGTCTACGTCGCGTAGATCTCCTAGTAAGGTGATTGTGGCCGCCGCTTTTGCCCGTACTCCGTCAACATGTGTACTAAATGAGAGCCTTGGGGTTAGGATAACCCCTAGGTAAGTGAAGCTGTTGACCACCTCGAGCACTCTCTCGTTTATTTTCAAGCGATGATCTCTAGCAGCATATGTCCAAATTATGCTTGTGTTTTCTATGAAGTCCTACGTTCAAACTGCGTCGCAGTGAACAAAAAGTCCGGCACGGCCAGTTGGCCCGGCAAGTAGACGCTGTGGAACGGGTGGGGCTGGCGAGTACTGGACATGCGGCCTTATAGTGCGCGGAATTCCTATTATTAAAAATATATATCTATATTCTTAATATTTAGGAACAGGACATTACATACATATATATATATATATATATTTATACTCATATGGAAACCTTCGGAGCGAGCATCCTGCCAGCAAGAAAAGCACCAGCAAAGCTACGTCTCTGTCCTTAAGCACGCTCTCCCTCATCAGGAGTCGGACTAAAGCCATCATTGAGAGTGGATTGTCGTCGCGCGCGCGCGTCCTGATAGCTGATAACTCTATTAGCTGTAGGCCCCCAAACTCGAATCTCCGTTTCGCTCTGCTTCGCCTTGCTCCTGTGGCAAATTGCTCCCAGTGGGCTCTCCACAACGAGTCGCCGACCCTTCTTTCCGCTGCTTCTCTCTCTCTCTCTCTCTTCCTGTCTGGTATCACGATCGTCTATTATCCTGGCTAACTTATCGATAACCACCGACTTCCGTAGCGCCCTGGCTAAGCCGATGGTAAATCCGAGTTTTTGCGAAACACGTTCATATATATATATATACATAAATATATATATATATATATATAGATATAGATATAGATATAGATATGCCCGACGTGCAAACCAACGTTATCTATGCGCGAACTTGTGGCTGCGCGTCGCTACGTACTCACTTAGCACGACAGGGGTTCACATGGGTCATGTAGCCAATCAGTTACGTACGTGGTTGGTCGTGTTCATGGTCGCGTCGGGCCGGGTCGCAGACAGGAGAGCGGATACGAGGAGGTGGACGAGGGGGAGGACTTATTGTGATAGCTAGTGTAATTGTTCTAGTAGTTGTAGTAGTAGCAGTAATAGCTGTAATAGTAGTAGTAATAGTGGTAGTAGTAGCAGCGTGAGCGGTCGTGATTAGAATTCGCCACGATCACATTCGAGTCGAATTGTTCTCTGCCTGCCGACGACTTTGTTTTGGTCGGTTCCTTTCGTATCTGGGAAGAGGGATCTACGGACCGGAACGGACTGCAAATTTCCCCATTTAAAGCAGCAAGGCTTATTGTTTTGTATTGCTCTTTTCTTCCCTCTACCCTGCCTCCCTGAAATCCCCCCCCCTTCTCTCTCTCTCTCTCTCTTACTTTCTTCTGTCATGATTCGTGTCCGTTTCATTTCAGCCAGTCTTTTTCTCACTTCGCTTCTTCGTTCAGAAACCTCCACTTATGATCATACGCTGGACAAGGAAGATGGAGACAAACGACTTGACAGCACGAGAGCTTTGCTGAGGCTCTGCTTGCCGGTTTTCGTTATCGTTCGCGGGGTAACAGCTATTACTATTATTATTATTATTATTGGTACTTGTACCTTGGTGGCTTTTCCGTCGTGCGGTCGCGTCGTGCGTACCCTGCAGATCTTCCTGGTTGGGATCCTGCCCGGGGCGCGGGCGGTCCGAGGCGGCAGGGGCAGCAGAGCCGCAGACAGTTTTCCTTACATCGGAAATTCAGACATCGGAGGACGGTCCCGAAACTCCCCCCGTTTGCAACTGTTTTCAGTCTCAACCCCTATATCTGTTTACACAGTGCGGTAAACCGCGTGGGCGGTGCGTGGCACACTGGCATACACAATCCGGCCCTCTCGAAGCAAGTATGAATGACTTATAGGGAGGCGAGGTGTCACAGGCTAAGTAAGCTTCGCTGGCCCACAATGTAGGGAACATCATTAGTCTCTTCCTTTCCTCTCTCGGTTCTGCACTCAGGCGCACAGGCTAATCGCCGCTCGCCGTCGAGTCGATCAAAGCAAGGCTGGAAAGCGAGCCAGGCCGAACGGCTGGAAGGGTGCGGACCTTAATCCAGGTCTCTCTCTCTCGTCGTTGAACACTCGTCTGCGCCAGTATCTCCTGCTATGCGTATTCATTAGAATAGAAACCCAGAGGCTTCCTAGACACATGCTTTACTTATGAATTATGATTTTGTCGAGGAGGTTAACTTGCACATCTCATGCTATGACCGTACGGATAGTGCCAGCAGCAGGAGCAGCATTGGCTACGAAGAATTAGACTGTGCAGGTAAATGGTAGTTTATCAATGCCACTGGCATAGCTCGAGTGTGACGTTAGGCATCGTAACCATCATACTATTACGAGATCGCAGCTATTTTTGCAAGCAAGATGCGAAGGGGACGTGCACTGACTATGCCAGTGTCACGCCTTCCAAAATATAATAATCGTTGTGACGAAAAGAAAACAGGAACCTCTTTTTATTCGTCAGGTTCTACCAACTGACGCTTGCAGTCTCGGCACCAAAAGCGGCAGCAGCAGCAGCAGCCGCAACTGCAAACATAGAATTTGTACCTGAAAAATCTAAGTAGATAATGATCAACTCTCTAGCGGCCATCCATTCAGTGCTGCTAGACATGCAAGTCCATGTGATTCTGTTGGTCGTAGCCGATTATGTCTATGGTAGAAGCAAACGCTCTTCAGGGTCTCGAAGGACAAGTTCAGCCTTCAGCTATGTTACGTTACGATACCTGCATAGCTTAAAGGCAAATTAACCAAAGAGAAAAAGAGAGAGAGAGAGGAATAGAGAACGCGCAACACATTGAGATACGCTACTACATCATCTCCGACTGACTGGTAATTGCGTTTAATTTGCTTTAGGAACGCGTGCAAACAAAATATCACAAAGTTGTTTCGTTGTTATTCTTTTTGTTGCTGCTACGGTTGTTGTTACTGTTGTTGTTGTTGCTGTTGTTGATAAAATGTTGTTGTTGCTATTGCTTTTGTCTGTGCTGTCATAATTGTTGTTGCCTTTGTCTGTGTTGCTATTATTATTGTTGTTGTTGCTGCTGCTGCTGCCGTCGCAGCCGCTGTAACTGATCCGCCGCCTATCACGGCCCTGCGAATAGCATAGCTGTAATTGTTGTTGACGTCGCTGCTTAGCGCAACGCTTATTCCTAATCAATATGCAGTTCTGATCATGTGGAGACGGGATGCAGACAGGTTGCCCCTGACTGGCGCTGCGGCGGGTGCGACCCATTGGTAGGCCAGCTGGCCAGACTGGAAAGCCGAAATGAGGCGGTAGAGCAGCAAACGCCGAACGAACGACGACTGGTTAGTTAGTGACAGCTAATGTAGCAACAAAATCATCTCGTAATGACGGTAATTACTGGCAATCGCGCGAATGACAATGATGACAATTGTGACGACGTTTGCAGGCGTCGTGGTGAGTGGTAGGGTAGTGTTATTGCTGCTGTTGTTGTTGTTGCTGTTGTTGTTGTTGCTGTTGCTGTTGTTGTTGTTGTTGCTGTTGTTGTTGTTGTTGCTGTTGTTGTTGTTGTTGCTGTTGTTGTTGTTGCTGTTGCTGTTGTTGTTGTTGCTGTTGTTGTTGTTGCTGTTGTTGTTGTTGTTACTGCTGTTGTTGCTGCAGCTAAGCTCTAACTGAAAGTAGTGGCAAGGGACCGACTATTGTTGGCATTATTATTATGATGATGATTATTATTGTTATTATTCATATCGCCAAAAACTTCTGCCGAGCGAGAAAAAACTATGCTGAACTGTATGACTTTTAGTAGGCTGCTAGTCTAGTGTCGGCTGATGCGCTCGTAAGCTTTAACAAAAAAAATATATCTGCTGTCGAGGTTGCTGGCAGTGCAAACGTGTCTTTTTTACTTGCTAGTAGTACTACTATTACTACTACTTATTTTTTAATTGATATACATGATACAACCAGACTACTATATAACTGTACAAATACAACAACGGTCGCGAAGCAACACAAACTGCAACAACGGCAGCAAAAACACCATCAACAATGTCGACAGCAACAACAATGGCAGTCGACGACGATAATACCAACAACATATACTAACAACAACAAAGTCAAACTAGCACCAGCAGCTATAACGGCAGTAGCAAAAGAAAAAGTACAAACAAATGATACATTTTCTATACTTCTTAAACAACGACAAAGAATGGAATATCATTTAAGTCAGGCTGTTCTCTTTAAAAAATAAAGAGAAGGTGAAAGAGAGAGAGAGAGACCGCGACAAACAAGAAATCTTTAGAAACTTCGTTAGACAACTGGGTAACATTCCAGCAAATCCAGTGGATGTTTTCTGCCGCCAACTAAGTGTTGACTATACGGTAGAGTTCACATATAAAGGATATGAGTAGAGGGCAGCTGTCTTTTAAAGATCAGTTGTTACTCTACATTCAGAGTCAGCTTGCTGCGTCATGACAAAACACTACGTGAATCATTCTGTCAGGTAGACGTTTTGATGTGCTTGCTGGGCAAGACTAAACAATGGGTGGGCAGCCCAGCTGTCTGCGCATATATGGGTCAGTGCGTATTTGTGTCTGTTTATATTTATATATGTATGCCTGCATTTATAGATAATGGCAAGGTTATCGATGAAAGCAATACTACAGATATACTACTTATACGTGTAGGCTAGACTTGTAAGCATCAACGGCCGAACCAACAAAATCTTTGTCTACGTTTGACGAACTCCCGGTAGCCTTTGACCCGATGGCCATATCAACGCAGTCTCGTCCCATTATATCAAAATCTGTTGTCTTTTTAGATCGAATCCTGTTCGAGTGACGCCCGGTTCTTGTGCTCGCCGAGGCATACAGTTCTAGCTATCTGACTGAACCAGAGAGTACAGGGAAACATAGTCCCTTCGGATTAGGGCGGGGGGGGGGGGCTAGGTAAGACGAAGATTATTGGTAAATACATTTATTTGCATATCGACAAAACCCTAGAATTTGCCAGAAGCAGCGTACCAGTAGCGAGAGAAAAGCGTATCTAAGTCTACTGGCCGTACAAACTCTCTTACCCCAAGTTGCGTTTCCAGCCCGGGATCTCCTAAAATTCACAGCGATATCTAGCCCGGGGCGAGCAGCCGAGAAAAAATGATTTTTCGCTACCAGCCAAAGTCTTATGAGCTGCTTCGCACGGTGGATTAATTTTCCAAACGCTATCACGATGCTGCAGCTGCTGGAGGAGACGTATTCGGGGCTTTACTGTTGGTGTAGGCTTTAGCTACAGTACGCAGCTAGCTACTCCTCAACGACGTCTAGCGATCTTTTTGTTATTCGTGTGCCATTTTTGGACCCTTAAATTGGGAAGCTGAGGACAACTAACCAACCGGAATATCTCTCGTTTAGACTGAGTAGGAGATACATCGGTGTCCCGTATCAAACCACGGAATTTCAGATTTGTTAGTAATTATGTTCACTATAAATGCTTGGAAGGGACGGTATTATGGCTAATAATTGCCAGTTTACAAATTGCAATAGACATACGCTCAACGTCCTATGAGAGTTGAATATCCAAACAAATCCTAGCATTCCTCACAAGAGTTTACAGTAACCTTACTGTTTGTAGGTACGTCGACATAAAACTGTAGCGTTTACACCTAGTATAAAATTCAAAATAGCAGGGAATTTAATAGTAGCCGACTAGTACTGTTTTATAGTAAACCGGAAAGATAGAAAAGTGAGATATAAGCTGTATCAAATGGGTTTAGGTGTAATAAGTTGTCATTACGGCCATTACAAATGACTCATACAAGTCGACAAATGTACCTTAAGTTAAACACACAAAAAAAATTAGTCCATTCTACGACTGACGTCGACAGAGAGGAATGTCTCATGGATAGGCGGATAGAGCAAAGAGGAATGCTTTTGCACTTACTCTAATGGTAACTGAATTTATTTGTCTTAGCAACCTTTAACAGAACCCGGCAAATGCGAGTAAACATAATGGGTCTCACACCCGGATCACCCTACCTCTTCCCTGCAGGTGTCAAAATTCTCTGCGTCAGATATTGTACCGAGTGCAGTAGTCTAGGGCTCTACTAAGTTTCGTTCATTCGTCTGCTCCGCTGTTTAGTAGCGAATCTGGTTTTGCTTGTACTGCCGTCTCTAGCGCCACTTCTACGGGACGTCGTACCGTAAGCTGCTCGCCGCGATTGATCAAGACCGAAATGCAAGCTCAAGACGTAGCTTGTACGCTACGAAACTATCTGTCTGGCAGTCAAGCTCGAGTCACTAATACTATATGCAGTTGTAGTAATAGTACACTACTGTTAAGCCCGGTGGCGTGGTGGGTGCATTAGTCTGCGCCTCGCAACTGGAGGAGACGACACATAGGTGCGTGGGTTCGAGTCCCGCCGTTGCACATTTGCACTTTTGGGGCTGCGTCTACAGATTACAATGGATTCACCTCACCCCGCCCCACCCAATCTTCCCCCTCGTCCTCGCCGTCCTCGTCGCATCCATAGGATTCCATCGAACTACAACACCCCTGCTTGCTTAGCGGGGTGAACGAACATTGATTGAGTAAACCGGCTAAGTCGATAGATACAATTGATAGTTAGTTAGTTAGATGTATTCCACTGTAACTTCAAAATGAAATAAAACTATCTGCGTGGATCGTTAGATGCATCGTCGTTCTGTTTTTGTGTGTATGGTGGCTATACGATGACCGCAGGCCGACAAGTTCGTAGCTGGGAGGGGCAGCGAGATTCCGAAATCTTGCTCGCTTAGTTAACCTGTAGACCTCATTGTCGCCGACGGACGACTCATTATTGAGCTCGACGCTAGCGTCGCACCAACCAGTATCAGAAGTACCACGTTCTGTGGTAAAAGTTTTTGGGCTGACCCTCAGCCCAGGTTTAACACCCACGGGACTGCTTTTCGCATTGTTTCATAGACGGACATACTCTATAAATACAAATCGGTGCAACGGTGGGGCTCGAACCCGCGCAATTATGTGTCTCCTCCGGTACGAATCCACCCACCACGCCATCGGGCTCGACACGTTCAGTGGTACTACTACTACTACTACTACTCACAGTCTAATGGAGAGTACTTGCTCGTACCACAAACTAAAAACATGCTGCAATTCACCAACGGCGCCTCTGATATGCAGCCTTTTCTCCTCGATGGTCTGCTGCGAAAGCAGATATTCTTTATACGCTCTCTAATTCTCTCTCTCCACCCCAATCCCACCCCCTCTCTCTTCTTCTGACTGGTGCCGCTTTCTGCTCTTCATCCTCAGTACTTTTGCCACAGCCACGACATTATACGAAATGATCGCTTCGTCGGTGGAATGATTACCAATCGATAGCGACTCATGCATTGGTTGTGCCAATCGAGCTAAGGATCTCCCGCTATCGCTGAAGGCCATCACTAGCAGCAACAACACTATGATGGTGATATCAGTGGCTGTGGCCATAGTCAACGCCGCCTCCGTTGTGTTTTTTTGCTGTTTTGTTCCAGTTGTTGTTGTTGTTGATGTCGTTGTCTTGTGGTTGTAATTGTTGTTGTTGCTGCTGCTGTTGCTGTTGTTGTCGCTGATATTTTCGCCGATTTTTTTGCCGTAGTAATCAGCAGCGGTGGCTGCTGATATTCGATTTGATAGGCTGGTTCTCGGCTGCCTCCCTGCCTGTTTGCCGATCTGCCTACCGTGATGGTGATGACTCCTGCAGCAGCAACAACAACAACCATGACGACTGTGATGGCGTTTGTCATGACATTTATATATATATATATATATATATATTTATATGTATACGTCTACCTACGCCTTGCAGCGGCATCTAGGCGCCATGGGCGGTGGCGGTGCTCGCGTTGACAGTAGTGAGGGACGCAGCGGGGGCGTCTGTGACTGAACGCGGCCTAGCTGATGACAATGCCACGAAAGTCACCGTAATAAACAGAGCATCGTCAAGTTGGCAACCTGATTGATCATCAGTAGCATCACCACCACCACCATTATCATTATCATTACTACCATTATCGTCATCATCATCATCGCGCCGCCACCACGGATTTCTGTTTACGCAGATTCACGCGGATTACGGTAGCAGCGATTGTCCTGTTGGAACGACACACTGGTCTGACACGCCGGCGTCGGCGAACAAACAACTAAGCGCACGCACAAACGACTCAGTCTTCAGGCGATTTCGGCGAGATACGTCGTTGCTGTGGTCGTCGCTCTCTTCATCATCGTCACCATCATCATAATCAGCATCATCATCATCATCATCACAGTAATAATTACTATAAACCTCAGCATCATCATAATGACTATCGTCACTATACCACAACAACAACAGTAACCACTATCACCATCTCTAACAACAACAACAACCAAAACAACAACAGCAGAACAGCCGAAACCGTCACAATCCATGGTTGCACGTGCGCGCCACTACCATAGTGCCGAAGCTGGGTCGATTGTGCATGGTCTATACTGCTGATGATATATATATATATATATATATATATACTGATGGCGGTAATGATGGGGTGATGATATTGATGAGGACGGTGATGATTAGCAGTATTATGATTATATTTACTACGATGATGATGATGATGGTGATGATGATGATTATTACTGGTATTGGCTGCAAGCATTCACAGCGGTAGAACCTGCTGCCGCAGAACCAGTTTCTGCCGGCGGGCCGATATGCGTTTCCAGAGCCCTGTTGTGCACCTGTGTGTGTTGACGTTGGTGCTGCTGCTGCTGTTGCTGTTGCTGCTACTAGAAGGCGATTCGGCGCTTGTGTGCACGCGCTGCTGTGCTCCGACTCAGTTAGCAAGTAGTAGGGATGAGATGCGTTAGATGCGTCGAATCGCAGCGCCTGTCATATCGTGTGTATGGTCGCGAACTGCGATCAGCCGGTCTCTGCAATCTGCTATGTTGTGTAAACACATATCTCTCCTCTATATCAGCCTCTCGACTATTCTCTCTCTATCACTCTCTCTCTCTCTCTCCACCCCCATCCACCCCACCCCCCTGCGTTCTCTAACCGGTCCTTAGCCGGTTGATCCCTAGCCGGTGATCGCAAATGTGTCGTTTGCGATCACCGTTTGCGATCAGATTCGACTCAACGAAAACCTGAGCTTGCAAGGACTTGCAAAGTTTGCAAGCTTGAGTCCGAGATGTTTTTGTGCAGGGGTGTCGAGTTGCCTTCGACGACATCGGCATGTTCGTCGACTGGTTAAAACGCGTTACCTGGTGGTTAGTTAGATAGATGAACGACGCCAGGTCGGCGGCAAGTGCTGGCCACCACAACCAATAGGGCACGCGTCAACGTTACAAAGTGTTGCATCTGTTTTCACATAAAAGCGGGCGTGTTTGTTGTTGTTGTTGCTCTTGTGATCGTCACGGTTGTGGTTGTCGTGGAGTGAACAATAAGAGGTTGTGTGGTGGCGGTGGTGCCTTGTGGAGCTCGAGAACACGATGCTCCTTATGACAGATGGCGCCGTTATTGATGTCCATCCAGCGGCGCCCAGAGCCCAACGTGTCGATAAGGTGACTATGTGCACAAAACCAGCTTAGTTCAGGCTCGACCATTGAGTCGTCATGATCACAAAGAGATTAGATTAGTATAAGAAGAAGGAAGAATTGTGTACGTGCGCAGTCGACCATATCTGGCATCAACTGCTGCATCTATGTTGTGAAAGGGCCGATGCATTTTATGGCCGGAACACGCCTAGTCATACTTAGGGCACAGTATTTCGCGTCCTCATATGTTTGCCTTTTTGTCTTAGTCAGTAGTAATTCAAACACATTTGATTCGCAATACCGTTTATGCGGTACGTATACCTTTTTACCCTATACACATATGATGTCAGCATACAAACGTACAGTTAGGAAAATATTTGCGTTATGTATACACATATGTTAACAGGGAGTGCGTCAATGCGTCAGGCTGCTGAAGAGTCAGCCGCAGTCAGGTCATTTTTCAATATTGAGAGGCGCACCTTACTGGTATTGCACATGAAAGGCAGTCAACATTAAGGAACGTATCTCGTTCCAGTGTCAACCTATAAGTGGTTCGTTTGATTATGTGGTTGACCCGTGCCAAAAAAGCGCCTACAATACGCGTTTATTTTTATCCTTGGTACCGCTGATCGGTGCGGACATTAGCCAAATGTATTGCGTCAAGCAATACATTTGGCTTCGCTATCGGGCATTTTTTCGATCCGTCCTAATGCATTCGGAGGAAGATCCTTCATTACGCTTTCTCAATCAGCTTGCCGGGGTCAAGGTAATGTGGAGATGATCTAGTTCTCAGTGGAGCCACTTTATAGCGAAAGCGGTGCATGAAAGAAACATGCGGTTTTATGAGCCACAATATAGTTAAGATATCTTAATCGCACGGCAAATAAGTCACTTTAAAAAGAAGTTAGTTAATTTTCTAAACGAAACTGAGCTTACTACTTTCATGGCCTGCCTGCTTGGACGAGCAAAGTTTGCAAAAGCTATATTGGATCGGCATCCGCATAGGTACGATCCGGTTACTGAAGAAGTAGACCTAAGTAGGAATATGACACTATGAAGCTTAGCCTAACCTGGAAGTCTTATAGTGGCCGTTTTCCTTTCATTGTTCTTTCTATTTGGATTCCAGGACTTCTGTTTTGAGGTGGGACAACTTAGCGCTTACTATATTCACTATAACAGATTGGAAGCGTACCATGCACATTATAAATACAAACGAAGTTAGGTGACAAGGGAAGATGTCACGCAGCCACAGGAACTAAATCTCTATGAACCTATTATTCCTTGGCACCCTTACGTGCAATGTAAGGTCTATATAAGCATTGTTCTTCATCGTTTGCCCGGTCTTTTTTTTACCGCCACCACGTTTACCGCCACCTCCTGTTAGTTACAGTTCAGGTGCTTAGCAAAATATCTATTACTGTTTTACAACATACGTTGCATCACCAATTTTTACAACATACGTTGCATGCAAGATATTACCAAAATGCAGTTTATTGGATTGCTTTTTTTCACTCTGCTACCACATCTGTTCAAGCGGCATGGAGAGTACCTTCTATCTCGACAGTCGCCTCGCTTTCGTACTCGTTTACAATAAGTCTTCGCTACATAAGATATCCAGGTGACTTGTAACTCGATCAATGGCTTTGCAGACTTTGGCGTAAGTGACGAACGTAAATAACTTACAACACTAGGCTCTGCCAAATTGAATCATCTTCGGCACCCTAGTTGCGTTGTTGATCCGCCTCAGCCACTTGTGAGAAAGCGCATTTTGAATCGCTACCTCTAGCTCTGTACACTTCGAAACTATGGTAGCAACTTCTTGCTGTATATTTTTTATGATGATGCTGATGACCATCATCATAAATAATATTGCAACCGTTATTGCCCAGATAATGGTTCGCATGGTACTGCAATGAAGAGCATTTTTGTGCATTTCTTTAGATCCTTTTTTGCCGAGCTGTACCAAAAGAAAAGGGCCAAATTGCCAGTCACGTGCCGCCGTCAACTGCACAACGATAGGAAACAAGCTTTTTGTCTAATGAAAGCGAAGAACTCAGCCCTGACAGCTGGTCTTGAAACTCGCACACGGTACATACTTCCTCTTGATGCTCATGCTTTGTCAGTCCAGAGTCTCCACTACTCTCCATTTTTAATTTAACGTACGGCTAACGCGCATTGTTCAGTACACTAACATACTGTCGGACGTTTAGGATTTAATATTACACGATTTAATTTCCTAGCCTAGACTAATGTCAATCATACACGAGATCATTTTGACTTTGAATTCAGCACTTGCACTCGCCACATTGGGCATTAGCATCTGTTTTTCGTCTCGTTAATACCCTACTGTCCTTACAGCTAGCTTTCTTTTACTGCACTGTGCCTCCGTTGTCTCTGTCGGCCTCATGACCTATTCTCCAACGTAACATTGGCTACCACTAGTGCGACTCTAAGAACGACCCTACGCAATAGCATCGTTACAAGCCCTACTAAACATAGGAGAACCCCCAGCAGTACTGGTAGTCGGGGATACTTCAGCCTGCAGCCATGCATTAGAAGCAAATAGATCAAGGACTGGCTTCATCACCGGTAGCAACAGAGCAGCATCCGAAGGTACAATCGGCGACACCGCAGTCATGAATGGCCTTTGTTGTCATTGTTGGGTGTGCAACAACGACAACAATAAACGACAACAGAACAGCAACAAGGACAACAACAACAACAGCAACGGCGGCCTTCGGTATCCTATCGTTGTTGGAACCAACCGTGTTGCTGGAACTCCCCGCCCAACGCTGCGACTTTGGACTCTGGTTAGATTTAGGTTGACTAAACCCAACCTTCAGGTGTCGCCAGATATACATAAACTGCATTCTATATGTATCTGTGTCTCCTAGTCTCCTATTAATTCTCTCTTTCTCCCCTGTTTCCCCCTATCAGTAGTCTTCTCCTGGATGGTGCTTGCCAGGTCTTGTGTCTTTTTGCCGCCTTGTTCTCTGTACATAATTAGCTATGTCTGTTGGTCTAACAGCGAGTAGATACGTGTGGCGCCCGTGTAGAGACTGAAAGATTCAGGCTGTTTCTGTTTAGAATATGCGGGCAAATAACGAAAAGATGGGGATTCATGAGAGAAGCGCATAAGTTTAGATAACGCGAAATCGAGATCGGTAAAAAACTACAAAAAGTAGGTCTCGTAATAAGGTTGGTATAACGAGTGCAATCTTGCAGAATAGAGGAACGGCAGACAGCCATTGGCTAAACTCAACAGACGTTGGCTGACTTAACAGACACTATTTGATATTGTTTTGGACTAAGAGGCAGATTACAACTGCAAAACATAAACCAAAATAGATATTCATATTTCTGGCAATAGGTTTGGAAGAACCACAAGAGATGACTATAAGGACTACGTTTATTTTAGTAAGTGAAATGCGTTTAGAGATGAACTTATATTAGTATTTGAAGCCGAGACGTTTGGCACAATTACTTGCGCAAATTACTTGCGCAAAATTCTATATGCGGGAGGTTTCCCTCCCGCATATCGAATATTATGGGACTCATAGTCGACCCACAAGTAAGTGTTCATTTATGTTTATTTATTAACACTCGGGCAGGGTAAGTGTGTCTATGTTACATCACAGTATTTCGACACAACAATCAATCTAGCGTTTTGCCAGTTCTGCTATGGGCCGAACCGCTAGACAAACCGCGGTGTGGTATTTATCACATTTACTTCAACATTGTTTGCATCGACATTCGTTATGTGGTTCATGGAAGCTCTCCACGTTGCACAGGACGTGATGAGATCTGTGCGCTGCAAAGGCCGTAGTTATATGCCGATATTTCACCCCGTTAGCCCTCCAGCCAGTGCTCCTCATTGTTGTCTACCTTACTAATTTTTTTATTTGCCAGTTCATATAATACGCATAAAAACCTCAAAGGCGCACGATTCTATCGTTTTTGCAGATCCTCTGTCAGTAGCGGGCCACCCTCTAACCCTATGTGGACCACCCTATTTCTGCACGTATTTGAAAGCGCAAAACCCTTTTTTAAAAAGAAAAACCTTTTGCATCAATTAAACGCAACTCAATCACTCCTACCTTATCCCATATTAGTGAAATACCATATGTGGCGATGGATGATATCTATATCCCAAAAAGAGCGATTGCTGCATCGACCGAAAGCATATGTGGGCATTTAATTGCCGCAGCTGCGACGATGGCCTTCCTAACCCTCTTCTTGGTGTGTGATCGAAAGCTACTGCCCCTTGTTGATAAAGTGAGCCCAAAGTATGCAAATTTATATATACATTTTAATTCGTTTTCTCTGATTCGAAGCACGTCACCCTTGGCCAGACGGCCGCCTCTTCGAAATGTCGTGACTACTGTCTTTTCCCAATTAACATTTAAGCCCCTTTTATTCATGAATGTAACTAATCGATCCATTGCTGTTTCACTCTAAAAAGGCTGCAACTAAAGATTACTACATCATCTGCGTACAGCAAAATGTTGGCCCACTCTCGGGTCCAGCTCGTCCTTATCCGTTCTGGCAGCTCACCCATAAGTACGGAAAACAGTAGTGGACTCGGTCCATCGCCCTGCGCGACACCTGTGGTTTGAATTACTTACCCCGCAATGCCAACCCTGTTGTCACTCAGCACTGTGCTTTATATTAAAATGCTGATGAGCAACCTCAGCATTGCTCTCGGCACTCCAATTTTAGCTAGCTTTTCAACTATCGTATCCCCTGGTGCTATGTCAAACGCCCCTTTCAAATCTACGAACACAATGCTCATTTATTGTTACCAACCTCAACCCATAAAGCTTATGGCATGCCACAGTCAACGAATATATTACATATCAGCATATCATTCAGTAATAGATTCAGGGTCTCGTAATTGTGACTTTTATTATTGCTGTTGTTCTGGTGCTAGCAGATGCCAGTGCCCGCGCGTTCATCTCTCACGTACCGTTGAAGCAGTCATTAGCTGGACGACTGCAACGGACATTATGGTGCTTTTAATGTACGTCGAAGTCAGGCATGAATTACATACACACACATGACTTAGTATTAAACTTTACAAATGTACAACTAAAAAATTGGACAAAAAACTTGTATTTAAAAAAAAATGCTCATTTGCAACGACGTTGTTGCTCATGCGTTTTCTGCGGTTTATTGACATGGCATACGTGCATATAAGTTGTACCACTTTATTCGCCAGAAATCTTCAACAGTGGTTAGTTCAACGGCGTTCGTCTTCAATCGGCTTAATAATCTTTGCAATAGCGTTGCAACCTTTCTGAAATTTCTCCATAGCGAGCTTTGCTGTTCAGCTTGTTGGGGTAGAGACAGACTTACAGTAGAAAAGCTGCTACAGTTAGGATAGTCTGTGACTACATTTTGTTAAGTCTCGCCAATTGTCTACCGACTAAAAATTGTCTACCCTCTAACCCAGCCAGATAACTGTTGTTAAAGTCTGCTGAAGTCTGGCTTTTTCTCGACGCTTCTGTCGACGTTGACTTTTACTTCTTCTTGCTCGTGGGCTCATCGCATCGTGCAAGCAAGCAAGCATAATCTACTCCACCATCAGGGGCACTCTAAATGCGGTCGAAGCGACTCGACACAGCTGTGGGCAGCCGAACAAGCCAATCACCGATAGCCCATAGGCAGACTTCGCATAACAAGTCTCTCCTCTACTCCGGCAGTCCGTGACAGCTGTATCCGGTACTGCGGCCTACGCTGTGAGCGTACACTGGCCGTCACGCCGTCAATACTGTTGTTTACGACTGTATAGCGACGACGACGACGGGTCGCGCCAACGGGTGGTGCGGTGTAGTGATGGAGATGGCCTGCCGTCACTTGGGGTTCGATTCCGACACGATACATGATCGTAGTAGCTGCCGGGGATTCGATCTGGATTATGCAACCTAGTGATCTAGAATACCAATACGTGTAGTGTATTCCTAGTAGTGTTATGCACAAGATGATAACGATGATGATAGCGATTTTTACTGATAACGTCCTTCGCCGCTCCCGCCGCCATCACGGTCATGCAGTAAGTACTGTTCACCATCGCGACGGCCATGCATTACGTACTGTTCACCATCTCCAACCATGTTCTGACGGAGAATGGTGAGAGTACCCGCTTTGACGACAATCAGAACAGCAAAAGTAGCGGACAAAAATATAAGACTACTGTTGCAAGGTGAAGCTCAGGTCAAACGCACAGCAACAGCAGCGGTAGCAGCGCCAAGAAGCACCAAGACATCGTATAAGATGTCGCTGCCGCAAGAAGTACCATGCCAAAGTAAAAATCGCAACAATCAGCAAGAAATACCCGTGGACCGTGCATGACGTGGATCTCTGAAGCCGGAAATACCAGTTAATCATACAGGAAATTACAGCAGCAAGAAGAGGGTAGATCATTATTACATGGTAAGGACATCCCTGCAGCAAGACCTGTATCTCGTCATCACCTTTGGTTCGATTGATTGTTCGTCGAGCCCGATGGTGGCGTGGTACAGTCGCGTGCGCCTTGCGACCGGACAGAGAAGCACACAGGTACACGGGTTCGATCCCGGCAGTTGCACATTTTTTATTTATGGCGTAGATCTTACGAAGCAATGCGAAAGCAACTACGTGGGCATCAAAACGCTGACTGAATATCAGTCCGAAAAAATAAGTTAGGCACAATTGATTGTGAATGAATTGATTGCTGCTCCACCTTTACGTTATGACTGTCGTGGGGACAGGGGGCGGCCTGCTTGATCAAGAAGATGATCAAGCCCCGTTTCCCTCGACAGCGGACGGAGCCGGGAGCCGCGGTTAGACAGCACCAACACGTCTCGCGGCGCGAAAATGGCGACAGGGTTACATCAAGGTAGCCGACGCCAGCCGCAACGCAAATAGAGACCATCGTCAAGTCGTCAGACCTCCGTTGACTGCAAGAAGTAGTCCTATGTACTATGACGAGTCGTTGCTCTTGTTGTTGCTGTTGCCATTGTCGTTGTTGTTGTTGCTGTTGCTGCTGTTGCTATTGTCGTTGTTGTTGTTGTTGCCATTGTCGTTGTTGTTGTTAGAGTTTTCATTGCGGCTGCTACTGCCGTTGTTATTGTTCTTGGTGTTATTAGAAGTAGTAGCAACTGTGCGTATAAGTGGGCATTGATTTCCAGTGAGTGGAGGGCATTCGATTCATGATTACGGAGAGATTCCGCTGAAGCCGCGGCCGCCGCTTCTTCTTCTTCGTCATCAGACGGCGTTGTTGACGCTGCTATTGTGTATCTGTCTCTCGATACTAGTCTAGCTGTCGCTGCTGTTGTTGTTGTTGTTGTTGTTGTTGCTGCTGTTATTGCTGTTGTTCTTGTCATAGTTGTGAGTTGTTCCTCAACAACAGTCCGGAAGAGAAACAGCTGTGCTCGATAATAGTAAAAATCATAACAACAGCAACAACAACAAATACAATAACAACAACAACATGTGCAGCAAGAGCGGCACCACTTAGATACGGTCCTGCATCGTCCTCATTGTTGAGCCAAGCCATGCGGGAAGAGTGTCTGAGAAAATAAGGCAGGTAGTTAGTTAATTAGTTAGCGAAATAGTTAATGCAGCTGTAACGAGGCACAGTGTGAGTGTGAGTGGCCATGCGATTGAATGCAGCGACCACTATGAGGCGGCTATGAGGGTATGAGAAGAAAGTGCACGCCTAGTTTGCTTACGGCCGAGAGACGAGAGGCAGACAGGCGACGGCGGCCGGCATTTATGTCTTTTGATGGCGTTTTGACAGGCGTCGATTCTCGAACGCGGCGGTGCTCGAGACGCGTTGCACTCCCGAGCGTCAACAACAACAATAACAACAACAGCAACAATAACAATAACAACAACAACAGTGGGCAGTGCAAAACAGAGATACATAAAGGAGAGAGCGGGATAGATTAGATAAAAGGAAAATATATAAGCACACTAGGAAGAGAAACATAGAGAGAAGGCAAGAGAGACGGAAAAGAAACAACAAGCCTAGGCCATGCTCAAGCAATAGTTAATTAACAAACGTCCGACTGCCTATAAGACCAAGCAGAAGGGTCAACGGCTAGTACACCAGCAGTTGTTGTTGTAGCCAGCCACAACAATGACAATCGCAACAACAACAACAACAATAACAACAACGACGACAACGACAACGACAAACGCAGCAATAGTAACAACAACAGCAACAACTGCAACTACCGTCGCCGCCACCGTTACCACCACCACCACCACAACAACCACAACAACAACAAGGGCATCATAATTATCATCAAGAAGCGCACCTGCGTACGTCTGCATCAGTACTGACGTTGTTGGAGTCACCGTAGCAGGACCAGTATCTGTTATATAGGCGTGCATCTGCGAGTGTGTGCATTTTCCACTCTGCTCCTTCCTACGACACACTGGTGATACAAGACAGCGACAACAACGTTTGCTGCTTCACCTGCTGCCTTTCGTGCTTCAACCAGCGCGTGCTGTGGTGGAAACCTATTATTACCTTGATTAAGCAACTGCAATTCGATAAACGACAATGGCGAAACGGAGCGGCGACTAGCCTCTTCGGCTTAGCCTTCGGCGTATCCTCCGGTAACTGCTGCTAACAACAACAGCAACAACAGCTCATTTAGATTGACACAGTCTTTCGTCGGCAGCGTTCGTGGTCTTGTCTGGTCAACTCTGCACACCTAAAGACACGCCGACAGGAATCGGACAGGCACAGTCGGGCTTTGACTCGTGTTTGATGTTGTCATCTCGTTGCCGTTGACGTGGACGGCGGTAGCTGCACACTTGCACCAGTTGGGAGTCTCACCTCACTCGTACACATCGTTCCCATAAGAAAGAGGCAGCGAGTTTTCATCTGGCCTGTTCGACCTGCCCTGCAACAACTCTGGCGCCCCACTCCCGTCGGCCTCCCAACGAGCTGCTCGACGACCCACACACCTCCATCACGGGGTCGGCCATCGGCCATCCGCGCCTGGTTGAGAGATGAAGCAGAAAATTGACATGACGTCGGCGGACGGCTGACCTAAAAATGTCCGCTCCGCCACCCCCGCCGACCCCGGCGCCAATGCTACCCCTCCAGCCCATAGTGTCCTCCACCACCACCACTGCCACCAGTCTGACTGCACTTGGGCAACCGCAGCTCCAGCAGCTGAGCTGTGCCGGACAATTCCAAGACATGTCGTTTACATACGAAGACGCTTCCCTACCGGGAAAGGTGCCCGACCCTGGGGTCCTGCGGCCCAACACCAACTGGGTATGTGTACATATGTGTGTGTGTGTCTGTGTGGGTGTGTGTGTGTGTAGTTGTAGGTGTAGGGCATCTGCGTAGACGCATAGATGGTACAGTTTGTGCAAATTGTGTAAGATGCTGTGCGAGTGTGTGTGGGTGCGTTCGCCAACGCGGTTCTGCTTACGGAAATTCTTTTGTTCACTATGCCCATACCAGTACGGCAACAGGGATACTAGTTACGCTCCAATTCGACAACTTTTGGGATATGGATGCAAACGATACCCGTAAGCCGGACTTCATTTGAGTAAGCAGACAGACATATTGACGGTGGTTCAGCAGCCCTGATTGCCCTACGTGTCCACAGCAAGATGTGAAACGTCCAGCGTGACCAAGCAGAGCCACTCGAAATTGACTTGGGCAGTGTTGTTCGGGATTCCTTTACGGTTGATCAATGGCCACAATTGGGGCTAATTCGGTACCAACTCAACTACGACTTAATCTCTATAGTTTGTGCTGTAGTTACTTTAGTTTGTAAAGTCAAATCGTTTTTTACACACTACGAAAGCGCTTCCAAAGCGGATAGGAGCGTCTTAATTGCCCACTCGACGAGACCCACGCGTCGTCTGCTCGTCACCAAGATGCCATTTATTATTAGCGTACTCAAGGCCACCGACAACACTGTGGGTCACATGATAAGGTGCGGGGAGATCACAGACAATCGGCGCGTATGCACCAAGTAGAAGATGGGCCCAACCCTTAGGTCAATGTCATCACTGTTTACACTAATGTATCGCAATAAACGCTAAATTAATATCTGAACGATGGGATTACGGTGGTAAATATGTGCCGTGACGGTTGTCATGAGGAACATCTGCATATATACATATATTTAAGTGTACTTGGATTTTCTTTCGGCTTGAATGACTGTGTTTGCACAACGTTTTGTCAGCTAGTTTACATTATTTTACAATAAGCAATAATTTATTTTATTTTATTCACATTTATATTAGTTAGATCTATAACTGTATATGTGTTTCTCGCACATCTCGTTGGGATGCATTATAACGTAGTAGATGCTCGCTATGCCAGTGATAAGCCTGTGCTCCCAGCCAGCATATCAACCGCGATTGGTTCCGGACTACTTTGCATCAAACGGCGCAAGGAGTCCAACAACAGTAAACAGAAATGGCGGCATGACCACATGTTAGTCAAACTACGGCAATCATGGCAAGCCAATTCTTAGCAATGCATTCTTAGTCCTACATGGAGCTCTAGGTTTATCCAATTATCGAGTTCATGAGGTCTGCTAAACTGAAGCTACTGAGGCGATGCCTTGATGATTGAATCAAGTATATGTTTATTGAGTAGAACGTTGTAGATTTCAGACCGGAAAGTGTTTATGTCCATAGATGGACAGATATACCGCCTAACTTATTGGAAATTGCAAAGGATTTTCGTGTTCAATATTTCACGCAGGTATTCGATATTCTACGTGTATCGTCTGTAATGAAACGAGCATATCCAGTGGTTGTCGATGCACTGCCTCTGGCTTGTTCTTTTTGTTTGAGGAGCGACCCCGCGGGTCAGTATATCTCCATAATGCGGAGACATCTCTGTTTACAGCGGCTATCGGAGTTTACGGCAGCTATCGGAGAAAGGAATTGCTGTTATATTTACCAAGTATCCTACCTGTTTTGGGGCTTTGATGCGGGTTCTAGGCTAGCGGAGGCCAGTGTGCAGCCATCAGGTTTCTCGAGCAGCCACTACATCACAAGTCGAGTGGACCTTCAAACAGTTTTAGTGTCTGTGCTTTATCTGCCGTCTGCGTTAGCTGTGGTAGAACTATCTACCACCCACAGACAAAGAGATCGATTCTTCGTCTGGCCGCTCTCAAATTGTGATACTTCGCCTGGCGCTACCAATCCCCTCGCACATCGTTCCGGGTGGACCGAGAGCGAATACCTCGCCGCCTGCTGAGTAGATCCGACGGATTCGCCAACAGAAGAGCCGTCCTTTTTCCCCTTTCGCCATCCGTAGCGCTAAAGCCGGATAGAAGTAATAGCGGCGAGAACGCCGGCGGCTGTAGTAATTGTGGCAAAACAAGATAGGGGCAGTGAGGTACGGGAATTGGATGAACTGATGGGCGCGCTTTCCCTCCGCCCATCAAGGCGGGCGGTGGTTTCTGCTCTTCGTAGAATCCGTAGCTTTTTTCCTAGCCTCGTTTTCTTTACTTCCCCGTTTTTCGCTTGCTTATCCTTGTGGCCTTTTTGCGGTGACGTTGTTTAGCGATAGGTCTGAAAGGAATAAAATGAGAAAGTGTAAGAGTAAAGGAGAGATAGAATAGGACGGGAACACAGGAGAAAGGCAGGACTGCAAGAAAGACAGAGCGAGAAGGGGAGTAACAGATTAGAAATGGTTAGGACACAAATCAGCCAATGCGCGACGACCTCATCTTGGTTGCCAGCAACGGTCTCTCTGCTCGACAAAACTCGGCCTGTCTGGTGTCTCTACGGGAAGGTCTATGAAGGAGCCCTAAGGTCTGCTGACGAGATCGAACCTCGGAATCACAAACAAGGACGGCGAAAAGAGGACGACAGTGACAACAATAGCGAGACGAAGGGGAGATCGCCAACGAGGTAGAAGGGTCATCAGTAAAAAAGAAAAACAAGAGAAACAAAATAGGGAACGAAGGTAAACGCAGGGTGCGGAAACGGTCTTCTTCGAAACGCAAACGAGAAACGTGATGCTCAAATACCGCTTTCGTCGTCGGTTTTTCCTGACGCATGTTTTTCCAGACCAACTAGTCTATTCGGTAGTAGGCACGACGTTTAAAGACTACGCGTTTAGCGGTGAGCTGGCCCTTTAGAAAACTGGTTCCCTGTTTCTTGAAAAAATGCGCTCGTACGCGTCGTCATGCACGGGGGGGGGGGGGGTCGTCTGGCGCCTCAGGATACCTACCGTTCCCCCTTCTCTTTTCGTCTTGTCGGACTCCCAAGTAGTCGCCTCCCGTGATCGACTACGTAGACACGCAAGGAGGCGGATGGCCAGGCTAAGCTGGGGTAAAAATAAACATTGTGCAACGACTACTGTAAAACCGCCATGGTTGTAAACGACTTCAGACCACGAACGAAGAGCAACTACTGTATCCAGTTATTGTTCGTTTGCGATGCGTTACATCTTTACCTGCCTGCTTATCGATACCGCCCCTTAAAGCATGGCGCCTAGTGAGTCCGCTAGGCATATAACTGCGCTAAGTATCGCTCTACTATCGAGTTATTCCCTTCTTGTTTTTCGTCGTCTACTTGGCTTTCATCGTCGCCTAGTTTGTCATTTTTCTTTTTGTCTTATTTTTCTTTTTCTCTTTCTTGTCTTCATATTTACTAAAGAGAGAGGTAGGGAGATAGACACGCGTACACTTCATATTGCGCATCAGTTTGAGGGTCCCCCCAGCCACGGGCAGACGGGCCAAAAAGGGTCGCAAATTGTCCTAGATGCAATTTGCTGTGTCCGCTATGGCTCGACCGCTATGGCAGGCGAACTTTCCGGAAAAATCATATTGAATGCGAAAAGAAGGAGGGGAAAAGGAGACGAAAAATGCTATCATAATGCAAGGCGTTTCGCGCACAGGCGCGAGACGTGATACACGGTCGTCCCCCTGGGAGGCATATTGCATGTCCTGTGCCCCCTGTTACGGGGGCTGTCGGGGAGCGAGGTTGACTGAGCCACCGAAAAGCTTGGCTTGGTTGACTGTGAGTTAGTGGCGTTGTTGTTGTTGCCGTTTTGTGCTCGTTTTTTGGGCTTCGAGCTACAGCTGTTGTTTGTGTCGCAAGTGGTATAGACGGTAGGGGGGCTCGCAACGCGAAGCCGGGCGACTGCAATGATGGCAAATACGACGACGACGACGGTAGGATGAGAACGGGACCGCGCCATGCAGCGCGCAAACTGCTATAGAACTCGGCAAGTGCGCGACACGCCTGCAGACGTTGGCTAGAAGGTCTGTGCGCGACTTCTATTTGACTCATTGCATAGCGAGTCGAGCTGCCGGCGAGTGCTGGTGCCGAAGTGTATGAAGCTACAAGGTGACGACAAAAAAATGACGAAAACGGCGGGCAGTCGGGGTTCTGGTGGATAGCTGTCGTTGTCGATTGTCGCTTTGTGCGACATATTTTGTCGCACAAGAACTCTGAAACGGCGGAGCGGAGCTTCTGCGGACATACGCTATTTATATAGAAAACAGACAGAAAAAGGTATAAAGAGATACAGATAGATGTCTTGAGCGCTTGGATGCTGCGTGCCCGGTACATGCCCTGTCTTTGCGTGTGTGTGCATGCCTAAGCAGTATTTGCAGCATTTAAATGTACTAAGGTCTACAGCGTCAAACTTAAGATGAACAGCGGCGATGTACCTGTATGTACATAACAATAATACAAATAACAATATATATATATATATATATGGTGTGTATATATATATATATATATATATATATATATATATATATATATATATATGGTGTGTTTAAAATTTGAGCACGCCGAGAATCGACCGCTTAACACCGTCTACTAGGGAAGTCAGCTTGCTCTACGTGGAAGATTCAGGAGGGTGCAGCTTGCGCGTAGAGTAGTGTGCTTGGCAGTTTAGTCCACGACGTTGCAGCGGTGGTCGACGTCACAGCGTTGCCCTAATGACTTACATTCTTGTAATTAACCTAGATCCTAGGACGCACGGCGAACAAGAGCCTAACCATTACCGCTGCTACCATTATCTTCAACACCGTTGTTGTTGTTGTTTCGTTGTCGTCGTCGTCGTTATCGGCTAAGAGCAACAACAAAAAACCGTCAACGACATTGGCATGTCGACACACAAGGAACAAGTAGCGTTCATAAGACTCAGTGGTGACGTTTTTGCCAAGAATCTCCTCGTCAAAGATGGCAACGACGCCGCTTATGAATGTGATGCAAGACGTCTGGTACGATGCGTGTCATCGGGAAAGCTTCGTAAAACTCGCGGTTTTGAACCATATCGTTGAGAAAAAAAGACCTTTTCTTTTGGACGCTGAAGCCCTTTATTACGCTTCCACTGTACTGCGGCACCAATGCTTTGTTGGCTATTGCTCTGGAGAGACAAATTACTAGGAAAGCCGTATATAGGAAAAATGTGGAAAATGTCTCTTCTTTTCTTCTCTGAACCTCTTGTAGCTGCAAAGCTGGACTCAATCAAGGCTCGATTTCAACAACGTCTTTAGACAACGCGATGGGACACAATCTCGCGTGCTAGTCGTTGACGCGGGTACGAGGAAGGGATATGCGAGTTCGCTTCGTTCGATTCAACTTCGGGAAAAGTTTGCAACCGCGAGCAAGTGGCTTTCTGCGCCGCATTTGATCACATGCGTTGCGTTTAAGTTTTCCCGCAATGCAGTTCTGGAGGCCTCATGCACACGCCGAGGAGAGCGGTCCAACCGTAGTTGGTTCACAAGAATTTCGGCTTTAGTCAAGGTTCCTAAGTTACTACTGCAGAAAACTGCTCTGCTTCGGCCGCTGCTACGCCCACAAGTCTGGCTAGTATTATTATACGTGATAGCCTACAGTCGGCTGACACTAGCGGCGGCCCACGTTATAGGAAATATTTCATCGCGGCTACCACTAGCGGCATTGGCAGCCGAAGGTTCAGATGACGACAAAATTAAAAGCGCGACCCAGAGAAAGGAAACGCCACTTTTGGACGCGGCGATCGTGCCGTCCCTTTTGGGACGGCCTCTATTCTGATATGTTGTCATAGAAACGCTGCTACAGAAACGCAAATAACAACGATACCGTATTTGAAGATGACGGCGACAACGTCGTGAGCAACAACAATAACAACATTAACAACAACACCCTTGACAATATTAATATCCTCAATGACGATACAACTCTAAACATCGACGACGACAACAACAACAACAACAACAACTTTACAATCGACTTAAACAACAAGAACACCACCACACAACAATAACAACAATCATCAAGAGATTGAACAAAAATTCCTCCATCATCAATGACAACAACATCCATCAACAACAGCAGCAGCGACAACGCCAACAACAAGAACAACAGCGATAACGCCATTATCAACGATAATATCAACTCCATCTTACCTTGCTTCAGCTTGCATTGTTGCTGTTGTTGTTGCTGCTGCTGCTTCTCCTGTTGTTGTAGTAGAGGTCTATCCGTCGTTTTCGAGAGGTTATTAGTACTGCTAATAATCTGTCTACACCGGACGACGCATCGATAATGCGCTATTAAGCACTTGTTGTACTTTACGGACAACGCGTAAAGTATGCAAACGTTACCAAGACGAGGAAATGGAAAGCGAGGCACATAAACAAACAGGTAGAAGAAAGGTACACGAGGCAGGGCGTCCTTAGCTGCCTAATTAATGCTAACGGTTTTGGCATTGCAACGAAAAACACACAGATGAAGCTTTATAAGCTTTATAAAACCCTCGAATGCATATTTGGTATTTTCTCGAAGGTACATTTGGTATTTTCTCGAAGGCACGCTGGACAGTTAGTTGGCGGTGGTGGCGACGGAAACAAAGCTTACTACCACCAGATACTGCCATACAGGAAGTGACAGGAATATCGACGTTCACACGTCATGCCAACTGAGTACAGAATGGCACAGATGACACATGGGGCAGGCTATGATATGTGACGCGATTTGCAGTGGCCAGGAACTGGCTGTGCAGGTGTATGTACAATGTATGTTCTTGGAGGTAATGTTATGTAATGGCACTGCCCTTGGAAGCGTATGTAGGGACCCTGCTGCATCAACGACGTGTAGTGTGATAACCCAAGCAAGTGTACGTCGATTTGTGAATAAAAGTGAACCAATGCGCTGATAACGATTTTTGACGGGTTGCGCTTGAAGCGTGTTGTATCCTGTTACACGTGTGAGCAGCCACATCAGAGGCGGCATTTTCCCAATCTTCGGTGTTGATGCTTAGGGTAATTTTGTGCGGTTCGTCATGTCAGCAGCGAATCTGCACACGCGTTGACGGTAAATAAAGCGATATGCAGAAGCGATCAATATTTGGTGCTGATATAGAATTCAGGAAAATGTGATGATGCAGATGGCTCTATGAGGTGGCGAGATACGGCAACGCCAAGAAACGAGCCTTTACGAGTTCGACGCCATGGCATCCGCTGCCACAAAGATGCTTCTAAAAGGAGCCCAAGAGGCACTGATTCGCGGAGTCGTTTTTCCCTAAAGGGGATTTTCCTTAAGCCCGCTAAGGATTCTACGAAAGAAGGGCACGCATACGCAGGTTGCACTGTTTCTCTATGACACCCAACTTGAGTCATTCCCTGCGTGGCAGAGATAAAAACGAGGTCGGCGCCATGCAGTACAGTGCCAAAAGCTTAACGATCAACACTTTCATGCGGCACAAGTGACTGTCCCTCTTCGTTATCTTCCCAGGTTGAGTCTTTGTAGGTAATCCCAATTTAATTACTAATCTTCAGTCTCATGTCCGCGAATTGGGGACGCTTGTACTCATTAGCCAGCTTCGTTCGATTTGCGATTATTAGTGATCTAGCTTAGAGCTGGCGGGCAGTTGGGCACCTTCCAATTGCTACTGCTGCTGCGTCAGCTGGTACGAGTCAAAACTGCACTCAATCGAATAATCTATCAGTTCTCATCTCACACGTGTGTGGACGTCGTCTCAGTTTCAACTGCGCTAATACTAAATTATATTTCTATTATATATCTAGCTATATATATATGCATACATATATATGTATATATATATATATTCGTGTGGGTAGATGGTAGATATGTCAACGCCAGGGGTAGCACTAAACGCGAACATCGTAATGTAGAGGGGACGTAACAAACTTCAAGTATGTCGCATAAAATTAATTTGGAGTCGGTCGTAATTGTTAGTTCTACTACGACAATCACTAATAATTTAACTATATAAATATATATATATATATATATATATATTGTTACATTCTTTTCAACATGAGTTATAAAAATAGCAATCACTCCAATGCAACACCAGGCTGCACATTTTTTAAGCGGCTCAGTCGCGTCACTGTCGCCTCTAGTTCTCCGTTGCCTACGGCTGCAACTATTCTCACTATCTGCTCGGCGATATGCGATATACTTCGTGTTCATTATGTAGTGTGCTCATCAGTCAAAAGATAACATTTCAACGTTGTTCTACGTCACGGCACGTTTTATACGACACAGTTGTAAGGTGTATTATGAATTTTGGAGGAAGTGCTGTTTCGCCCCTTTTCAAAAAAGATTGTAGCCCCGAACTAAGCGTAGTGTATTCCCATGGACATATATATATATATATATATATTGGTGGATAGAACTAGCCTTGCGTTTTACTAGCAGTGTGGTTTTAACGAGGATACCTTGTCACGGCAAAAATGACCGCCGGGCCGCCGGTCTCGACGGCACCCTGTGACGTCCGCTATACCGGCGACGTTCGATAAAACATAGCACCGGCCAGCGTTGTCCTAGCAGCAGGCCACAATAACCCATGCAAGAGGCCATGAGGGTCCTAATCGTCCGCGGCCTACCGGCCGGCTACGGCTACCTTTAGAGTTCATGTCTTCTAATCGTCGACTTTATGGACCTTCTGCTCACCACCTGGCGCCGCAAGGCAAGCCTCCGACTCGACCGGGCTTGATTAGCTACCTACCTGGCGTTATCCGTTGCGCCACGCATTACGTAGCGTATCGCAGTCAACCGAGAGAACTCTATCACGGCAGCGATTGTACCATTCAACTCGTCAAATAACGTATATCGAGGCGTCTACTAACGGTGCCTCAATGCGGAGTCTGACTTGCGCCTCCAACTGGGTCTCGTACTCCTAACTAGGATCCCGTCGGGAATCTTCGTCGATATCTTTACTATCTTGTTGTGCTCTCTATTCGGGTTCAAGGATACAAGTAAACAAACAAATAGACAGAAACGTTGTTGGATAACAAACGCTTAATTCCCCTCTCTGTCGCAAAAGTTTTTAAGGCTACTTGAATATTTGGAAAAATCTATATTGTTACGAAAAGAGTTAAGTACAAAGGAAAAAGCTAATCGTCTCCGATTCATTGTGATTAGTATTACTGTAAACTATTAATTGTTTGGAAATTGAGCCATAGAGTAGAGTATGATTTAACGTATATAAGAGCGATACGCCGGACTGATCATCAAGTGTCATCAATGTGTGCTTCAGTTCTCCGATAGAGGTTAATTTACATATGTATGTATATATATATATATATATATATATATATATATATATATATCTATAGCACCATGTCACACTGTAGAGCTGCAAACGATTGCCTTTATTTGACTTACCTTCCAATGATAGGACTAAGCAGAACAGTACAGGACTGCCGATTGATGTTGACCTAGTCTTCCCCACCCATATCCTTGTGGACGCGTTGGCCCATCATGGCTTGTCATGCGCTTTAAGTGCAGACCGAAGAGCACGCCACTCATCCTTGAATGACACTTTTAGTCGAGCACTGAGATCGGTTGGCTTTCCGTGTGCATAGGGACGATGGAAAACGACCTAACGGTCTCACTCTGACTTCTATTAAGTGTGGCCACATGCTTGTTTGAGACGCAACTGTAACCGACTCATTAGATCCTTCTGCTTAAAAAATGCAAAATTTGCTTACAAAATGCCACTTCGAGAAGGTGCAGGTCGTTCCGGCATCGAACAGGAAACTAATATACTATACATATGAAACCGATGAAAGGCAAAAGGAAATGTGTTGGCCTTGATTAGAACCTGTTAGAGTAACCATATATATATCAAAGCGAGCACTGCCGAGTGTGCAAACGTATTGTAAATGATTACTAAAGCATCACAATATTTTCTATATATATATATATATATATATAACTTAAGAAAAAATAAAAAGTTTTTATTTTACAATTAAATTAAGAATAAAAACAACCTCTTCGTGTAACCACAGTTCTTCACTCTTGCATATGGTGTGTTGCAGTTTGATGACGTGCTGGACGGGCTCTCCCAGTTGACAAATGGCGATGACTTTTCGCTGTTTGAACTGCCGCCCACGGTTCCGTCAGGGGGAGCGGGCGGGCAGACTTCGTTGTCGTTGTCGTCGTCGACGAGTTCGGCAGGGGCGGCCACGGCCTCGGGCCAACCAGCGGGCGGCTCCGAACTGTCAGCCACGGCGACGCCCACTGCTTCCATACTTGGCGCGAACACCGGCTTAACGTCAGGTATACTAGAACGCCCCAAAGTCAGTTGTTGTCGATCCAATATATACATTTCTGAAAGTTTAGCAAAGCGGAGCGAAGGACGCGTAATGTCCACGTTTCGACTTAAGTTATAAGCGTGCGGCAGCCTGTGGGTACGCAACACACTACTTATTAAACGTGGCATCTTTTTTACGCATGGCTTACTACGTCATACTCTGCATGTGTGCGTCTGTTCCAGCGGGTGAAATGGACGATCTTTGGTCTCCTTCGTTGGGGTCCTCGTGTCCCCCTGAGTTGGCCTCGATGGTGAAGAGTGAGTCGTCGTCATGCGATTTCTTCACCGAAAATGATCTCAAGGCGCTCGCGAAGGATCGCCAGAAAAAGGACAACCACAACATGAGTGAGTCTGCATGCATTACCTACTGCCAATTCGCAATTTTCTTCTAACTTTGGGATGTTTGATTTGCTAGACCGTGCTAGACAGTGGTTGTCGACTCTCAGAGGAACTCTGACGTTATTCTTTTATTTTATTTTAAACATTTAATAAGTCTTAAGTTCTGTGTAAATATCCGCACGTATATAGCACACTTGATTCGCGAAGCATAGTAGGCTAACTTGTAGGCGAGCTAACGTGTGACGGTTTGCCTACCTCTCTGACATTACGACATACGATCACATCTACCTATGGATAGGTTCAGTCTTAAGCGACGCATACGGCTTACTCTGAGCCGATTTGCTTATCGTCGTTTCACATCGTAGCCTGGCCCGCAAAAATAACAAACGGTAGGCTTTTCACTTAAAAACAGCCGTTTGGATAGCTCTGGTTTCCCTTGTGGTGAATCCACTATTTGCCCTAGTTATTCGAACTATCACTGAAGTGGAGACGGCTGCTAAATATTTACCGCAGTATATTTCCTTGACATTTCCGACTAATTTCCGTTGGAGCCGTCAATGCGTTTGCGATGACAAGTCTTCAATGTTTTGAAACAAATCAGCCGCCTAACAGTCTGGCAGGTTCAAGGTTAGATCATATATATTTGTTAATATATGTGCTAAGTTTAAATATTTGTTTGCCTAATGAGAATTTGATTTGCTTTATCTTTACAAAATACCAAGCAAGTCCTATAATTAAGAAAGCCGTGCGTCCATGTTCTGTTGCGTTGTCGTCGTATTTTCTCTGTATTGCTGAGCATGAGGATATTTGTCGGACAGCAGGGGACGTTTCTAGTTCGCTGCACAATCAGCGTCTTTTAGACGCACAGAAATCTAAACGAAGCATTTTATGACTCAAATTTGAGTTTCACTGGTTACGCACAGGTTTGTATTCTGTTTATTGTTGTTTTCGTCCTTCAACAGCGCGTGTGGTAAGCACACTATCTTAGGGTTACTTTTCAGAAGTGCGTATATTTAATTATAAAATTTTTGTGAGTTCGGTGGCTCTTAGTCAAGTCATGGATATTTCCGCTAGGCGGTTTGGTCCTACGCTTGCATATAGTTGGGTTTCAAGAAAACTGTCAGTACATTATTTGCTATATAAGAGCACACAACGCTGACTGACGTCAACGCAGAAGATACCACTTCGGTATTTATGCATGTTGTTGCTTACTAAGTCGGCTTTGTTCAAGCCGAGGCCATTATGTTTTCCGCTCCGCAAGGTCTGCTTCAACAGCGAACAACCGGAAAATAGTGTATTGGTTGACATTGGCTATTTGTTGCTGGTACACGAAGAAGAAAGACGGCACGTTATTGTACTGAACGAGCACTAGTACTATTATTTATATTCCATACGGAGACGCTGTTAGCACATAGGACAGGTGGCGTATACGGAATGGGTCGTGACATAACTGCGGTAAGAGCAGCAGCAGCAACAGCAGCAGGAAGGACAGTACCAGCGAACTAACAGAGCCATTTGGCTGCTTGCAAGGCGGGGCCGTACTGTTCTGTCAGCTTCTTACTAACTTGTCTAACGAGGGCTTCGTGAGGCGGCAGTCACCGTCGCAGGTAGGCACGTCGGGCCTGGCTCAAGACGCTACCGCCGGAGCCGGAACATCAGGTTATTTCATGGAGACGGATCGCACACGACAGATAGTCCGAACCCACCCTGAGACAACCTGGGCTCTGCACTTGTTTAACGTCTACTAGGGCAACTAGGGCAGTCCTTACAACGGGCCGAACACACCGCTGTTGTAATCTGGATTGATGTTAGCCTGTAAAAGTGGAATACGGTGTACATACAGAGAGATATGTCGCGTCGTCAGGCAATATTCATCGGCCCGAGAAGAGAGCAGGCTAGGCATACGACGGTTAGAACGTGAAGACACCTAGTTAAGAAGGAAGTCATCGCTGTGAGCGCTAGGGGAGGGAGTCGGTGGAAAAGTCAGTCGGCAGAGGTTACATACAGAGAGATATGTCGCGTCGTCAGGCAATATTCATCGGCCCGAGAAGAGAGCAGGCTAGGCATACGACGGTTAGAACGTGAAGACACCTAGTTAGGAAGGAAGTCATCGCTGTGAGGGCTAGGGGAGGGAGTCGGTGGAAAAGTCAGTCGGCAGAGGTTACGTCTACACCACAACGGACTACCTACTCTGCTCTATGGGTCGGTAATTATTACGATTAAACGTCAGGTTAGGCGGTTCAGGTCGGCGAAGGCTTGCCGCTAATGAGAATCGACTGCATCGGGTCCATCATCAGCAGCATTTGGTCTGCGAACTTTTTTCTGAGCCTAGATCAATGTCGTACTGCCCGTTGCCCTTATGTTCTTGCTGTTGATGGCGATGGTGGTGACCCTCCTTGTGACGGTACACATTGGAGCTGCTCTTGCTTAGTTGACATGTGGTTGGCAAGTGCAGCGTAGCAGCTTAGAAATGTTTTTCGTCGTATATGTGTTGATATATTATTACACCTACTTACAACTGGGGCACTCTGGCAGCTGAATGCGGGCAATAAGTAGCCTTGTTTGACAGATCGTCGGCATCGACGACAACGACTACTTACCCGTTCGAGAAAACCTGTTGTTCAATTCCAATGGGTATCTACATTAAAACGTAGGCATTTTGATTTTTTGCTGGCTGTTCTTGGAACTTCTGCTGCCACATTCGTAATGTATCTGTGTGCTTAGGTGTGTGCGTGCAAACATGTGCCTAGATAGATACTTTCTCCAGTAACCTACCATGGTTTCAAGGCAGGACCATGGTTACAAGTCAGGACGGCGCAATTCGGCGGTTCGTCATTTGCCAGAATACTTGGCCAGGATATCGGTGTCGAACGGCGACCTAAGCGAGGGTACTGCCAGTCAGGTGTCGAGAACACGAAGGCGAGGGGGAACTCGCAAAGAAGTCTTCGCGGAAAGTTTCCAGCTAACGGCTAGTTATCTGGCGGCTGTAAGCGCATTCTAGGGGAGAGAAACGGACCGGAGCTTTGCGCTAATATTATTACCATCATCATCATCATTGTTGTTGTTGCTGCAGCGACACGATGATGAGAGTTGCAGCCAAAGGTGGAGAACGCTGTTGCTTCGTCGGGCAGCAAAAAACGCCTGTCGCGAACGCCTCAATCCGTTTCCTCTCTTCGCCTTTGGGAAAACAAATATGGAGCCGTAAGTGTGAAGGCGAAGAACAACTTTTCAATTGTGCGGCGTTAGTGAGCGCTCCCCCCCCTTCGCTGTCTTCACCGATGGCAGCGCCGAATTGTGGTCGTAGAAGCTACAACTACGGTAGCAGGTGTCGATGCACTGCGCTCGCCGGGGCTTTAACGAAACGGCCAAAAGCGACTTCGTTGCCGAAGCCACCTTGATGCTGACTTCAGCAGAGGTGCACCCGTTATAACAACAATATTAAAATCAATAACAACTACAACGTCAACAACAACAACAACAACAACAACAGCAGCGATCGAACAAAACGTACAGTCACGTCCGTCTATTGTGACGATAGAGCAAATCTAGTCGTGTTACCTGTGGTGGTGTCGTTGATGTCAACCCAGGTTGCGCCAAGAGCCCTCTCCGCATAAGTCAGCGTACAAATGAAGTGGTTCAGTCAGGGACAATAAAGGGTGGGTATCAGTCAGTCATTCACATCTACCGAGTAGTCAAGTTACAGATCTGGTAACTAATGCATTAGCGAGCACAGCAAAAGTGGAAGGAGCTGCCCTGAGGCATTTTGGGGGTGGCACAGGTACATACCTCTGCACGTGCCTTGTGATGGTAGAAGAACAGATTATTGCTGGTGCCCCGGCGGCATGGCATCGGTGCATAACACTTCAGGCTCGTACCAATGTTTACGATGCCACCGCAAAACACACTGCGGATAGACCAGTTTGGCTGGGATTTACGGGAAACGAGAGAGAATTGGAGCTGTGCCCGTTTGGGTCGACTGTTGTGTTCCGTAGACAACTGGTTTCTCTGCTGGACTGCGATGGACGCCATCGTCCCCGATTGTGTACAAGCGCGTCTGGTACGCTTCAACGTCGTTGCAAGTGTGGCGGAGGAGATTACGTGCAAACTTGCCTAACGACGATAGTCCGTCGGTCAGCCCTTGAAGTTCACCGTTTAAAGCGTCCCAGCCATCACTATCCAATATTGCCTTAACTCTGTCCCACAGCCTGGGTCAATGACGACACGATTGTGGGTCTTGCGTCAGGCAAACACGGCTGTAAGAGCTCAGGCAATAAAAACAGGTTGCGGCCTCTGAGCAGGTGTGATAGCCTCGAGACTGAAAAGCAAGATTTAAGAAGGAATAGGCCGCAATGAGCCCCCAATTGAAGTAGTCTGTCTGTGGTGAACTCAAGTTTGTCTTTTTGAATGGCTAATGCATTGGCAATGCCGTCCGACAATAAGGGTACACCTAGCAGCTCCGGGTTAACCTTGTCCACTATGTGACAGCCTGGAAGTAAGCTAAGAAGGTCAGTTAAATCCAATGGCTCAAGAAACAAAAGAACAGCTATAGAACCCGCTCAGAACGAGCCTGAAATGAAACCTGAAAAACTAAGAACGGATTGGAAGAAGGTTTAATTAAAATACCTAATAAATCAAACTGAACTTGACCTGACTACGAAAGGAAAACGAATGAAAGACGAGTGCAAGCTGTTCGATCTTACAGGGACTTGCCTATGTCAGGGTAGCAGATACAATCGACGCAATTAAATATATATATATATATATATATTAAGTTGCTCTGCGCCAATTTTTGGGTTGATATTAAAATCCGTATGAGCAGACATTGTACTTGGTGCGTGCCGCTCTTAGATCGTAGGTTTAAATGTAATATTTACTAGATCTTTTTGATTTAGCATCGCAGACGCTTCGTACATGCCGTACTATTCTAGCAGCAAGATAAGACATTTTCTCAGTAAGGGGCCCCAACCTTTTTATTTCTTTTGCCTGTTTCGCGTGCAATCATCGCCCCTCTCCAGACGAAAAGCGACTCGGCAAAAAGAAGTGCCGCAAGAAGAGGGTCGACGGCGCCTTTTTCTTGGAAACGGCGCCTCTTTAGGGGCGTCAGGCGTTCTCTTACGCCGTGCCAGTCCCAGACCTCATGGCACGAACCCCTCAGCCCAGCAGCCTGTCCCGGGGGTGATGGCCACAACAGGGCTCGTCGTTTTCCCTCTCTTCTTGTCTGGGGGGGACGAAAGACCCATTTCGTAGCTTGGTCAGGCTTCGTCTTGGGAACACAATCGGGGGCTCACCGCCATCCCTCTGCCGATGCTTACCGCGTTCGTCTTTCTTGGTCGCTTTTCTGCTCCCGCTATGCTCTCGCTATCGTATGTGCCGTCAGAACCAACGAGCGTCAGAGCGACGAGTGGTGCAGCTGCACTAGGATCTTGTTTACGCCTGGTAAACTGGAGTAAACCATTTTTCCTGCGTTCATGCCGCTGTGTCGTCTCTGTCAGCTCAGCGAGTTCAGCCAGACTGCATGCACTTATTCAAACATACAAACAAACAGACAGACAGGCAGACATACAGACGGAGATACAGATGTATTGGCCTTACTGCGTGGTTACGGCAAATATTTCCTTCCTCTAAACTGCGTCTTAAAGCTATGCCTACCCAACTTCCTGGCCTGGGTTTCTCGACTGTTGCTCTGCCTTTCTCTCTTTCCCTTTGCTCTGCCTTTCTCTCTCTCTCCCTTTGCTCTGCCCCTATCTCTCTCTCTCTCTCGACATCCCCGTCTTCTTCTGCTGGATCTCATTCTTCTGCAACACAACTGCATCGTTCCTCTACATCGTAATCTGTTCGCCTCTATTTGCCTTAACTGTCTTGCGTTTACGCGTGTTTTTTTTGTGCTTTGTTGTTCTTGTTGTGGTTGTTGTTGTTGTGGTTGTTGTTGCTGCTGTTGTCGTTGTCAGCCGGAGGAGGCCACTTTTCCCTACATTTGTATCAGTTTGCATCTCGGACTCGACGAGCAAGTCGTCTTGGTGCCAGCTGCTGATAGCAGCCTCGTCCTCATATTCTTGTGTTCGTCCTCTTAATGCTTGAGAAGAGAACGCCGTATTTTCTCAGCTATACGCGCACCGTTCCCACACATACTCTGGCGACGAACGAGCCAGAGCAGAGAGAGAGAGACGTCGCGCTGCATCGAACGTGACGCAAATGGGCCGATCGATGCGTGAGTCTCTGCTTTTCCCTGGAGACGACACGGTCACTCAGCAGTTTCCGTCGTTGTCGTTATTGTTGTTGTCGTAGTTGTTGTTGTTGCCTTTGTTTCTGTGATTGTTGTTGCCGTTTTTGTTTTTTTGTTACTGTTATCTTGGCCGTTCTGGTTCTGTGGTTTGTTATTGCTGCTGCTGCAGCTGTTGTTATTGTCGCTAGATGTTGCTATCGCTACTTATTGCCATTTTCCATATCGTACGTTTTTTTCTCGTGTCGTCCCCAAAAGAAACAGTACCCCACGGCAATAGTGATACTGCAGCAGCAGCAGCAAGCAAATGCAACTTCCTGCAACCCTGCAAACTGTGGACGCTAAACCATTTCGCTCCTTTATGGTCTGAACAAAAACTTCTGTCTAGGCCACAGCCGCATCAAGGTTGTTATATATATATATATATATATATATATTCATCCATGCTTGCTATTATTTAAGAGTGCTAAATATATATATATATATATATATATATTCATCCATGCTTGTTGTGCCATACCTACCTATATGAGAAATTCGTGTATTGGATTTCGTACCTGGTGTTTAGGCTCGTTTTGGCAACGTTGCGGCTTCGCCTAAACGTAGGCAAATGTCATTCTTGGCAGATTCATCAATCTTGTTGTCGCTATTAACGTTCTTGCGAGGGCCACCAGCGGATGAAGGATAGATGTACAGTTCAGTTTCACAAGACCTTTTTATACGGGACCAACGCTACGCCGAAAGCGATTTTTGTGGCGTTATTAGTAGCTTGCGCTTGTGCCTATGACATTTTCTAATAAGTCTCAAGTTTCTTCTGCATCTAATTTTCCAATACGGATCAAGTTCGAACCCTCAACTTCTCATTGGTGCTGGACTCATCATTGTCGCAGCGATATGCTTATGCCTGGGGGGGCTATGTCGCAATTCGCCAGCCCTTTGCTGCCCTCTAGTAGTCTAGCGATTGATCGTTAATCTAATCTTCGCTTCAGGTATATACTTTTCAGCTTGCAAAGACTGTTCGATGTGGTATTCTAGTGACATATGGCTAATTCGAGAAAAACAAATCTTTGTTTTGTTAAAAAACGCAGTCAACCGGAAATTGGTATTCGAACGACTCTATCTGAATTGTTTAGGTCCACTCTCTCCTTGGAAGTACCGTTCGATGTCGTAACCAAATTCCTGCGAGCAGACTTTGAAACAATTTAGGGTCTTTTGATACTGCCCGATGGTTCAATTAGCCCTGTCTTTACGGGCGTTCATTTGCTGGAAATTAGTTTTTTGGGAACGAACTTTGCTGCCAGACTTCGGACGCCTAAAGCATCGAAGGTTATTACAACTGGTCCGAAACATATCTTCAATTCTTTAGCTCTTCCTAGCTAGATAGCGATTCAGCCTTTGCATTGTAGTACGATATCACACATTTTTAACGTTCTCTTCTGTTCTTGCTGTCAAAGGCCATCCGTCGCGAACTTTGTCTTTTGAACATTTGCCGAATGTCGTTTTCTTGGTTTGAATCAAACTGAAATAAAGAAAACGACCACCAAAATTTGGTCTTTGTGTAGCTGACGGCTGAATGGCGCTGTTTAAAAAAACAAGCCAGAAAACCTTAATGGTGTTGGTCTGGCGGTAAAGTTCAATGTACTGGAACTTTTTAAACATACCTAGTATACATATATATATATATATATATATACATACATATAACTCAATTTAATACACATGTTATAATAGAAATACGATAATAACTGGGAAAATGTCTTACATAGTAGAAAAGGAATAATATATATATATATATATATATATATATACTGTATGTGTCTTCATCTATATATATATACTCACAAATGCCTACATGTTTTTTGGTTCGTTTCTTTCTCGGCGCGATATCTGTCTGTGTACAATGGCCGATTTTCGATCGACATCATCTTCGATCGACAACATGAGCAGTCGAGAGGCGGCGCCGATTCAACATCAACGACCGGATAAAGGAGTTGGGGACATTGTTGCCACGCAATAACGACCGCCACTATGAGCTTGTTCGAGACATTCGGCAGAACAAGGTACGTAGAGGCAGGCACGTTGCGCAGATAGATGAGTGCTAAGGTTAGACCCGTATGGGAGGAGGAAGAGGAGGAGCACAAGAACGAAAAGCATATCGGCCGCGATATGACGCGAACACGTGGATGCAAAACACGTAGATGGAGCGTCTTTCATGGCTGGCACGACGAGTCTATGACAGCTTCGTATGGGGACGGGAAGCTGCCCGGTAAGGGCAGCGATAGCTACGCCTATCATCAATCGATAGGTGTCACTCTTCTATTCGAGAGGAATCAGGTCGTAGGACAAAAAATAGCGAATTTTCTCATGGCCCCGTTTGTTGTTGACCAGGCTTGTTGTTGCTGTTGTTGTCATTGTCATCTTTAAACAACAAACACCGAACGCATTTCAACAAACGTTTTTTTCATTGTTACGCCTTTCGTAAGCCGCCCCCTAGACGATTGCCACACCGAAATGTTGATGATTGGTTGTACATGGACACGCATGCAAACATTGTCGAAACGATACCCTTACAGCAAGCAATGCCGTGAAAGTACCATGTATGTATACGTAGAACTACTGATTGCTGAACGAACGGGAAGCAATAATTATGCATTCAGTTTCATTTGTGTCTCATTGTATAATGCAATGAGGAAGGCCGTTGCACACGGGTTGTCTATTGATCGCTACACAATACAAAAGTAACTCATAAGTAGCTTGTCGCTTTACTGCTCTCCAGCTATGCTTGCAACTGGGCATCTAACGTTTTATCGGCATTTGCCATGGTTAGTGTTGTTTGTGTCGCGTTGTTAACCAGGGCAGAATGTGTACACTCGGCCCTGAGGTCAGTGTCCTATAAATCAATGTTTCCGTGGGCTCCTTTCGATGAGAGGGATTTAATGGTCAATAACAATTTGTGTGCAC
>QVRM01006523.1:0-93987 GCA_003439945.1 Dermanyssus gallinae | reverse complement strand
ACAGATTCGTATTTCTTGTTAGTGCGCGTAGTGTCGTCGTATTCTGACCTGAGGTCGTTGACCTGTAGCATATTGATCATATCTGAGACGAGTGGCGTCTGCTGGCGCGCTCCAAAATAACTAATACTGCGGCGCCAAATGCTCAACGCTCAAGATCGGAGATGTCGTGCATAACACACGGCAAGCAGAACGGATTAGGGCTACAGGGGAGGGAGTTAGGGTATCTCGATCAATATGAATTATACGGTTTAGCTGTAACATCAAATGAACAATTGTTAAAAGAGGCCGAAATGTTAACAGTAACGAAGGCAGACAAAGGCAGGACTTCAGTAAGGTGCAAAGGTTTAAAGGATATATAGTTACAAGGGACATTTGGAAGGTAATTTATGTGCAGGGCTGACATTTGCGAACGCTGTTCTAGTACATAGCTCGTGTTTATGAAATAAATACGAAGTGATTTAGAGAAAACTAATTAGGTTTTCATTGGGGCGCCATTTCATCTTGATCTTGAAGGAGGATTGCCAAAATGTATTAAAAGGGAAGTACAAAGTAAGCTGAGGTAAAATAGTAGAAGTAAGGCATCAAATCAAGGGGAATCGGTAGATCATCTGGTTAGGGAGTGTGAACGATTGGGAAGTACTAGGGAATTGGAATTAGGGAAAACTTTAGGATTAGGTAAGGATGCAGAAAATAAACGCGTCGAAATTACGAAACAGAGGCTCTGCCCCAACCTACCCCGATGAAACGTGCTCTCTCCGTAAGCGAGAAAATCAGGGGCATGCAATATAGGTAACTATATAGCGTAATGCGCTCCTGATATTTAAAAAAACCGGTAATATGTGTTCACGCACTTATCAAGCAAATAAATAATCAATTCATCTAGGGCACGCTTCATATATGTCGTTAAAAAAAAAAAAAAAATATATATATATATATATAGAAATACCCGCAGCAAACGTGCAGCGTAGAAACATGGAAACACTTCTCCCAGCTTTGTGGTGATTTAAACATATGTTGTCGTATTGAACTATATTTATTAACATTAACACGTTATGCCTCCATATAGGCGACAATTATGTAAATATATATATATATATTTCCCAGCTGTGTGTTGCTCTTGAAATTCTCGGAGACTGTGTCGCCTCGCATTGTCTCTCCCCCTATCCATCTCTCTTTTATTGGTTGTTTTCTTGCTATTCACGCTTTCGGTGGAAACGCGTGTGGCAACCTCACCTGACATTCGTCGACGTCGGTACACGTCAGCTGGCCGTGCTCGAAGATGGCCGTGTAGCCTGGCTGGCAGGTGCAGTTGAACGTGCCCGGCAGGTTTCGGCAGGCTTGAGGACAGATGCCGGTCACCTCTTTGCATTCGTCGATCTCCTCGCAGTGCCGAAGGCCGAGGTTGTCCTGCACCAGTCGATAGCCCGAGCGGCACCCGCATCTGTGGCCGCCCTCCACGTTGATGCAGTGGAGAGGTGCGCATTCATTTTGCATCTCGCATTCGTTGGCGTCAGTGCAGCGCTCGCGGCCGTCCCACATGCGTTTCATGACGAAGCCGTCCTCGCAGATGCAGGGCTCTTTTGTGGCCGTGCCCTCGCGAACGCAGAAGCCGTCGACGCACTCCACCTAACGCCGACGAGGTGCGAGGTGAGATCAAGTCAAGCCATACCGAATCGGACATCAAACGATAACACGAGAATGAGCAACGAAAATGAATAATCGTCAGACAAAAGTAAAGTGCCCAATGACCTCTTTGACCTTGTCTACTCGGATCCTCGTGGAAATGATTGGTTGCCTCCTAATTGACTAATAACTACTGAACACTGAAATACTCGCAAGCTTTGTGTGGAGGTCGCCTGGCAACTATTCTGTAACACCAGATAATGAAGTAAAAAAATAATGTAAACATAAAACCCATCGCCTACAGGCACGACTGATAGACCTCTCGCAGATATACGTTTGTAGGGGCGTATATTCCGTATGCACTGCTATCAATAAAAGCTGACTGTTAGACAAAATGGGTAACGGCAAACTGTCTAAGAGAAAAGTGTGAAGTAATCGAATGCTTGCCCTGAATGAACTGATACGGCATTATGCCTAATTTATGACCCATTCATATCGCGAGAATCTGCAGTTTCAATTCCGCTCCACACATTTATATGGCGGTATAAAAGGCGTATAGCTTCTACGATATACATTGAATATTCCCTGTACAATGTTCACGCAGATGTAAGTTTTTGATATCGCTAAGCGAGTTTTATAAAGGCTAATTTTGATGTGTGTCAAGGTTTCATATTTAAACTATACATATATATCAATTTCCGCCTTATTAGAAAATTTATTTAACAGTTTAACAAAATTTGATTATAAAATTATTTTTTATTTAAACATAATTTGTTGTTTGTAACGATTGTTGCCTCAATACCCAATAAATATAAGTAAATTAAATGCGTTATGTGTGTCTAGACGCTTCTCTGTTAGGATTCGTTATATATATATATATATATATATATATATATATACAATTTTTTTTAACGTGGTTTATTTACGGAACTGCATTTTACGATGCTTAGGTTCTCGGTAAATAAAAAAAAGTTAAAAAAGATGAGTCAAACAACGAAGTAGAAGATCATTCTCGATGAAGTCCAAGGAATAATTAGTATAAGCACTTTACACAAACGGTAATCACAGTCGTTATAAGCGTTACAAGAACTTCAAACACAGCAGTTGGTGCGGTTAGAACGCCGAACATTATATGAGACAACACGCTTGCAAATATGCACACGAACGAAGTAGTTCACAAGTACAGCATCTTCACAACTCATAACTATGGGTAAAAACATGTGGATAATATTACGATCTAATTCGATTGTGTGTCCCTATATACAAAACACAACAGTCCCAATCCTAGATATACCTAGACCACAAACAAGCCTGGTTCCGACTGTGAAATTCAAAGCACTGTTTTAATTCACGAAAAAAGAGATGTTTCGTAGTTAGGCATCTAATGTGTTTAGGAAAGCACGTTTAGATTTCAGGAAGATGGCATGCAGGCCGTGCTGACTAGACTTCAAGGATAAAAAGGCACTGCAGAGGTTGCTACATAGCTAGTTGATGTTCGGCTGAGAGTAGGAACTAGAGGAAATGTGATTTCCGTAAGCACAATACCTCGTGAAATGTTGTATGCTAACATGGAAACCTGCAGCGTGTAAATGCTTTCCACCGTAAGTAGGTTCAAACGACTGAACTCGTCACGGACCGAATCCCTTCGCCTCCTATAAAAATGGGTCTAAGTGCATCATAGAGATCTCAGAGAGACCCCAGAGAAAAATACTATAGTATAGCACTAATAAGAATATATATATATATATATATATATATATATATATATACTTCTATGGGCATATGGAGATACTTGGCTATTGAACTGTACCTATTCAGCGTCATAAACGCTGGATTGCTAAGAATACTACCAAAAACTAATCTCACAAGGTTTGTCAACATTCTACGGATGATTACATGAAAAGTAAGGAAGATAAGGTAGTATGATTATATTAGATAAAATTACATTAAAAAAGTGAACACAAAGATATAGGGAGAAAAGAAAGAGTGCGTAAAGATCTGATCCAGAAAATCCACTGACACTCTTTATACTTTTATATACGCATATACAAATGTATGAAGAGATGTATTTGAGGTCAAGTGTCTGCTGGTATTCGAAGTTTCCTATCGATATGTCTGTCGACTGTGTTTTTTTATAGAGGGCTAACGGGAAAATGCTGTTGCACACACAGCAGGGCAACTCCCTGCAAGAGTAGTGTAAGACTCCAGTCCACTATAAACCAGTCGTGTTCTCGTCCCCCGGTCTGACTGGGAACTTCTTGCGCATACCATCACGTAACAGTCAGGGGACCAGTCTGGTACTCCTGGTGGCCCCTGTCTGTTTCTCTAATACGTTCTTCGAATCTTATGACGCTTCTTTCCAATACGGAATAGATTTCGTAATTTTTTGATGTTTTGTAGAATAAAAGCTGTTCTGTTCCTTAAAAGCTCCAGTAGATGTGCGCGCTGCTTTGCTCATGCTGGACGCCTTAACATGGCTTTGTTTTAATTCAAACATTTATTCACATTTGCCAGGTAGTATAAACACAATATGTATCTCTTCACTGTATACAATAGCGGCTAAAATTGCACAATTAGGCATGGTCGTGTCACATTGGGGGTTAAGCCCACAAGACATCCGGTATATAAGTATATACTACACGGACTATATGGCTACAACTTCATTTTCTCCTATATGGAAATAGACTAGAAAGTGCTCATCGCGAATATTTTAAGATGAGGTCAGTCAGGCTACCTAGGGAAGGGACCGGAGGACAGAAGGCGGCGTGGTATCTTCCCCAGTGAGCTTCGCATCTAGAGCACCTGTAATGGTCATTTGGTTCGTGGAAGTCCCGCACGATACACAGTTTATGATGAAAGCCGTGTAAAAAGCGGGTTACCACATGACGGTTGTGGCGGTACGCCCCTCTCCATTCGTTACGTGTCATAGCTCCAGTTTTGAAGAATTTTTTATCGATATCCGCGAACTTTATCTCTCAGCATTCAAGGTTGTTCTTGAAAGCCGTTGTCGCCGACAGATCGAAGCGGTGCCGCAGATCTTCGGTGAACAGCGGTGTGTCTGCTAGGAGATATACTAGGCGGTTCCGGGTCGAGATGTGGTGCATGGCTTTGTTTTGGGGTGTCATCGAGTGCTTCGTCGCAGTGAACTCACGCGGCTTTCCCGATCGCAAGCAGGTAGGATTGGTATTGCCATGACCTATGAAGACCTAGGCGGTGTAGAGTGTTAGCTTTCACCTCGGTCGGTTGAGCCAGCCACTGATGTTTGAGATCAACGTGCGAAGGCTGGCGCCTGGAGCACCCTAGTGTAGACCGTTCAATTCCTCCTGACAGAGGCCAATTGTGGGCTGACGTTTCCCGTCTTTTTTGGGGTCAGGGCCGGCCAAAGCGACGACGCTCGGCTACTTTCAAAGACCACGGGACAGTCCCGGCATGAACGCGAGCCGCCGCCGCGCTCTGCAGCAGGTCCAGGGCCCGAGTCCAAACAAAATCGCAAGGAAATAGTCCCGTTTTCTAGGCGGGGACTCGCGGAGAAGTTTGACCTGCGTCTGAATCCGCGTTATGGCGCCAGTAATTGAGCAATTGTTGTTGTCCGACGCTTGCTTTGCTTCTCTCCGCAAGGCCTCTCGAAGGCATGCCTCCATGATAAACTCGAATATCTTAGCCAGGAAGCCAAGTAGGCAGATTGGACGGTAGGACCCGGGGTTATTGGATATGAGCACCAGGTCTGCGACCTTCCATGTGGCAGGGAGTAAGCCCGTCCGGAATATCTCAGTCGCCGCGACGGCTACGTTTCCGGGTATCTAGTAATTAGTAGCTTAACCGCAGAAACTAGAACGCCATCAAGGTCCAGTGCCTTTCCTTCCATGGAGCGTACCGCGAGTCGCACACTTCTTGCGGAGTGACTTCTACGAGGTCCTGTTCGTCGATCCTCGAGGCGTCCAGGTAGGGGATGCCGTCGAAGGGAGGGAGCCTAGGTAAAAGCACCGGTACTGTTTTCTGTGTATAGTAGTATAAAATCCAACCTCCGTTTAGAAGGCGGCTCTTCCCTACTGCCTTGTACAGGCGGACCCAGGAATCGTCCCCCAATTCTTCAAGAATAGCTCTCCAGGAGCGTTCTTTGCTTCTTGAAATCTCCCTGCGTGGAAGGACCAGCATCCTCTTGTACTCGGCGCCATGGTGCAGGCTCTCCCCCCCTCGAGAGCGCGCCGTCGGGCGCGGATGAAGAGGCGTCGCCCCCGGAGGCACTTTCTCCTTAGGCGGCCGATCTCCGCGGTTCGCTAGTGTTTTGGCGTGTAGCTACTCCTCGAATTCGTGCCGCGCCCTAAGGGGACCCTACACGCGGTCTCTAGGGGCTTTTGTAGGCCCTAAGGGAGTGCCGGATTTCGGCGGCTCCCTGGCGTCTCATAGGTGCGCTGCGTAATATGTGTCGGCCTTGGGCTAATCGTCACGATTGGACGCGATGCATACATTATGAGTTTTCGTCAACCACAGCCTTCACACGAGCCTCATTTTAATCACTCGTTGCTGTTTTTGGACGTCTTTTGCAAAATTTGTCGCACACGTTCAAATGTGTTGATCTAAAATTTTCGTACAATCCGTACACACCCCTTGGGGATAGATTCATGTCCAATGGCCGGTTGAATATTTTCAAACATCTCACCGCACTTAATCCTCGCGAAAACTGTCCAAAATAATTGTAAACAGCCCAATTTTTTAACAGGGCTGTGGTGACACCAACATGGTCGTGTTCGTGATTTCCTCACACCGTCTTCTGTAAGAGAATTGGCTCAAACTTTCTACTCACACATCAACAAATGTGAGGCTATCTGCAATGGGTGGTACATTAATTCGCACTCTACTATGCGAAAAATTGTACAAGCTTGCTTAGATTCATGTGTAAAATCAATACGACATCTTTCCTAAGACTAGTTATGAAAAGTCTTGGTGGGATCATGCACGAGTAGCAGGCATGCAAAGTGCTATGTATCCCCTATTCTACTAAATGTGCAGGCTCTTGATTGTAAAGAAATAGCAATGTTGACTTACACTTGCTTCATATGAAGAAACGGTGACCGCCACCCATAAGAGCGAAATATATATATTTGGTTGTCAGATACATTAAAGAGCTATCATAATGGTCGGCAGTGGAAGATAATCTTTCTACAGCTGTCTCTCATATGTCTCCGGCATACAGCTATCGAATCAAGAATCGTAACTCGTGCAATATGTGTATATACGATATGTGGATTGTCTCTTCTGGATTCTTGAGAAGTTGAGAAACGCACTGCTCAAAGGTTAACACAAAGCAGCGATGCTGTCGACTATTGCCGATATCGGTGCATGCTAGCACTGGCAGGTAAAAACAAACAGCCTGCAGCCTACGGCCTACAGCAGCCTGTGTTTAGCTTAGTTCGTACGTACTTCTTGCTCCTTGCCTCGGGCTTCGCGTTGAAGTTCGCACGTGTCGCTGCGGCGGCAGCGTGGCAGCCTGGTTCGGCGCGCACCCGACGTCGCGTTCGCCTCCAAATGGTATCCGTGCAGACAGTACATACACTTGTGCACTTCGAGGTCGCAAACGCCGCGCTTCTCACGCGTGAAGTCGTAGCACTCGGTCGGCTTCGAGCAGCGACAGCCGCGGCCCGTCTCACAGATCCGAATGAGGCCGACGCGGCGTGACGACAACGTAGACACGCAGCGCGCCATGTAAGTCACGACGATCAGCCAGAGCACTAATCTGGGCACGGGGGGCGCAATCCGAGTAGCAATCATCATTATCACTCACGACCGGACTCGGCTGGCTATTATTCAACAAGACTGAGGCAATCTCAACCAGCGACAGGAGGTTGAGCCGCACAGAGAGGCACAGAGAGAGAGAGAGAAAGAGAGAGTTACGGAGACAAGGTAGAAGGCCAGAGAACTCCGAATGCGTCTGCAGAGCAGTGACACAGTTCCTGCGCCGTATGCAAACTAAACCCTAAACCTAAACCCCGCATGGGCTGCAGTCCCTGCGGCAGGCGGCAGTATGAGTCCCGAACGCGTTTCGTCTGAGCGGACTCTCAACAAAGTCGTATGCACTAGTATGCTTGCTGCATCGACGTTTGAGCCTTGACTGGCTAGCCGCTAGCCATTAAGTATGGCTGAAAAAAAATCAGTTTTCGTTTCGATGAGCTTCGTGTTGTTCGCCGCCTCTTCGTGCACTACGTCATGCCTTCTCCCCTACCACCGTCACTGACCTAATCAGAACCGGAAGCTGTCACGCGTACTGACACGCGAGACGCCGACACGCCTGTGGTACACGCTGTACGCCGAAACGTCGACATCAATCTGGCCTCCTGCTTATATATTCGTTTGGACAGACACATTCACTGCTGACGGAACGCACAATGACAGACCGAGACGATTCGAGTATTCGTACTCGTCTCGTCCCCTGTACCGTCAGAGTACCGCTAATTGAGTGGAAAGATGTTGGCATCCTTTTCTTTTTGCTGCCGTTACGCATTGCCGACTTGCTGGTTCTTGGTCGACCAACCCACCGACCGAGCGCCAGTGCAGTTGGTTCACACACAGTTTGTACGGTGCTGACGCTGCGGCGGCATGCAATAATAGTACGCTACCTAGAGATCGACGTGTGTACTACAGATACAGCAGATAACCACCGCCACCGCCGATCACTCCGAGTGCTCTCGTTCCCAGTTCTGGAGGCGGGTGATGTTTCAATGACAGAGGAATGACAGGAGAAACACGCCGCGCACGAGAGAAAGAGAGAGCGCGCGGGAAAAACAACGGCAGCGCGAGGGACAAAGAGAGAGAGAGAGAGGCGATGAGACACCATCTATTACTTACCCTCATGAGTGTTGAGGTTACCCATGAGTGTTGGGGTTGCTTGCCTTCGTGACCTTGAAGCTCGTTACGTCGGTGACTCAGGACTTTGGCCGTCCATTCTTATTGTGATTCCTTTTCTTTTTCTTCTTCTTCTTCTTACTCCTCTTTTCGCGTTATTACCAGTAGTGAGTAGTCTTCGTTATGGCACCGTGTGACGCATTCATTCACAATGATTTTACAATTAGGTGTGTGTGTGTGTGACTGGAACAAGACTGTGAACGAAAATGACTGCATAGATACTAGTAACAATAAAAATAATGATGATGGTAATATTGGTGGTGATAATGATGACGACAAGGACAACAAAGACAACCATGATGAGAAAGAACACGTAATGTTTGCTTTCAATAAATTGTACTCATGTTGCCAGAGTCTGCTTCCTTCTTCAAGTTCATCCGTTGTGAAGGCTAAACAACCACGTAGGTATTGCGTCGGCATAATCATAGTAATGATTCGTTCATATCTTACAGTTGTACTAACTGAGGAATGGTAATAATAGTAGCATATGTGAGGTAGTTAGTCACGTAGGTTCCGAAATGATAATCATAATAATAACAATATATATATATATATATATATATATATCACAATGCAATAACTGAATGATAATAATAACAATAATAATAAATGTTTACACTACATTACTTAAAACATTCAGAAAAAACACTAACTAAAATTATTAAAAATAATGTAGCAGGAATCAATCGCTGCGACCGTGCGACCGGCTTAAACGGCCCACGGCCTCGACATCTTTGGGACATGATCAGCCAGGCGATCCCATCTTCAGAGCGTCTACTGGACGAGCTGGGCATTTTTTATGGCTAGAGTACTCAATGAGAATTTGCCATCGTTCTGCCTACCCGTCTTCTACGATGCACGCTTAACTGCCCTCCGACAGAAGGATAATTCCATTAGGCCTATAGCGTGCGGACTACGCGACTGCGGTATGTGTGTTGCAATAACAAAGACACCACTTTTACGGTTCACCTCATTTACCGTATAGCGGAGTGTATCCAATCACTAAAATGCCAGAAGTCATTACCAATCTAGGATCTCGATCTTTGCCCTACAAGTTAGCGATCGCTGCCGGACACCGTCGGCTTCCAGCTGTCTATTCATGCTGCGGCAAAATTAGCTCATAGAGTAGGGTCGTACGAAAGCTGAGCTACAGTTTGAAAGGGTACAGTTTCTTGTGACTGCCATTTTACGGTGGCAAGCACGCTTTGCCCGCTTGAAAGGTATTCTGCCACGTGCATAAAGAGAGTTATCCGCTTGACCAACGTGTTAGCCCGAGCTGTGTCATATATTCCTTGGTATAGACAAATTAAAGTACATCGACATAGGGATATACACTACGGTAGCGGCGAGAAGCACGACCGGGCGAGCAGCCGGATAGAAGAATAGACATCTAACTAGGGCGTCTGCAGCTCACGTGTTATGCAGCACGCAAGAATTCCACGATCCTCAGGAATGTTGTAGGTGCGCGAAATGCTTAGGCCATTGCGATAGATACCACGCCACAGCATGTCCAGCAAGTTCGCTCAATGGCTGAACGAGCAAGATGTGAGAAGGATATAGTGATGTGAATTACTAGTTGTGACTGATGCTCATAATTATATCTTACTTAACCTGGATGTTAATAGACCATAATATCTCCTGGTGGAAACAATAAAACTGTCTGTAAAAAAAATTAACAATCCGTCACCCTAACTGAAATAACATCTCTGTGTGCGTTTCTGCAGAAATCACTCGTAAAGGTGAGCAATGCCTCTGCCGGGGTGAGACATCTTTACTACCTCTTATGGAATCTTTAGCATGGTAAGTGCTAACCAATACTATGCGTCTACAGTAAACCGGCACGTTGTGCATTGCTGCCATCATCTGGCCGATAACCAGTATTGGTGCAAGTTCCGCGTCACAGCAAGCAGATGAGCACTAAAGAAAACGTGAAGAACAACAAGAACAACAATCTTGTCATGCAGTTTATTGCGAAAGACTTTTGATTGATTATTGAAACAAAACGCTCGTGGGCGTCATCTGACAGCGTCTTTATTGTTTGGTTTTCTGTCTGCGTTCTCATACGACACAGATGACGATTGATCATATGTGTCTCCGATGCTTGTGCACCTACCGACTTGCAGAATCCCAGAAAAATGACGTACGTACGTCCTGGATGCACTATCAGCATAGGCACGTGTACGAAGTGTGGCGCGTAGTGCGGTGTGTACAAAAGTTCGGCGTAGAAAATTAATACAAGTAGTACTTAAGTCGGTAGTGCGAACATATGAACAAAAATTCATGTAGACGCTATCAAAACGGGAATATATATAGGAAACGCAGCGCGGTGCCTACAACGTATCGAAATACGGGAAAGCGAAAGTATGCACACAATAAAGTTAGTTATGAAAAGATGTGAACACAAACACAATTGGAAACCCCTATCCGTGAAAAAACGTCAATACGCTTCCTGTCCATCCTGCCTCCAGGGGGTGGTCGGTATGATTATATGAATTGTATTCCTTGCTAGAACGCCCGTGAGTAGTGTTGCTGGAAAACAACCATTTGGGTAGGAGTATACCAGGATTGCCTGCCTGATTCTGCTTTAAAAAAGCAGGTAAGTTGTTTTTCGCTCGGCCATCTGCAACAAAACCAGTATGTCAGAGTCATGATTACCGTACCTGTTTCTTCCCCCCTCCCGATGTCGGATTTTAATAGGGTCCCGTGTTAACGAAGTAGTAGTATACATTTCACCAGTTACCGTACACTAGTTAGCGGCTGGTGTACGGCGGCCGCCAACATTACGAATTGAACCGCCATCGATTTGGTACTACAATTATCCCCATTCTCTTGAATTGGTTTCTTTTATGAGCGTAATGGCATCTTGCGTTGAGTGTAAAAGCACAAACATAAGATATCACAGGGTCTCAAGGTATACAAACTATTGCCAACATGATTATTTTGCTTCCCTTAACCACAACGATTTGTTCTTTAAACAGAGCAGAATTTTCTCCCGAACTGTAATCAGGCGAATTTCTTCGACGTAAGGGTGCTGCTAAATATAGCACTAATCTTTGTCCGGTTTTATTCGGATGACATGATTTCATTGAGATGACCGACTAGAATTATTTTTTAAGAAGGTTGGTTTTGTTTCCTGCTCAGCCAGGCCAGGCTGTCACATTTTCTCTGGCTCCTTTGTGATGGATTGTGATATATATATATTCTCTTTTTGAGCGAAGATTCCGGCCAAGTGCCCGTTATGAAACAATTTAAACTCTAAATAAAAATGTTCTACAAATTGCAGATGCCAGTTTGATGAGGTTATTAATGTTTTTTTTTTTTTTTAGATTTTCCCGTAAGGCAATTGCCCGTGTACGGATTTTTCATGTCATGGCTAAGTTTATTCCACTCCGGCATTTACCTTGTCTAAATTGGAAACCATGCAAACCAATTTAAGAGTGGCCGGTCTGGGTCTCGAACCCAGTCCTCCCGAATGCAAGGCAAAGGCTTTGCCACTAAGCCACCTTGCTCGGTGAATTAGTTAGTAGATTAGCCAGCATAACCTTGTTTTAGTAGATTTTTGAGCGCTTTGGTGTGGCCCTTGCCTACAACTTGCGCCTGCTATAGAACATATTGCGGCTATATATTGACGTAGGCGCCAGGGACTGTTATCAAGCTTTTCGTTGGTCGTCTACTGCTTGAAAACCTGATATAGAAATTCAATGGTGTTGCCGGTGTTACTAACAGCGAGAGCCCCGTCCACCAACCACCCTCAGAGGCCTCAATCGAGGCAACCTTAGTACATATGATACACGGTTTAACTGTATTTGTCTAAACACTCGTTCAGTGGCAAAACAGAGTGCTACTGAATGTATTCTCTTTTTACAGTTCATTTAACAATGTTGATCTCAATTTTCGTAATGAGATCTGGTTCAACCAGTTCATAACGGTTGCCGATGCTTACCGCTGGGTTGCGGCTCGAGGGGCGGAGGAGTCTGTATTCTAGCCTCAACTCGTTTAAATGTTATGCTTGTATCATGTAGTATAGCCGGCGAACACATTGCAGCCGATCTACTCACTCTGCTGAGTAAGTTTTGCCTTTGCTATACATATTAATTGAATTCCGGCAATAGTATCTGTCATGCGTAACAAATCAACGAATGCTGTGCTGTAACATTATCAACTTCTATTGTCACTTTGACGGACCCGTGTCAATTATTGGCGGTCTCAATCAATTTTGAATAGATTGGACAACTGCGGAAATCCTCACTGCTGAGACAGTCACTATCTTTCTCAATGCACTAAGAACAATGTAATTCGGCTTACCGATAACCTCACACAGCACAGAAATGAGCAACGAGGGCTGCTCCCTGTTCCGCTACGCCAATTTCCGCCTCACCAGCAATGAGTCCCCGCCAACCTGGAGCCAGCCTCGTACCCGGTATCGACAGACGAATGGAAAAGTGAACTACTAGCATCTTAGTTTGGTTGAAAAAGATGAACTTCGCACAAAGAATACATTTTACCAAACATATGTTGGTGGAAAGATCTCTTATGGCATTTTGTCATTTTATAGCACCCCAGAGTCTTATCGGTTGTCGCCGAACGTCGCTTGCAACCTTTTTTATTTAAAGATTGCACCGACTGCTGCTTGCGGGACACTGGTCATATGGCCCCATTCATCCAAAGCGAACTTAAAACTGTAAAAGTAGAGCCAGTTTTTTAAAGGGGGTGCTAGTAGTCTATCACAGTAGCCGCAACCAGTTTGTCTATCTGTTGGTCGTGACACAAAACTTTGTGCAGGACCTCAGAAGGATGTATACTTTATTGAGAACGGTGAAATTCGGCAATTATCTTGCTTAGAAGGAATATTAATTTGCGAATGTTAATCGGGGGTTTTTGAGACCTCAGCGATAGGCACTAACTACTAAGAGGATCTATATTGAAAAAATAGATGCTTCGTTACCGGGTTTGCTATAAATAGATTTCACACGAAGTAATGCACACCGATGAATATAAGGAAATAAAGATTGAGTACGATCGCACACTCTACAAACTGTACACTGTACAGGAGCGATACCGCTTACGAAAGTAATGTAGGAAAGCTGTAAAACATTTGTGTATGAACCAACAAATAGTTAATAAACAAATACACTAAAATGAACTCACAAACCCATTAAGCCCGTATTCCTCCCCCACCCCCAGAATCGAAATTGCGAAATCGATTCCGATGGGAGAAAGAAAGAGCCTTACGTCTCTACCGCTCTATGCCTCTGACCTGTGCTCCTCGCGCCCGAGGGTGCTGCGTCGAAACCGCACTAATGGCCTAGCTGCACCCTTCTTCAACTCTATCTTAGTAGATGGAGTGGCGTCACACGCCACTCCATCTACTATCAATTGTCCACTATGCGACGGGCGATACACGCGGCGTGGCCTAACAAGGTATATATCATCCAAGCATCCCACCGCCACTGAAGCTTCCTTCTCCACACCGACCACCCTTCCGTGCCCTTTCGTTTGCAGCCGGTGCAAAGTTTGGAAGACATTCAAGCAGTTATGGGTCGAATCAGACTAATCCGAATTGTACCAAAGTCAGTTAGAAGGCAGGGGCCGAAGCCCTTACCCGTGTACTCTCGGCAGTCTCATCTGATAACGACATTGAAGCATGGTACGGTCTTTTCTCCTTTGCCCCCGTAGTGCTTCGCCTCCCCCGCGCACGCAACGATGCGTTATCTCTCTCAGTCATCATCCGCAACAATGTCCGCGACTTCTCTCAGAATATGCGCCTGTCAGACGTGATTGCCACTTCGCATCCTCGCACCTCTGCTTCTAAACCATTCAAAAATGACACTGTGCGCCAGTCCATTATTAAACTCCCCGAAGGTGACGTTTCTGGTGCCGCCAGACTTATTGTATCCACAGATACTTTAACGCCGGGCATTGACCGTATAGAGACCCTTCGAGAGCGACACCTATTAGCTCCAGAGGACCTAGAGTGGCCGACACTGACCAGATCCCCTCTGCCCTTCGTTACATCAAAGGAAGATATCCAGGCGGCGATTAAGAGCTTCTCCAAGAGCTCTGCCGCAGGGCTAGACTTTATGAGACCCCGGTTGTTAATGGACCTTCTTTCCCCGTCTTTCGAAGGCGTCGCCGCCAGCCTACTTTCCGCGTTGGCAAAGATTGTAGACATTCTTCTTTGGGGCACCCCTCCTCCTTCTCTTCGACCCTTGATATTTGGCGCAAGACTAGTTGCCCTTCAGAAAAAGGACGGATCGGTACGTCCTATTGTGTGTTCGTCTGCGCTACGCAGGCTCGCCGCGAAGATCGGAAGCAACCACAACAGAAACGCTATTTCTCACGCAACCGGTGCACACCAATTGGGATTCGCGACGCCGGCCGGAACCAAGGTAGCCATTCACGCAGCCCGTGCCGTTCTCGACTCACAGGAACCTCCAGGGGTTTTTGTAAAGCTCGATTTTAAAAACGCTTTTTACAGTATACGACGCAATCACTTGATGAAGGCCGTCGCATCCCACGCCCCTTATCTATTAAACTACGTCGAACTGGCATATCGGCACTCTTCCCATCTTGTCCTGCCTTAACATGTGATTTCGTCCGCCACCGGACTGCAGCAGGGAGATTCCTTAGCACCACCCCTGTTTTGTCTGGGTATTAAGGATCCGGTGGATTCCTTCAGGAGCCCGCTGAACCTCTGGTACCTTGACGATGGTCTATCAGGAGGAAACGTTTGCACAGTAGCCGAATATATTCAACGGGTCCTAGATTTCAGTGTTACGTCCGGGCTGGAGTTAAATTCGGCCAAATGCGCGATATGCCTCTTTGGCCCTACCCTTGAGGCCCCCGAAATACAGTCACTCCGAAACCTCCTGCCTGGCTGCAAGCTAACCGTCAAGGACGATCTGGAGCTACTGGGTGTGCCAATTTGCCCCGAGGGGCTCCAGCTGCATTCGAGCGTTGGAGATTGAAACTAGAAAGTGCCGCCGCGCGTCTTCCTCTTCTGGGAGCTCATCGGGGACTTTTCTTACTCAGGTCCTCCTTCTCGTCCTCAAGGCTAATCCACCTTCTTCGAGAGACCGATTTATCTAATCGAACCGACGAGTTGCAAAGGCTCAACGACTTGACACTGTCTATCCTTGAGTCCTTGCTGAATACATCTCTACCGCCTAGCGCGCGAGAACAGGCATTGCTACCCGTTTCGAAAGGGGGCCTCGGGGTACAAAATTTACTGACCCTGGTCGGGCCTGCCATAGTCTCGTCGATGCTAAGCGCGGAAAACAGGGCAATCCTCCTTTTAGATTCAGCGGGAGTCGACCAGTTTAAAAACCGCTTAGCCCATCTTCAAGAGAACCTTGAGGCGCGCTGTGGGGGTAGGCCTGAAAACGTACTATCTCAACGTGACTGGAGTTCCCTTCTGCACGACGAGGTACAACGACGTCTCTTTAACGAAGCTGCCGACGACACAGCCAGAGCTTGCTTAAACGCCGTTTCCGCCAAGGATTCAGGGGCCTGGTTACACGCGCTTCCCAGTGCCCCCATAGGTACCCTTCTTGATGACGAGTCGATTCGCATAGCAGTAGGCCTACGACTAGGGGCAGACATAGTTAGCCCTCAATCGCTGCTAATGTGGTCACCCCGTCGATAAATTAGGACATCACGGACTATCGTGCATTATTAGTGCAGGACGACGCTCAAGACATGCCGCTATTAATGAGACCTTTAGCAGAGCCCTTAGGTCGTGCGGTCGTCCGTGCATTCTTGAACCCCCAGTCCTCTGCGCGGAGGACGGCAAACGTCCAGATGGTATGACACTTACACCATTCGAGCGAGGCAAAATGCTGGTTTGGGATGCAACCGTTACTGACTCCTTAGCTCCTTCTATGGTCGGTGGCGGCGCATCCGAAGCTGGTTATGCAGCCCACCTTGCGGAGACTAACAAGTTGAGAAAATACTCATCAATCGGCTATCCCCACGAATTTTGCCCTCTTGCGTTTGAAACCCTGGGTACCCCTGGACTAAGCTGCTGATCCGCAAAGTCGGGACCTTGTTAAACCTGTCGTCCGGTGATAACAGGTCGTCTTCCTTTTGTAAACAACGTCTGGATCTTGACATACAACGTGGAAACGCTGCCTCCGTTCGGAGCACACTCCTGAAGTGGTCTCGCTCTGGCCTCATCGAGACGGACACGTGACAATGCGCGCCAACTACGCGCATTGGCTTAGCTGGTCTATTGTGATGTGTGTAACATATACCTAATGTATTATACGGAAAATAAACTTAACTCTTTACACATTGAGTAACTTTATCTTAACTCCTCGTCTCGACCCGCCTTGCCAGGACGGTGACTATCATTTTTCTCTTGTTTCGCTTTAGGATCAACTTCCTCATGACCAGGTATCACTGAGACTGCTTATGACCAGTCTGTATCTGGTGGCGAGAGCTCCCCATGACTGCAGCCGTACCAGACCCTGAAGCCTGGGATGAATTCCTTAATCTATTGCGCGTGCTCCGTCCGCTCCCAATCATTCTGCCATGCAGCTATGGTTGGTCCCGGTAGCTAATGTGGGAAAAATCTGCAACAACGTCTGACTCTCATGACTTCCGGTGGCGGCCCAGGGGCATGTCGGCGGATATTTTTAAAACTACTTGGTAAGGCAGGCCCCATGTGTCCACCTCTACCGAATATATGTCTTTCTTCTATGCGTTTGCTCTGTTTGTGACTGTGAGTAGCTTGAGTTGCACCAGCTTCTCGGTACCCCTCTAACAGGGCTTTTGCTCTGGTCGAAGACGCCTCCAGTAGGCTGTCATCCTCAACAAGCCCTCCTGACAATCCAGGAGTTCGCGTAAATGTGTGTACTGCCTCGCAAGTCCTGGTCAAATTATGGAGATTGCGCCCAAGTAAGTTACATTTTATGGTAACAGAATAGCAGTAGTGTTGCTTTATTCGATGATTGAAGCAACGGTACATGCCCTCCAGAGGTTCTTTCATTTTATCAGATGTGACCTCGGACCGAGGAGCATTAAAACGTTTGGAAAGGGCAATTTATTTAGGCATACAAATGTTTACGGCCCAGCTTTTTTAAATAAAGCAGCGTAAAACGGTATCAAGTTGAGACGAGCCCGTTCTGAATAGTTCGTTCATGTGGATGCTAAATTCATAATTCGCACTTGCGTATTGTCTAAGTCACGTGCCGAGTTACAAGTCAGTAAGATGACATTATTCATTTGTTAATTGGAGTCGCCATGTTTAACAACGACACGTTTGACGGGAGGAAGCGCAGATAGCAGGATAGAATGTGATTCAGTCGAGCAGAACGACCCGTAAAGCTGTGAGTCATCAGCATATAAGAAATACTTAACGTCAGACAGGAGGTGTTTGTTCATGTTCAGGCCAAGAACATATATATTAAGAACGACAAGCATTCGCCCTCAAGAGCACTAGACACGATAGAATACGGCATTCACTTGTTTTTCGATGTAAGCACATTAGAACGTTTTATGAACAATATGAACATAATCCAATCCTGTGTCGTCTCCAGAAATGTGTTCAGGTAGACCGATGTGAGGCAAATTCATGCTAGGCAATGTCTGGGATGTGGTTTAGAAATCATAAGATTGTTTCAAGTGGTTATCTAATTGCATTCTAAATATGCTTATACATGCATAGGTAGTATGCAGCAAACTTCATGTAAAATATGAATATATATGTATATATATAAAAAGGTATGAAACTTTGGAACAACTAAGTCGGTTGAAATTTTAATATGTGGCTTTGGGACAACGTAATGAGAAATCTCCGCGAATGTAACGCCTGCGCGTGACGGAGAAGAGCAGTTGTGTGTCCCGTCTAATTGACGCAGCAGCGCGTGTGAGGATATGATGACGTTTCTATTGCAAAGAAAGACGACTGAGGAGTTATTAGCTTATTACATTTTTGACTGCCTAAGGTGTTCGATCGGCTGATACTTATCGCTAAATGGTGGCCGCATACGAGGGATACTGTGTGTCCGAGAAGCCCGTGAGAAAGTGAAGTGCCCGTTTTCGTGAAGGCCGGCAGCGGCCGGCACCCGAGACCAAAACACTTTGTGGGGCTGACTCTCAGCCACACAAAGTTTTTTATGGAAAAAAGCCAACCCGTGGACATTTAACGTCCACGGGTTTGCTTTTGCATTGTTTTGTAAAGCGTACCCCATAACGGTGGGGGTCGAACCCGTGCACCTATGTGTCTTCTCCTGTCGCGAGGCTCACGCGACTGCATCCACCACGCCGCCGGGCTCAACTGATCCGAGACCAGGCCAGGCAAACACTGTAATCACGGTCGAACTCATTAGTAGTCGGCGTTTGGCAGTGATGGTAGGGGGCCAGCGTAGGAACAGTATGTACAATTGTTAACGACAGGTTGTGTCACCGAAAGGTACGCGAGCAGTGGGCTCCAAAAGATTAGCAAACCGTAAAAGGAACTGCGTATGACACTAGCACTGTAACACTTGTTCCGGTTTCATGAAGACTCCGTTTTTTTGGAGCGGATGTCACTGATTATACGAGTTGGTGCCATCACATCGATCTACGGTACAAGGTGGGATGGAATACAATGGAAGCATGCGTTGTCACTCTTCCCTAAAAAAAATCAGCAGCAAGGTGATGCTTGTGTCGTTTGCGACGTCCGAGATCCGCTATTCATCGAATTCGTTGAGCAGGGGAAAACCATGACGTGTACTGTGAGACATTCCCTAGCCTCCGTAACTTTATCAGGAATAAACAGTCTGGGCAGCTCACGGAGGGAGTGATTCGGCTCCGCAATGACGTGCGTCCACGCGTCTTCTGGGTCACAAAAAAAGTGTAGTTGCCACGCTTGAGTGGGAGCAGCTTTAAACATCTGCCCTGCGACTCAAATCAGTTTGGTCTACTGAAAAGCACCTCAAAGAGAGCCACTTCATCTCGGACGACGAAGTGGCTCTTGTCACAGCTGCACGAATTGTGGGAACGGGGCTTCTGAAACAGTGGGATAGCTGTGCTTTAGTATCTGGTAATTACTACTAACTAATCACAGTTCACTATAATTTACAATTATGTTTATTTCACTCAAGATGAGTATAATATACATTGTTCACTATAATTGAAAAATTCAATTATAGTTACACATGTGTGTCGTTTAGTAACTTTTCATTTGAACATCCTTCATACATATACATAGGTCTATTTAATTACACGTTTCTCATATATTTATTTAATGCATGCGTATATACAAAGCGCTCCGGTGACTGACTTCGCTGCTGACGGATGGCCACTGTAAGGTGCTCCATGTGTTAGATGGCGCTATTCTACTTAATTTATTCACCAAAAATAGCCTACATAGCAGTGTTTATTGATCGCTAATTCACAACCGGGTTAACTAATTCACGTTCAGATGCGTTTTAGATACAGTAGAACCTATGTATGTACTATATTCACATGCATTTCAGGATATTATATAGTTAAAATATATTAACTTCTGAACGACAATTACTGCATTCCATTAACACATACTGTTTACAAGTTTCACATGAGCAAATGTCCTTGCTTGAAGTAAATTTTTACTACACTTATAATAAAACAAACATATATACAAATTTTTATTTAGTGTGATTAAGCATACACGAGCAGTTTGCTGAAGAGTAGTGATATTTTGAGTATTGTAAAGCAGTCATTCTAAATATTTGCTATGACTTTTGCAAGAATTGCGTTTGTACAATACTTGTTATTTTCTTGATTTTTCAAGATACAGATGAATAATACAATTATTTTGATATAACTAAATGTTTAAATGATTACGCTAAAACATTACGCTTTTTAATAATAAGCAACAGAAGACCTCATTGTTGCTTTCTATAAACCAATGGGAAAAGCTATCTAAGGCTAACTGTAGCAACTGTAAGATAAATACAGGCTAAGATAGTTTAGGCTCGTGGGAAGTTTTCCCACATATAAAATAAACAGTGTATGTAAAGATATTGTCTAGTATCTATCTTGTGGAATCAGCAGGTATAATTGAATAATAAATTAATTGTCAGAAAAATAAATCTAGAAAGATTTACATTGGCGATTTATATCTGAGGTTTTCAATCTCAGTTGAATATGTCCAACACAGACACGGAGACGTTTCAGTGAAGACGGCAGCTGACATAAAGGTGTTTAGCACAACTGGAATTTATTTTTTCTCTAAAAATGCTCGCTGGCCTTTTTTCTTGCCATAGGAACAGACTTGGTTCGAATTAAAAAGGCGCATGTTTTGCCTGGGTCGCTCGCTATGTCCGTAAACTACCCTATCCATGCTTTCTTTTAGCAGAGTTTGAGTCAGTCTTTTATTGAGGTTTCTGTCATGTCATATTGTGTGGAATATTTAGCTTGTGCGGGGCGTCATAAACCAAGTGTCACGTGGCATTCTGGGTAGAGGGTCAGCTCTTCAAAACTATGCTTTTAAATCTGCAAGCGAAAATCCTATAAAAATACTCGGTAAGTACTCGGTGAATGATAGATGCTACTCTACTAGTGATCCCGAAAGGAAAGAAAGATCCCTTGGAACCTTCTCATGGCGTGGCATCGCGAAGACGTGGTTGGCCAGTAGTCGCTGGGGAGGAGACTGAGAGCTTACCGAGAAAGTCTTCAAGCCATCCAGCTGAGCATAATAGGTCATCATAAAACAACATGGGGGCGCTCCACTCGTCTGCAAGCACTTCCAAGCACTCTAAGGGCCGATGTCACAATCAAAACACAGGCAATACGACAACAATGGTATGCAGTGTTTATTGATATAAGGCAGCTCTTCACTCAGCACAAAGGAACAGGGTTTTGTGCCCATTGACGGTCTCCTCGAATATTATTAATCTCCTCGCGGCAATCTTCTAAGCCCACAATTACTCACCGACTTGCTGGAGAACTAGGAGAGCCTCAGCCGAGACCGTCCGATACTACCTGATTGCCACCGTTTCTTGGGTTGACTTCAATGCACCCCTTTTTTTAAACGGTAATTCCATGTCCCCCCAAAGTCCCGTATCTATATCGTAGCATGACCCCGTCATAAGCTATGTTCCAGAACACGGGTCCTAAGGTCGAGCCCTGTGGAACTCCGGCAGTAACCTCGTACTCGTACACCCCTGCAACCAGGCCACTGTCATTTAGGTAGGATTAAATCAATCGACACAGGCAAAGAAAAAGCCCCTTCTCTCCATCGTCTCCTCAATTACTTTTCATTGCATTGTGTTTAAGGCATTTTTGACATCCATGAGGATTAGGAGCGCGAATCCCTTTGCTTTGAAAGTATTTACGGTGTCCCTAGCTGCCCGTTGCAGAACCTTATTTAGAGCTCCCAGTGCGGATCTGCTTTTCAGGAAACCATACCGGGAATCTGATAGGTCGTTTATTTCCTGGATCTCTTCGTTTAGTTTATTGACAATATTGTTCTTCAAGATTTTGCCCATGGCGTCAATGAGGCATATGGACCGGTAAGCTGAGAGTCTCGTCTTTCCCCCAGATCTGGGGATCAGGACAAGGCTAGCCCTCTTCCACAGCCTCGGAAATTTCACATCTCTCAGAAGCTTGTCAGTGTTTTGATCAGTGGCCTTGTTACCTCTGGGGGAATTCTATCTAGGCCGGGCGCTTTGCCGAATGCCGGGCTTGTTCAACGTCCTTCAGCGTTACTGGCGGGATGCCTTCCGGGGCAACTAAGAGCCTCAGTTACAGTCTCCCGCAACACATCCAGCGGAGCTTTGGGAAGGTCTCCGGACCCTGGCCATAACCATTCGGCACGACCGGCCACATACGCTGCTCTCCACCGCGTCTATCAGCTCCTTCTACGCTCGGGCCTTACTTTTGGCGATTCTGTCCTCGGAGTCTCAATCAAGCAGCCTTGTACTCCGTCAGTAGCTCTTGCAACCCCTTTCTCCTTGCATAATCCTTCCCGTCGGCTTCTACGCACTAAGCTTCTTGGCTTCCGCAGCTGCGGATTCTCGAGTAAATCCCCCAGCTAGGGCCAGATGGGCTTCTATGACCCAGACGACCGTCTGGGTCATAGAAGCCCAGTACTCTCCCAGTTGCAGGTTTTTCAGATGCTAGAAAACCTGCGAGATGTCTTTCGCTGCCCTCTGGTGTCTTCCTTGGGAAATTTGGCAATTTTGCCAAATTAGATTACTGAAGAGCTAATTAAGATATGCTTACCCACACAACGAAAGTCATTACATTCATTAATCCCCGCGATATCTGATAAAAATACATAAAAACATTTTTACAAAACTCGTAGAAATTCGGATGGCGTACAGTCTACGATCGAAACTATGCACTGCGCATCTAGTCACTTATGCTAAACTATTTGAGCGAATTAGTCTCCTTTATTTACAGTTTTGCATCGCTTCGGCCTCAGGGAAACCTGCGTTTTGTAGTGAGCTTGTTTTACCAATGGTCTCTGTTTGGCGTGCCTTAGGCAGCTCCAAAGCCCATCTTTAACTAGCTCCCTGTGGCCACAAAGTCTGGTTTCCAGGTCCTTTAATCGAACCGAGAACATTTGGGAATTGAAGACGTTGCCACCTTAACCATAGACTCGTTTTTGCGATGTTGCGCCATGAGGTCGAGCAATCTGCCCCATAGAGTGCCGCTCACCGAACTACGTCACGTAAGTAGGCTATTTTCCTAGGGCCTTTAGGCTTCAACGACTTCATTAAAATGCTAAACGCAAATAGTTTTGCACTTCATATAGTGTGTCGTAACGCGGGTTTGTTTTTGCGCACACGCCACTTCATCGTAGGAGCAGCACCCCGGGCGGCTCCGACCCTCTTGAACGACATGATTCCAGTGTTTCTCGATGGCCCGCACAGCGCTAAAATAGACGCTAAAACATCTATTTTATCGCGAAGATGGCATTATTATTCGTTCGCCAGGTTGGTTTTCGTTATGAAAAGTGGTATTTTTGGTTTTAGAAAATGAGCACGGTGTTGTGTGTTTTTGGAAGGATATGTCTTTAATATATATATATATATATATATATATATATATATATATATATATATATATCCGGATCTGAGCTTCCTGAGCGTAGTCGGCCTCGATACTCTGAATCAGATGGCCCCTATAATCCATCCCAAAAAGATATTATTATATCTAAAATACAAGCCCTCACAAACACATTTCCCAAACGCAACATAATTTCAACAGACCTTACTCATCTGTCAAATATAATTTGCTCAGGTGAGGACCACACTATCGCCTTAAACGAATTTCTGAACAAACATTTTACACACACTGTCCGACGTCGTGCCTTTAGAGAAACACCTTCCACTGAAGCGCGAGTATCTAAAAGGCAACAGCGACGTCAAGACTACGCAACCACTCAAAAACGTTTTAGCCAAAACCGATCCAAATGCCCTCATGAGGTGCTGGACAGCAAACACACCATACACAACATGCAGGCCACCGAAGTTGTAGAACACTGGGCCAACACGATGACACAACTACCCCCTGAACCACTCCCTTGCCCCGTATACACTCCCCACTCTGATCTCTTTGAGGCTTCTTTCCCTATCTCTCTAAAGGAAACCCACGTAGCTCTCCGCGGACCTTCTAAAGCACTAGGCTTGGACGGGATTTGTCTTTCGTCCCTCCGTAAACTCCCGTTAGAAGTAGTCTGTTGTATTCTTAACATACTATTAATTAGCGATATTGCCTCAGCCCATGAAACTGCTCGCTTAGCGTTCATCCCTAAAATTAACAATGCCACATCCCCAAGCGATCTGCGACCCCTATCTATTAGTTCATACTTACAACGAACGCTTCACAAAATTCTCTCTAGACGCCTCCAGAACTCTATTAAGCTTCTCCCAATCCAGCGAGCGTTTCTACCCTATGAATGGTACCTTCGAGAATCTTGCGGTTCTGGATGGTATCCTTAACGATGCCAAGTCTGCAGGACGTGAGCTCAGACTCGCCTCAATCGACCTCCGTAAGGCGTTCGACATGGTGAGTCATGACTCCGTCCTGTGGTCACTCCGGACTCGCGGATACCCGGAGGTATTCATTAACTATATCGAAACGCTTGTACCTCTCATCTAAAACTCTCATAGAATTTGGACAAGAGTGTCGCACATTTCGGCCAACTAGGGGTGTTAGGCAGGGTGATCCTCTGCCCCCCCTCTTATTTAATCTAGTTCTCGACGACATTCTTTCAAAATTAGACAAAACTAATATCGGGTACCAACTTACTGATGACTTCCGCCTTATGGGCTTAGCCTTTGCGGATGATCTCATCCTCCTAGCCTCCACGAAATCCACTCTCCAACGGCTCCTTAATATTGCGGACCCACTTTTAAAATCCCGAGGCCTTGAAATTAATACTAATAAAAGCTTTACTATCTCCCACCTATTTAATAGGAAGGAAGGTAAAGGTTTTATCAATACCGTATCAGAATTTAACGTTGGAGATCGGCAATTGCCAGCTAAAGGTATGAGCGATCGATGGAGATATCTTGGAGTCGACTTTGACAGCAATGGCAGAGTTGACTCCACCAAGGATATACTCCTTAACTTACTCAACAGACTCACGATAGCTCCCCTTAAACCCCACCAAAGACTCATATTTTTGAAAGACTTTCTCATTCCCCGTCTCCTATATAAACTGGTCTCCGGTCCCAGACCATCTTACGCACCCTTAGTGACCTAGATAAAGAGATCAGAAAGGTTGTTAAGTTGAAATGGCTTAAGCTCGAAAACTCGGTGCCGAACGCCTACCTGTACACGCACACAGCACACGGCGGTCTGGACATCCCCTGCCTCCAAACATTCATTCCCAGAATCCGCCTCTCCCGCCTGACAGCACTACAACACTCCACGCACCTTGGGGTCCAATGGATGCTAACCACCGAGCACTTTAAAAAAGATCTTGCGAAAACAAGACTTCTTTGCGAGCGCATGGGAACCTCCATTGAGACCGCTACACAAGAGACCGATTACTGGTCTTAACAACTACACAACACGTTCGATGGGGCACATTTTAAAAAAGCACACGAAACGCCCTTTGTACATTACTGGATTAAGGGTATGCCCTACCTATCTGGTAAGGAGTATTTAAACCTACTAAAGCTCAGGATCAACGCACTACCAACGCGTGCCAGATTGGCCAGGGGACGCCCGGGCTACAACAAACGGTGTAGGCACGGGTGTCATGCGCCTGAGACGTTGGCTCATGTCGCTCAGATGTGCGATATAACACACAAACAAACCATAAAGAGACATGACGACATCTGTGATCGCGTGGCGCGTCTTCTCCGCGAAAGGGGTCATGAGGTGGCTCGTGAGCGAGTATTCCGTCGACCGGGCGCACCGGGTCTAAAGCCCGACCTCGTAATAACAACACCTACCGAGGTCTGGGTTTTAGGTGCCGAGGTTTGCGGCCCGAACCGGGACCTGGCAAAAGCACGGCAAGACAAGATCGCCAAATATGACGTCGAGTTCTTAAGAGCGGCGCTCCCCTACCCGCAAAAACCTCGCAGATTCGGATCCATCACTATCTCTATGAGTGGTGTATGGGACTCCGAATCTGCGAGGACGCTCTTGGGGCTCGGCGTCACGAAGAGGAATCTTATGGATCTCACCGTTTTAACTTTGCAAGGAACCTTGAGGATATATCGCTCGCACCGGGTCCATAAGAGCGGGGGCTACCATCAAGCAAGGACACGGACAACTGACTCTTAACTTCACGTGACACCTTTTTACCACCATTTTTATTAAGGCGAGCACTGCCGAGTGTGCAAACGTATTGTAAATGATTAATAAATCATCACAATATTTTCTATATATATATATATATATATATATATATATATACGCTGCTACTATAGCTAGTGCGTCCTTCGTCATGTTATAGTTATAATATAATATGTTATAATATGGGCCATAAGTCCATATATATATTATAAGTTAAATAAAAATTTAACTTATAACGGGGTGTAAATAATTGTCCCCCAGCGAACGTGACGACAAACTACACCAGCTCTAGGTCCAAACCTGGGGTCGACCACCTGGACAAGGTACCAAGCACCGCCGTAGCAGCGTTACCACGTTGTATATCCTATAACAGCCTTTGCCGGAAAAATTCACCAGCGCGCAGGTGGCCCCCGTGGCCAATCTTAGAAGAAACACAAACTGTGCATTATCTTCAAGATTCAATGATTTTCCCTGTTAGTTAGTTGAGAGGAAAGGTTAGTGAATACGGGAATTGGCTTCCGCCTTTACCGCATCAATCAGCTGAAGTACAGTAGAGGCTAATGAACGACGCGCTCATTATAAGTTGATGATATTTCCGCACCTACCCCACGCTTAAACGGTCCGTTCTGGCAACGTTGTTACCAACGACCAAAAAAAAGAGGAACTACTGGTCTTAATGTCGAAGTGAGTGTCAACCCCAGTGTACGCCGCCATACGGCGCTATCGACGTAATCGACGCGGCGAAATTCTGAAAACAAAGAAGAGGCTTCGCGTTGTTTCCTGGCGCAGTAGTTGGCCACAGCAGCAGATGCGGTCGCTGTTGCCGCTGCCACCGCCGCCTGCGGTCCTGGTGCTCCTTTGCTGTGGTTTGGTCTGGCTATCTGTAGCTAATCATCCGCTCTTTGCTCCGCTGCGTTCATCGTACTAGCGTTGGTGTTATCGCGTCCTGTTGTTGTTGTTGTTGTTGTTACTTCTGCTGATTTTGCCGGTGTTGCCGCCGTTATTGCTGGGTACGCTATTGTTGATACTGCTGCTACAGCTTTTTCGAATTCTCCATCTTGTTCCACCTCTGCACGTATTTCCCTCGCTAGCCGTCGTGATTACCGTCGCCGTCGTCATAGTTGAAGTTGCTGCTATCGTTGTTATCGTTGTTGTTGCTGCTGTCGTTATTGTTGTTGTTGCTGCTGCTGCTGTCGTTGTTGTTGCTGCTGCTGCTGCTGTTGTCGTTGTTGTTGTTGTTGTTTTTGTTGTTGTTGTTGTTGTTGTTTTTGTCGTCGCTGTTGTCATTGTTGTTGTTGTTGTGTTGTTGTTGTTGTTGTTGTTGTTGTTGTCGTCGCTGTTGTCATTGTTGTTGTTGTTGTTGCTGCTGCCGCCGCTTTCTGCCGTTTTTCGTTTCTTTCACCCTTATTAGCGATCGTTCGGGGCCTATCGTAACATCATCCCCACTGCGTACCTCTTTAGAACGTTTTCCTTCATGTTTATGGGACAAGCGGGGCCGCTCAACGAGCGACCGGAACCTGTTGGTTGCCCCGACACAATCTTTGCCATCGGTCGGTGGGTCAACATCTGCTATGAAACAGCACGGCACCGATTCATAATCCATTCGACGTTTCACCCGCTGCTTCTTGCTTTATACCGGATTTTTTGGTCTTCGTCCCGCTGTTCACCATATGTTCGTGGTCAACGCCACAACACAGACAATTCCTGCCGGGTATTGGGGTCGAGCCTATTACATGAACCTCAGTGGTCATCAGCATAGACTACAGCATGCAACCAAAAAGGCACGGCTTCTTCTGCAGGGATCTATGTATGTTTGTGCTGATATATAAACATATTTGTACACAAATATATTTATATATATATATATATATATATCGTGTGTGGTGATTGTTTTGTTATAGGGCATCCTGGCCCTATAATAAAAAAAAAACAAAGTGTCAAGTTGTATGCATGCTCAATATTTCATTAGTTACGACATTTCATTTTTTCGGCCGCTGCTACATAACCTCTTTGGGCTGAGTCGGACCATACATGGTGTGAGTGAGTCCCCCCTCCAAAAATATATACAAGGTCTTCTATAACCGTATGCACTTATTTTAAGGTTTGCGGTAGAACTCGGCAAGAAAATAATGTCCCCCGATGGCAGGAGGGTACGGAAACGTCTTGTTTAGGAGTGGAGATGAAAATTATTAAATACGTTTTTGCACTTTTTTTTACATAGTTGTGCAAAACCTACGTTTGCGGTAGAACCAGTCCACGCATGAAGGAACCAATTATACCGGCGTGTTTACCAAAAAAAAAGATTCTGCGTAATCTGAATGACACCAGCGAAAGGCGAATAGCCAGGTCAAAGAAAGGCATTTCACGTGCAGAACCAAACATTTTTGCTATTACGACCAAACGATTAATAGAAATTGGTAAGAAAATATTTTTCCTAATGGATGAGGGGGAGGAAACGTATTGGCAAAATTTTACGGTTCTGAACGGGAAAGCTTCAACGTAAAACATAACAACTATAGCTGTCGAAACACCTTAGTTACTCGGCAACTACGTAACGGGAGAACCAGTCAACGCACGAAGGAACCAATTATATCGGCGTGTTCGGCGGTTTTCTTCTGCACAATGGAAGGCACTTCACTAGCTTGCGTAGCAAAACAAAAATTATTTAAAAAATAAAAAACGGAAACGTCTTGGAAAAATTAAAATTCTGGGCAGAAAAAGGCAGATTAACTACTTTTATAAATTTCACTCTTTCTCCTAAACAAGACGTTTCCGCCTCTCTTTCCATTGGGAAAACTTATTTTATTGCCGAGTTCTACCAAACCTTAAAATAAGTACATAAAGATATGATTGACCCATAATATAGTCCCTCAATAAACCTTGAGATCCCACTAATCAATAGAAGATACTCTTTTTCTGGATGGCTTCGAGAATTGTGTGCATGACATAAACCTACTAAACTCGCGAATTCCTCCCCCTTCGAGATAATACCGGGGCTCGGTATTATCTCGAAGAAAATAAATACCGAGTTTTCATATACCGTAAACTAGTTTGATCAGCAATGAAAATAAATCCAGGTGGCCCACACTGGGTGGGGCTAGATTCTAATCTAACATACGTTGTTGACGGCTTAACATGAGACACTGTTGCAACTCTGCGCGAGACTGCGGATTCTGAACGTAAAACTCGCGTGCCAGATTACGCCCTCGTAGAGGCGCTTCTCACCTTATGGGAGCCACCCCAGAGGTCCATCGTGTCAACTTAGACATTCACGGAGAATTCGTGCTTGCAGGCGTGTACGTGCGGATTATATAGATGTATATATATATATATATATATATATATATATATATATATATGTATATATATATATATATATATATATATATGTATATATATATATATATATATATATATATATATATATATATATATATATATATATATATATATAGATATGCAGTGCAGGGTGATTAATACCATTATCTTTGATCTAACGGTTGTCGTGTTGGGGAAGTCCGATAACAGCGGGTGGTCGAGCAGAATCACTTCCGCTGCTGGCAGCAACAGTAGGCAGTAGCAATAGCAGTACTCGTAGTACAAGTAGTAAAAGAAGTAGTAGTAGTAATGGTGGTCGATATCATCATCGCCAGCATGATAATCATGATCATCATCACCATCGCCATCTTCGTCGTCGTTGTAGTAGCTGTGCCCTGCGTCCAATCTATTGGCCATTTTGTATCTGTGGTGAACGAGCAACGTGAGGGGGTTCAGAGAGGCTGGCTGGCTGGCCGCACCCGGGCCCATCCGGCCCTCGCAGCGACCAGCGCGTCGTTTTCGACTTCATCTTCTGCTTCTTCGGCTGCGACGGCCTGACGGCGGCGGCGGCAGCGGCGGCAGCAGCAGCAGCAACAACAACCGTCTGTGCGTCCGTTCGTCTTTACCGTCTTGGATTCGTCGACTGTGGCGACGACGACGTCTTCGTCTTAGACCATCTTCACCCCTCGACATAAATACAAGAAACGACATTAAACCGTGGACAGAATCGCGCGAACTTCCTTCCGTGACGACGGCAACGACACCACCACCACCACTACTACTACTACTACTACTACTACCACCTCATCTTAGCCCATCTCGGCTCGATTCGACTTAGTTCATTTCACCAAGCTCTTTTTGTCGACGGATACCACGGTGACACGATCGATCGATCAATAGCTGGCTACCTGCGCTAGCTTGGTTATTTGCACGATGACGCCCCCGGTAGCAGCGTCGGCGGTAACAACGATGACGACGTCTGCATCGTCCTCACGGTCCTCACGATCGTCATCGGTCGTTAAGTAGACGAAGTCTCGTTCGATTAGCCGCGCTCCGCGCGGGTCCGTCGCCGCTGTTCGTTCTGTTGCTGGTGGCCAGTCCTCAGCTGGTCAGCCTGGTGTCAGGCTGTCGTTCTGCAGGGCACCGACGCCGACGCCGAGTACCTCAGTGCGGTGACGAAGGACGTCCACGAGCGCGGCACCAAGCAGGGCATCGCTCACCAGACGAGCTCGATCGTCGCCGTCGGCGAAGGCCGTCAGGCTTCATCGGGCGGTAGCGGCGCCGGAGCTGCTCTGGCCGCGCCGGCGCTCGCGGGCGCCAGCGCTGCGTCGAGCGTCGTGGGCGCCGCCGCCGCCGGTGCCGTCGGCGCTGGAGGCGGCGGCGGCGGAAACAACACAGCCGCCTCGGCGATCGCGTCGCAGGTGAGCAGCGCCCTGGGCCAGCTCGACCTCGGGCTCGGCTACTACAAGATGTGTCCGTTCCCGTTCTCCTACCTGCACCAGTGCGAGAACTCGGACGGCTGTCCGACGAGCGACTGCTGCGGCATGTACGCGTTTCCGGGACCCAACCGCTGGCGACGGTCGTGCTGTGTTCCCGACAGTGTCACGACGATAGCGCGCGTAGCCAGCCTCTGCATTAAGGCGCAGGCGAGGCCCGGCGAAGGTGAGTTCGGCGAGTTAATGGACGGTGGTGGACACACGGGTTGTTGTAGGCGTCGGCATATTTAACTGGGAATTTACAAATTTATTTTCAGAGAATTAATTGGTGTGCATATATATAATGCATGATTGCGCTTTAATACCATGTTGGCAATGCACCTCCTACAGATAATAATGGGAAGTCCCGCACTGTCAATTCCCATGCACTATTTTCATGTTGAGTTATTAGCGCAGAGAACCACTCCGAGGCGGTAGGTACGTAATTTAGGAAGCGCCAGCGCTGCATCTTAATACAAAGTCGCGTGGTAATTGTGAAACAGCAAGTTTAAAATCTTTGTTTGCCGACCTGTCTGCTAAATATTTATTCGTTGTGCAGTGCAAAAAACAGTGAAACAGGATTTTTACTATTTGCACTGCACTAGGTACTACTTTTTGCACTGCACTAAGTTGTCGTAAACAAATTCATAGCGAACGAGATGTAGGCGACGCCTTTGGTATCTATCATTTGACCAATTGCTGATCAGGCTGTTTGTCATATGAATCAATCGAATTAGTTTAGTCTGCTATACTCTAGAAGGCCCGTTATCTCCTCACTTGCTAGGTGGAATATCTAACTTAAAGATAGTGGAGTATCAAAGAAATATCTACAACGTTCTACCTAGCCTCATTTAGTTAAAATGCATGGATTTTCTATGTGGTTAGAAAAACACATAGTAACGTAGATCTAAAAAGAGTACAGTGGAAGGCGCCAGGTCTGTGGCTAGAGTATGCTTTGCTAGATTCGCTGTCCACGATGATCACGCAGAACGAGAAATGATCAAGTGTTGACCTCATCTGGGGAACGGGCAATTAAGACTATTATATATAAAGCAATCTACTTTTAATCCGAATGTACGCTGTACATTTTGGAACTTCCTACAATAACACGTATGCAACTCTCTGTGTCACAACAACCCAGGAGGGAGTGGATCCAGCAATCGGCCATCGCGTCCGAGTGCGTCATCGGTATTCCAGAATGTCGTAGCTCAAGCTCTCGGAGTCGGAGATATCAGCGCAGAAGAGGAGGACGATGATGACGACGAAGAGATTAAGAAACACTAGGACCCATTTAACCGTCGGAAAACAGAGGCGAATGCTCAGCAGGCTGATGCTCAAGCCACATATTTAACTTTATTGTTGGCCCTTTGCCTAAGGGAGCTTATTCTAAAAATATACATATGAATACGGTTACACACTCACACACAAACATGACTGGAACAAATGTACCCGTTTCACAAGCCTAGAGTTCGCTATAAAGCAGGAACAATTTCTTCCAATCAGGAACTTTCAAACAGATGCTTGCTGTCAAGCAGTCGATTATAGATTTCTATGAGCACATACAAGGACTGTCGAAAAGGAAATCACCAAGACGACGAACAACATTGGGACTTTATTTATTTTGATGAACACAGGTATAGGTTGTGTAGCATAATAAACTCGCGAAATTTACACACACATTATATATATATATATATATATATATATATATGCTTTGGTCAGACACTAATCACACAGAAGAAGTTGGACTCAAAATGTCCAGGCTACTTTATAAAAATCATTTGATAGTCTACTTTGTAATATTCGATTTACAAGTGTTGACTCGTATGTGTCTTGTCTCCACGGTGGCGATCGTTATACCTCCAGGCGAGGCAGACCCATGTTTTTCAGGAGGGGCTTGCAACTTCTCCTAAGTCGGTACATATATGTGGATATATATACAGAGTGTCACGTATTTATAGGCCGTGAATGGTTTCACGCTGTGTGATATGAAATATGTAAAATAGTAATATTTATACACTGGCGTTGATGTTACGTTATTAATAAAGTGTTATGTATATGCCCAGGCCCTTGGCTCGGACGTTTTCTTTATTACTCTGTGAAACCTGCCAAACTGTCTCTGTTGAACGCCGACTCTATAAAAACACTTCTCAAAACTCACAGGCGATGACGGGAGTTGAAGTGTGTATGTATGTATATATATATATAGAGAGAGAGAGAGAGAGCGAGAGAGAGACATGTATTACTCAATATGGTATCTACTTGTTACTTAAGTTATATATTAAGTCCGACATATTAAGTAAGCTGCCGTGAGTAAGCTGGATGCCACAACCGTGCGTTTTTGTATGAACACCAACAAGGAGAGGTTTCGTATCGCGATTTAGCTGAATTCCCACACGTTAGCTGAAGTAACTCTGTATACACTTGGTCCCATTTGTAAAAGTTCGCACGTCCCAAAAGACGTCCCATTTGTAAAAGTTAAGTAAATGATTCTAGCCATTTTGTAGAAAAAAGTTGCATTAAATCGTTGCTGCATACATACGTTAGGCAAAACTTGGCCTTTTTAAGAATGTATTGTATTTTTACTTAGAATGAGTGGCTTATACAACAAACAAGCCCTTGGCATCTACCCATCATGCGTCGTGTCGATATCGAATCCACGATTCATAAGAGTGATTTGTTTAAGATAGTTAAAAAAGGCGACAATTTTGTATCAAACGACGCATTTTTGTCTATTTATTACGTGCTGTTGCAGAGGGTGTTGCTTACCCTGAAGAAGAAGAAAAACATTTCTAGAAAACGAAGTTCATAAATTAGGCATCTCACTTTAGGATTGTTATAGTTTTTTTATTACGTAGATTAATATAATTATTAATTTAGCTATCCCAATGGCATCAAGTCGATCACGTTTCTTGTATACTCAAGTATTAGTGCACTTTTTGACAAAAGTCGCAACAGAGGAGAATCCAAATTGTGCACAGCGGGTCAACGAAGTAAGTACTACTTAGGGGTAAGTGTGCACCTTTACCTGCCCCGTCGGAGTTTCTCTACTAAAGCACACATACTTACATAAGCTCAGCCTTACATTCCTCATATTTCTACTTATGTGCGGAGACACTGAAGAAAACACACCCGGTCCATCCTGCGCAACATGCGGCGAATAGCTTTTTTAACCAAAGGTAACGAGACCGTTCTAAACGCGACGAGGTTGGCTAGGAAAAACTAAACGTAATATTATTTTTTTATTAGCGTATTATTATAGTTACTATGTACAGGTAAACACAAAGCATTTCAACAAAGACTACATTTCCGACCATTTCAGGGCCCACTGAAACTCTATCAGGTTTTCGAGTTTAGTGCTGAGGAACAACAGCGTTCATTAAGTACCGTAGGCACAACACAAGAATGCGACCATCGGACAAAAATGACGGGATGGAAACCCAGAATTGTGTGCCTTAACACGACAGTACGACGGTATGCAACGACATAGTACAAAAGTATTAGGAGACTACTTCGAGATGCTTTTTTGTAGAAGGACCAATGGCGTGGTGCATTCGCGTGAGCATTGCAACCGGAGGAGACACATTAGTGCACGGGTCCGGTCTCTGCCATTGCACATTTGTATGTATGGGTCCCTAATGCGAAGCAATTCCGTGGACGTTAAATGTTGGCTGAAAGTCAGCCAGCCCGAGAAAAATACTAAAGTCGGGTATCGCTATAGCGGTACCATCAAGCGTACGGTCCCAGGTATTATTTATAAAAGCGCATTATTTGTAGAAGGCGTCGAAAGCCATGGAAAACAGATCTAAAACAATAAGCAATACATTATGTATACGGAATAGAACGGTACAAGTGTCGTCAACATCGTAATGACGTAGACACGTGCTCTACGCACGATCAGTAAATGCAACCCACTTCTGTCACGATGGATCAACGTGCGTAAACAGAAGCAAGCTCTTCACCTTCTTTCAACTCTTAAACGTCGAGAAGACCTCGATACCTACGAGCTCTGTTTTCGATCGGCTGTACAGACATCAACTACAAATGCCTACTGTCGAACCACTAGGTTTAAACACAAACCCTGAATCAACCAAGAATGTCCCTATTGCCAAATCATTAATATTTAAAAACAATGAGAGCGGGAGCAGTAATCTGGCTCACTTTGCTATTTTAAAGCGTATAAAGACTTGCTTAGGAGAAAGCACACTCAATACGAAATGACAAATCGCCCAACCGAAATGCAAATCCTATAAAATTTGGCAAAGCCTTTACCTACCATAGATTTTCTTTCCACAATGTTGGATAAATGGCTAGAATACTTTACGGGAATATTCACCCGCGACTGTGTCCTGCCGAAAAGAGAAAAACATGAGAACGATGGCCCGTAGAATGTCGTTACAGAAGAAGAGATCTTTCAGTTTATCATGGAAGGAAAAATGAAAAGCATGTCGCACCTGACTAGCTTAGTTACGAATATCTCAAATGTGCGATTTTGGCAACGTTGATGCAACACATTTCTCAGACAAGCTCCAAACCAAAAAATGTCTTCCGAAGCTAATTTTTATGGAAAATAGTGACAGTACAAAACAAAAACTACCTCGGTATACACTAACTAGCGTAGTATAAGCAGTAATTACATCGCTTTGTGTGAAAAAAAAAACTCTTTTTAGAACGTTGCAACGATTTAACAGCAAAGCAAAATTGATTTATTTCAGCTGCGTTCAGCTAAAGGGGTATATACAGATGTATTAGAACACCGAAGGTTTCGAAAACCTAGATGTGATTTACGCAACCTTTTTGTTGATTTTAAAACAGCTTTTGACGCAGTTCTGAGAGATCGACCATTACTCACTTTCCGTAAAGATTGTAGTATTAAATGCTAAATGTATAACCTCACCCAAGATATTTTAGCCAATAAACTTATCACAGTTATAGATAGTGTTTACGCAGTCGCCAAGTAGGTCTCTCAAACAATTGGTGGTGCAGATGGTGATACAGCCAGCTCATCTTTGTTCATACTGTACGCAGGTGGCCTTAGGAAGTGCCTCCGAGAAGCAAAACTCCCACGTTTGTCAAACATGAATGTATCAAATACAAAAGTAGTGCGGTTTAGCAGAGCGGAGCTTATACTCAAACCGAATTTAATATAAAAATAATAAAGCACACACTAGAATTGTTCAACAACTTCAGCAACTTGGGAGTCAGACCGATGCTCAAGCTGCGTCAACTAGCCATACCTATAGAGCTTCGGCAAGTCGATGTTAAGTCTGTAATTAGTATATTTAAGCTCAAAATCATTTCCACAGTAAGATATTGTCTCAGTTATATACCTGTTAACATTACACAAGAAAAACTATGTTTCTTAAAAAGGCAATTCGGTTTAAAAAACGACACATTCGAAACAGACAAATACTACGGAGAAAGACGATCTTGGATCCTTGTGACTCAAGCGTTTACAGGGAGGTCTGCTTTTCTTACCAGCAGATTAAAGGAGGATCTGCAACAGAACAGAGCAGTTATCTGCAATATTTATTGGCACGGATACCACCAGTATATTACGATATTTCGTAATGACGTGTATAGATTTTAACCTCCTAACTATTTAGGCTATGTGGTCCATATGATTTCATATGTGTAATCAGGATAGTAATAATATTAGTACTTATAGAGAACAACGCCGTATCTAAGCCTATAAATTATGACTTTAAGACAGTATACTGTTTTTACTATGAATGCGTGTATAATATGTTTGTCAAAATGAAGCATTAGGCATTCAAATATTATCGATCGTGCCACTAAGACGACCGAAGGCCAAATATCGAATTCTATTGAGCTATATGTGTAGAGTATACAGATTTTAACGGGAAACTATGTGTTTACAGTTTTTGCTTATTTTACTTTTACTTGCATTGGAATACGATTACTTCAGTTATTCGTTGTAGACTCACTTGTACCTTGTTTGGTCATCTTGCGTAATAACTTGTATTGTAATATTTAAATAAGATTATTATTGCTGGTGCATCCTTCATACCATCCTTTAATTTAAGTTTACCCATGTAGCACTTGGGGTATGCTCAGCAGCACGTGCATTCAAAAATTCGAGTTTTACTGCTAAGCAGTGTGTCTAGTGAGGATTTTGCGAATTAAAGAAATACAATTTGGTCTTGATAGCGAAATGTTTATGTGTACGAAGGTGGAATTTAGTAAAACTATGAGCATCACACACGGAGCCCCAACGAAAGGTCGTCGGTGATAAAGCAGCTCCCCTCCAACAACTTGCACATACCGAGACCATCAAGGGCTTTTTAAACTCTACGCTTAACTAAAATGCGGTTATCAAAAAAACTCAGATAGGTGGGTTTGTGTAGGCCTACGACGCCCTTTCTGACGAACCTTGAAATATTGGCAACTTTTATACCGAGAAGATCGCATGAAGCTAGTAGCTGACAGGTTCTTGGAGCGGATGTAGAGACCCCTCACATTTATTCACGCGATGAATCTAAATTTAATAGCAAACTTGAATATTATATATATATATATATATATATATTTTTTTTTTATTCGCTTGATAAGTGCGTGTTCACATATCGCCCTTTTATATCAGGGACGCATAACGCTGCAGCTATTAATTACCTATACTGTACCCCCCCGTTGTTTGCCCCTTTTTGTGTTGATCACCTTCCATCGGGATAGCCTCTGTTTCGTTATCGCTACCTTTTCTGTGCCTTTTCTGCATCCTTGCCTAATCCTAGCGCTTCCCCTAATTCTAAATCCCTAGTCCCTCCTAATTGTTCACACTCTCTTGATCTACAATTTCCCCTCTCTTACCGCATATCCGACAAACCGTTATTTCTAATTCCTCGTAGCAGTTTCGCTGTACTATCGTGTCTAACATGCCGGCTCTCGCATCCGCCAACGGCCCTCTGCCTCTTGTATTATCATATAACCCTGCTACTCCACCATTTCCGATTTCATATTTACGTATACTTCCTTAAAACTAGTTTTCTGCATAAGTGCTGTCCGCCATTTTGCGTGTATGCTACCTTTACCTTATGCTACTTTTACTTTGCCCACTGGACAAAGCAGTGCCTGTCCATTGTTTAGTACTGAGTCCTATCTGTCTTGCCGCAAATGACACCCTCCTGTCCCATTTTGTTTTTACTTCCATTGCTTTTTTTACCCACTGTCTTTTTAACCCATCGTTCGTTATTTAATGTCCCCTTCAAGAAACTCTCCGCTGCAATTGAATCGGCGCCCCAATGAAAATCGAATTACTTCTCTCTGAATCCCTTCTAATTTCCTCCATAAACCCGAGCTATGCACTATAACAACGTTTCCAAATGTCAGCCCTGGCACACACATTGCCTTCCAAATGTTCCTTGTAACCACATATCTATTGAGCCCCCATAGACTTTTGCACCTTACCGAATCCGACAGACAGGGTTAGGAACCCCTGTCTGCTTTCTTTATTCTTAACATTTCTTCCTATTTCAACAATTCTTCTTTTGACGCTATAGCTACACCTAAATATTTATATTGAATCCGATACCCTAACTCATTTCTCTGTAATCTTAAATTCCGCTCCGACGTAACCCCTGAAAATACTAAAATAGCGCTCTTCTCTTCGTTAAATACCACATCTAATTCATTTGCTGTCTTCCCACAGACATTAAGCATTCCTTGAACCTCTCCTACGTCCCTTCCTAAAATAACCGTATCATCTGCAAACAACAAAAGCGGAATTCTAATAAATGTTTCCCTTTCACCAACCTGATACCCCAACCCGGTGTTATTCATCTTTCTCGCAATTCTATATATATAATTTTTCTTATATATACTTACGGTCTCACATAGAATTACACACATATAAACGTCCTATACGTCGACGATTGAAGAAGACACGGTAGCAGTTCAGAAAGAGGTCCGAGGCATAGACACCAACAACCTTTTAGCTTAGGCTCTTAAATCGCTATCTCTGGACAACTCGATCTCCACCGAACTGTCGGTCATAAGCCCGACGGCTCAACGCTCATCCTCTACCCTATGGGTAATGCGCTAGTGTGTGGAATCGTACCATCATTGACATTATAGAACCTTGTGACGTTAAACATGGGACCACTGTGCCGGCCACGTTGACGCCGAGGCGGAGCAGGCAAAAGTACACAAACATTCCGGCCTACAAGACTCCTTCCCAGTTCAACTGGTGGCGTTTGAGACGCTTAAAAACGCTAATTTCCTAGAGGAATAAGCTTCGCGGCGATCTTAAAACACTGTGTACCGCCAAGCAATCGGTCAAAATCTAAACAACGCCTATCGAGTGACGCTTAAAGAGAAAATGCAGTGGCCGTCATAGGTACTATGAAAGGACAGGATGGACGCCTTCTTCTAAGACAGCCCACTAGAAATATATAGTTGTATTTGCTGTATAATTAAAATATATTGATATTATCTTTTAGTCCGGAATATTACAGACATTCGTTTTACATCTGTGTTTTGGAGACTGCTCTGCTGAATAGAAGCTTTTAAAGAAGAATATTAGTATTTCTATTGCATCATTAGGAACACTCGTTATTTATACCAAGAGAACGTTTTCCTTATTAACTGGAGCTAAATTAAAGGCGGCATTGATATTTATAAATATTGCAAGGTTTCCAGCATAGTACCAATGTTTGCTTCAAACGTTCGTTTCTTATCATATCGTTTCCAACCGCGCTAAGCGCCTTTTCAATTTCCCTTACCACTTTTTCAATTGTGATCGCATAAGTTACTAATTTGACATTGTGCAATTCTCTCAACATTCCCATTACCGGATTTTTTTCACGTGTTCGGTGGTTGATTTTGTTTTTGCCATTTTACGCCAGTCGTTGAACCAGGACTTTACTTTTCATTTTGTAATGCTTATTCATAACAAGAATTAGCATATTTGCCTGTGTGCGTTTATGTGATTCTGTCCTTAAGCTGCAAGCAATTCTGTAACTCGCCTTAAGAAAAAAAAACGCTATATCATCCAAGTTTACGTTTGTAGCAAAGATCATAGAAAACCCCGTGCTGATTCGAAAGTAAGTAGAAATGGCCCGTTTTCTAATCAACATCATATCTCCGCTATAATGTTTAAAATCGCTTCAGTTCTTTCTGAGCTACTCTTGTTGAACCTCGCATTAGAATTCCGCTGGAATCATCGGAGCCTCTCTGAGCACCGCTTCGACCCCAAGCTTAGGTTTAAGTATGTTTAGATTAACGAGTTTATTTGCAAGGTGTGCTCGGGCGAATTTAGGGCATTCAATGCATTCATAGCTTTATGATCGAGGAGAGTGGTCCTTTTTAAGTGTAAGAAAGAAAATTGTTCATTGCGCATCCCTGTTGTAGTGTCTGTATTCTTTTCTAAAAATAGATTAAAAGTTTATCTGGGTTTGGAATCCTTCCGCTATAATGTTTAAAAATGCTTCAGTTCTTTCTGAGCTACTCTTGTTGAACCTCGCATTAGAATTCCGCTGGAATCATCGGAGCCTCTCTGAGCACCGCTTCGACCCCAAGCTTAGGTTTAAGTATGTTTAGATTAACGAGTTTATTTGCAAGGTGTGCTCGGGCGAATTTAGGGCATTCAATGCATTCATACCTTCATGATCGAGGAGAGTGGTCCTTTTTGAGTGTAAGAAAGAAAATTGTTCATTGCGCATCCCTGTTGTAGTGTCTGTATTATTTTCTAAAAATAGATTAAAAGTTTAACTGGGTTTGGAATCCTTCCAGCAACTAGGCGGTGTGCTAACACGGGAAGTCACGTCCCCATTAGACTGCAAACGTGGTAGGCTTGTCCTCACCCCTAAACAGAGGAACCATCCAATATCAGCATATGAACCGCTCGGCTTCTCGACACGTAGGCCCAAACTGCCTGAAGCCAGTTTAGTTATCAGGCTGATGTTGGACGCGGAAAAAGAGTCTAGTGTTATTAAACAGCCCGGCTGCAAAGAAGGTCGCCTTAAAACTGTGGAGAAGCCGTAGATGCTTCCCTGAAAAGGTAGGGAAGTTTCCCTTTGTTGCACCCCTTATGGCAGCGTGGCTGTGCTAGCTAGGGCAAAATCTTTGCCCTGGCAGATACGATCCTGAGTGCGGAGACCTATTTCATGCGCTCGAAGCGTATGTAAGCGCTCAGGAGTGCGCATGTAACGCGCACAACAAGACACAAACAATCAACATTTTTCGATCCCCCCACGACAGCAGAGCCACCATCAGCCTCAACTAGATGTTCCGCTTCATATATATATATATACATATGAGTGTAATGACCAAATCAAATTAGATAGATAAAATAATAATAAAACGTCTTGTAGTTTGTTGCGTTACCTTTAAACGTTTGGATTGGCCCGTACATTCGCAAACACGCTAGAACGTGCATTGTTCCGTTTTTCTGTATCGCGTGTTTCTTTGTATTTCACTTTGGATACCCTTTTACAGTTGCTCCACCAGAAACGAAACGTCACCGTCTTTGCACTGTTATGGTAGAGGTGGTTTCTGCAATAGCGATAATGGTAACTGTAGACCATGACTCCAGTATTCACGCGAAGGCAAACCTACCCAGCGTGTTCATTCAGGAAATGAGAAAGATGCTCATATACTACAGCTAAAACACTGCGTTGCTTGGATGTCATGCAAACTGGCTCTTCTATACTTCTGCTGCAAGATTTAGCATTAAAAGTTAGTGTACAACGGAAAACTGGATGAAGTTAAGAAGAATACGCTGTTCTTGTAGCAGATTATTGAAATGGCCAATTTACCTTTCGAGGCGGAATTTCATTTTCACAGTGTTGACGTCCAACCCGCGGCTTCGAAGCCGGCAATTAGTCAATCTGTCGTATTATTTATCAGTCGTATCAGTCGACTTATAGTTTGCAACTTTGCACTTATAGTTCTAAGTAGGTTGCGCCTCATATAGTGATTCTGAAAGTAAAATTTGAATCCAAGAGCGCCTTGTGCACAAGGACCAAAACAATGCAAGAGACATTGACCGTCGTCAGGCATTATGAGTTTATATTTATACATACCAAATATTAACTTGGTCGGATTTACGACAATGAAAACATCAATGACGATAGGGGGTTAGGAACCGACTACTAAGGAGTTCCGATTGAAACAATCCCAGGGGGTGGAACACGAGCCCCCCCCCCCCCCGCGGGCACAAACTGCGTAAGGTCTCTTAGGCACATTTAAAACCAGACGTTTATATCTATTATCGAAATAGGCATCTCTTATTTCCCGGAGCCCTTTTCTGTACTTTGCTTACCACCACTTTCTCTCTCTGTCATCTACGTTCGTGTGTAAAGCTGCTGACGACGTGCTTTGTCAACCACACGCCTTAACTCTGCTAGCTCATATCAAATCAAACCGTGCACCTCGTTTTTGACTCTTCCGTAGCCCGAGTGAGCCTCAGGTTTTGTCACGAATTACGGCAATGGTGACGTGTTGCCCGCCAACACAATCCCCACTGGGCAGTGGTCGGTAAAGAGCGGTTAACATTAAAGGCAGTGATCTGTAGATATCGTTCATAAATGACAATAGCAACATGATCAATATAGGACGCTCAGTAATGATCATGTTGCAAGCTCAGAGTGACAACGGTTTTCTTCTCGATCTGTCATTGTCAATAGAATATCATTACTAATGAACAACCCCTGATAATATTAATAGAATGTTTAACCGTCATAAATATTTTTTGGAGAGGACTAACTGAGAACCTTCGCCACTCAGCAGGGAAATGCTGAATGAAAAATTACTACAGAGGTAAAGGGGAGTGTAATAGCCCTGTTTACTGGTCGTGTCAGCCTTAGCTAGAGAGGGCGTCCGTAGCTAGAGAGGGCGTCGACATGCACATGCAGATAAGTCGCTCTTTCTCGGTTAGAACAAGATGCTAGATAGCAGTCGCAACTTGTGTACCAGTCGTTAAATAAAGTTGTCAACTTTGAGACTAGAATGGGTAGGCGAGGTGAAGTGCGTAGACTCTGGAGGAGTCTGTGCCGGGGCTCCCAGATGGGGCAAACTGTTGGTGTTACAATTGGACAGTATATTCCGGTGTCTTATTTGCCACATTGCTACAGTAGAGACATATCAAGCTGGCAGCCTTGCCAAGAGGTAGGAGCGAAACTCGCCTTGTCCCGTAAGCATTTGTGTGGTATGATAGTCTACTTCACCTCCAGGGCAGTTAAGCCTTGCTCTTATTTTTTTACTTTCAATTTCAAATTTGAGGTTTATTCACGACACCGCAATTTGACAATGCTTAAGTTCTCGTAAAAGAAAAACATGTAAAACGTGTAAAAACACCAACATTTTCTATTTTACACTTTAACATGTCTCACTCTATGCGAAACTAACAATTAAAACTGTTAAAAATTCTCCCGTTCACACACACACACAGCTTGGAGGAGGGCCTCGCGCCCAGGACATCCGATGTTGTTCCATGCCTCTTGCCAGCCTCTCATGTTGTCTGGCGTTCGACGTTCTTGCATCATGTCGTATCTTCCCAGAGTCGACGCCGTTAGTCGGCTTTAAGATCTCATGGCAAGGTGCCAGTCAGCACTAGGCGCGCTGATGAGTCGTGGGGCCGGCACCCGCTGCGCCTTTCGAATCGTGAGACCGTTGCTATTAGGTAAGTCAAAAAGTTTGTCGGCTTTCTGGGACCACATTTTTTAAATTCCCGCGCTCTGCAGCAGGGCCGCCTGAGAGTGCGGCTGGGTGTTTACATTCAGGAGCAGACCCGTGGCGGCGCGACGGTATACCGGTTCCAACTTTACCGTTTCGTTTGCGGAATTGGCAGCTGTTTGCACAAAAATACGCATTTTCGACACATTATGTTGTTCTACTACCGTGAAGGCATAAGTGCAGCGCAAACAACCCGGAGGATATGTGCAGTCTACGGCGAAAACGCAGTACACAAATCCTCAGTCGAAAAGCGATTCGCCCGTTTCAAAGCTGGAAACTTCAATCTCGAAGATGAACCGAGGTCAGGACGACCCAACGTTGTGGAGACCGACGAAGTCATAAGCCTGGTTACTTCGAACCCAGGTTTGACCATAAAAGAAATTGAAGATGTAACGGGAGTCTCCCATGGAACCGTTTGGAATCGCCTCTATGATGCAGGTTTCTCGTGCAAGCGGAATATCTGGCTACCACACGACCTCAATGATAGGCAGCTTGAAGGGCGTGTCGATACCTGTCACGCACTCCTCCGGAAGAACTCGAATGAGCCATTTCTGAGGAGATTGATAACCGGCGATGAAAAATTGATACTCTACAGAAACGTAACACAGAAAAGAAGTTGGGTCCCCAGAGGTTCTCAGGCCGCAGCTATCCCTAAACCCGAAATTCATCAGAAGAAGGTTATGCTGTGCTGCTGGTGGGACTGTAAGGGCGTCGTGTATTTTGAGCTGCCTCCAATGGGTCAGACGATCAACTCCGTCGTCTACTGCAGACAACTCGAAGATTTGAAGGCTGCAGTAGCAACGAAGCGCCCGGAATTGTCAAACAGGTGGGGCGTCACTTTTCAACATGATAAGGCGACACCATACAAAAGTTTGGCCACCCGGCAAAAATTGGCGGAGTTTGACTGGGATGTGCAGCCGCACCCAGCTTATAGTCCCGACCTCGCACCATCTGATTATCACTTGTTCAGGTCTCTCCAGAACTTCCTTGATGGCACAACATTTGAATCTTTGGAGGCTATAAAAAATCACCTCACTCAGTATTTCGACGAGAAGGACAGGACGTTCTGGGAGAAAGGAATCATGGATCTACCGAGGCGATGGGCGAAGGTTATCGAACAAAACGGTCAATATATCATTGAATAAAAATACTGTTGTCTGCATAAATAAGGCTCTTTAAAATCGGGTAAAAAAGCCGACGAACTTTTTGACTTACCTAATAGTGTGCGTTGCGACCCAAAGGAATTTCCTTAATTTTCCAGGGCCAGCCTTGCTAACTTCACCCACAGAAGTCCACATCCTCGAGTGAGAGGCTGAGAGGCCTTGCAGTCGGAGCACCTCGTCGTATGTGCTGTGATGATGCTGTGTGACGTTCTAAAGCAGCAGTCCGAGGATGGAGCAAAAAAATCCTTTTGGGGCTGACTCTGTAAGGCTGTAGATTGTTATTGTAAGCGGAGATGTAGGTATAGAGAGATATGGCTTAGCGACGTCTGCTAGTACCGGCGCACATAGATTCAATAAGCGTTAGCGGAGAGGGGAGGGGAAGCAGCAGCGGCAGCAGCACCGACGTGCCATTGTTACTGTAACCTAAGCTGTTGTCGTTAGGAGAACTGACGACACTACAGTGAGTAGAGAGACGTTGTCAAGACGCGGTCGAGGAAGGATTGCTGTGTGGTGAGACAGGCCGGAGTGGCGGTGCTGTACCGGCGTCGTAGAGAAGTCGGACAATAATAAAAATCACACCAGTGTCGGTCAATATTCGTGTTTTCCTCCTAGTAACCCGTTCGGGCCCTTACAACTCTCAGCCAAGATTTAACGTCCATGGGACTGCTTTGCGCATTGCTTCACAGACGGACCCCATACATACAAATGTGCAACGGTGGGGTTCGAACCCGCGCACCTATGTGTCTCCTCCGGTCGCGAGGCGCAGACGCATGCCACCACGCCACCGGGCTCGACCCGAGGATGGAGCAGCGGCACTTTACCTGTCATGCTGAATTTGGAGCTTGGGCAACTTTCTGCGCGCCACTTTTACCGCGGCTCCGAGTTTATCCACTATTAATTGAATAGGTAAATCATACGCATTTATACGCACCTCGCTGTTCGAATGAACACATAGAGGTCTTGGAAAATCTGGCTTATCTCGTCAAGGTGCCCGTCGTGCTTGTGCTTAACGTCTAGTTCAGTAGCCCTTCTTCGTCATGCTCGGGAACAACTGCAGGGGCTTGCAGCCTTCTCCTAGAAATAAAAAAAACTTGCTCTGACGAAGTAAACAGCATTTAGTCAGAAGTAAACCTTAGCTAATTATCATGTGTAACAAACCGGGGCAGAACTCGAGAGTTCGCCACCAAAGCGGGACCACTAGAAAATTATGTTTACTCTTTTTGGCTCTTCCGGCTGCGCTAACTACTAAAACTTATACTGCTTAGAATATTCTGTAATTTCTTCATGTCCAGACGCCTTCACCGCCAGACACAATACAATCTGCACTTAGCATTACTGCCTAATTTGTTGGCATTTACTCTGGCCCTCTAGAGGTATCCCTCATCCTAAACTCTAGGCACCGCTCATATTCGGAAGATAGAGAGAATACGAATCAACGAGATGCATCTGATAAGTTGAATAAATATCCAAATGTATATCAATGTATATCAATATGCATATCAAATGTATATCAATAAGGCAAATGACCCATTATCCCCTCGTCCCGCACTTCGCCCCCCCTCTCTCTGGCCGCATCGTTCCTATTGTGTTGAACATTGGGTTGGTGTCTGATACGTTGACCCCATAATCAACAAACAAAGATCAATAAACAAATAAAGAGATAAACGGAACGGCAAACAGTAGTTGTTACCGCTGTCAGCGGCCGGCGGCAGAGACATCAACAACAACAACAATTCGAATATCGACTATAAATAATGCTCCTGTCATACCGCATCTGTATTATTATTATTGTTGTTGTTATTTGTATCTGCAGTGTAGATTTGAAAACGAATCGCGAACAAAGACGGCAGGCAAACAAACCGAAGAAGAATCGTCGAGGTGTTTGCCAATGCGCACCAAAGTAGTCGTCATGTGGGCAACTTTGATATTTTGATGCGCAATATTTGCAGCTGTGGGTTCGGATGCCATTTGTTTTTTCTTCTTGCTGCGCTTAAGATGCGCTTCTTTGGGCAGGGCGTTCTTTGTCTTTCGACGCCGTCATCCCTGCCGCCTCCCGCATCATCGGCGGTCATAACTTGGCACCGCCAGCATCGACCGACCGACCGACCGATCGACCTACCCAAAGAAAGACGAGAAAAACAGGTGCGAAACGGTTGGGTAATTCCGCCGAAACAGTAGCAGTATCAGTAGCAGCAGCATCAGCATCAGCACAAGAAGGCCAACAACGAAAAACAACCGTACGCGCTTTCAAAGAGAAGAGAGGCAGGTGGAGATAGCGGGAGGCGCGGCAACAGATAGAACGAACAATGAGGAGAAAAAGCGAAACAGCGGGGAAGAGTCGAGAAATCACGTGTCGTTTTTCGAAAATTGGCCCATTTACGCGGCGTGACCGAGCCAGCCCCCTCTGCGCCACCGTAAACAACACAACGGTAACAACAGCACCGCCGTTACTGCTGCTGCTGCTGTTGCTGAAGGAAAACCTTTTGTCTTTCGTCTTCCGTTCCTCGTTTAGCTTTCGATTCAACCAATGCTGTGTGCATTTGCACTCCGACTAAGACGCGCCACACCACTCATGTTCGAAGCTCGAGAGGTTGAAGCAGCGAGGGAAGGAGCAGGACGAGGCTTCGAGTTAGACTTTGACACTGACTGACTTGGATCTGCGCAATACAGACCAAACATGCATTTTGCCCCTTCGTGATGATACCGCCTACCACGCTACCAGGCCAGAGCTGCGTAGACAAACAAATAGATATGTTAGAGAGAGTGAAAAAATATATGGAAATAGATGAAGAGAGGGGGATAGAGGCGGGAGAGAGCGCGCGAGAGACGATTAGCCTACTATGTCGTGACAATAACACGTAATACAGACAATGTTCCCAAAATTCCAGAAAATGGAGGCACACTTACGCATATCACGATCAATGATATTGCCCGGCACGTGCAAACTCGGCAACGCCGGTAGCGTTCAGATAGCTTCAAGCCGTCCGTTTTCTGTCGAGTCTTCCTGTCTAATGTGTGTACATTCAAACTGGCCCTATCTCTCTATGTAGCGGCCAACAGCACAGCGCAGCGATACAGAAGGCAACGATGGATGACTTGTATTCACCCAGCGAAGTGAAATAAATGTTGATGACGGCTCTTTAGCCACATTTAAAAATGAGTCCCGCTCAGACAGTAGATCCTCGACACCAGAGTGGTGTTGGCCATGTGCCGTTAGGCCCTAAAGGAGGAGTTTAAAGGTGGCAACTACGTGAAAGCAACCAGAAACAATGGCCCACCCTAGAGTGTGTGCAGCAATAAGTGCATTTGTAAATATCTTTAGCAGTCCGACAAGTTATGCTTAAAGTACTACTCGGTTATCTGCGTCATAAGAGCCCAGTGCGTCTCGAGCGTGGGACTGCGTTTTTGACATTGTAAATCAAATTTGTCAAAACATAATCAAACTTGTTGTAATCGGCTGCTACTAGACATATGATAACGCAATTAACAAAATGCAAAAAGAAACGTTTATATATATGTATATATATATATATATATATATCCCGTCGGCGTCGCCACAATTACGCACCCACTACATAAATGTAGATTTTGCACAACATCCAATGTATACTGCTATCAACTTTTATTCGTCAATTATTCATATTACAATCTTGTGTAAAAGAACATGTTAATTTTTAGCCTAAAACAAGCGTACAATAAATTGATATAAACTAAAGCCTAAATATATATATATATATATTAGAAGTGTTTATATATATATATATATATATATATATATATATATACATATTGCAATAGAACAACGACACCAACGACCCAAGTTAAAACGGATCAAACAAGCAACTTATACAATATACATCGCTGAACGTCCTGCCAGTATGAAATGCATATGCGTGTCAATCATTTGGCGCGACCATGTCGACCGTACGGCGTCGACAAACGAATCATTAGCATCTACGCAGCTGATATTCGACGAACAATTTTATCGTTGCCGATTGTCGGGCGTCATATGACGATTCGGTGATGGCGAGTGTTCGCCAACTGCAGAGAGCGACCGACGGCTGTTTGTTGTCTGGCCAGGGCCAGGCAGGGCTGCAGGGTGCTTCTCTGGCGATTTAGCGAGCTTTATTCGGCTCTCGCCGATCTTCTCTCGACCGCGTGTTTGCGCATGCGACAGCCACAGACGACTCGCTAATCGATCTGAGTCTGAAACAAACTAATAGTTAACCTGCGTTTAGGCTACCGGTCTTAGCGCTAACAGTATCTGGTCAGCACAACGCATCACCAGTAGTAGCACCAGGTCGAATGAGGCGCCGCCGCCGGTGCTTCTACTGGTGGTGACGGCCTCCGTCCCGCAAGACATTAGGCCGCACAGACAGTCAGACAGACAGTCAAAAGACAATGTGTTTGGTCGAGTCGCTCACTAACAGGCGGGCTCGATGTGCAGTGAGTGAAGACTAGTCAGTAGCCTAACTACGGCCGTAGGTCAGTACGTGATGGACTTCATTAATATACCATTTCAAATCATCACTAGTCCTAAGAATGACAACAACAACAACAACAACAAAAAAACAACAACAACAACAACAAAAACAACAGCAACAACAACAACAACAACAACACGCGATAGCGCTAACGAGCGTACGCAGAACTGATCCCTGCAACACGAAGCCTGAAGCCGCCCTGTGAGTGTCTGCTTGTGCGGACTCCCATGAATGAGTTCGGGACGTGTGTCTGTGTGTGTGTAAGACGCTTCTGTCGGCGTCCTGTGCCCACAACAAGCGGCAATCAACACCTCTACGAATTTCGATTTCACAGCAGCAGCAGCAGCAGCAAACTCGACAGCACAAGTAGAGGCCATGCAAAGGCCATCGGTATTCTCAGTCTAGTCGTCGCCGTCGTAGTAATAGTAGTAGTAGTAGTAGTAGTAGCGGTGATTGGGCACAATTCAGTATGGCTAAACTAGATCGTACAATTAGCATTAATGAATCATTCGCCAGGCGACAACCTCAGCGGCGAGGCAGGCGGACCCGTCATTTCTAACAGTTGGTTAGCGTTCATTGACGTATGTAGATATGTTTGTATGCATGTATGCGCGACCATCATCACAACCGAATAACAACACCAACAGCATCAAGACCATCCGAAACCCATCGATACCGCGGAATACAACAGATGGGATGATGATGGGAAAGAAAGAGCTAAATATTACAATTATTTTGCGGTCGCCAAACCGTCTGCCGAGCCAAACAGTGTGCTGGTTCGCTGTTACCGAGGGACGAATTGAAAGACAGCATTCGTATCAGTATATTTACCTAACTGAGAGTACATCGTATGGCTGGATGACGCGAACGTTTATCTAGATTCGGCTAGCACATTTCTGACCCAGATTGATCTGGGTGGGTTCATCAGAGTAAAACGGTGTTATCTGAAAATAGTGTGAAATATGTAGTATGACGAGGATGCACCTAGTTAGAAGCTTTATTCGTTGCAGCCTAGGAGGGGAAATATGTGTGCCAGAATGCTAAGCAAGGCAGACGTGAATCATTATATATTTATATTGTATTTAGAAATGTTTTCAGCATAAGATGTACGAACCCTTAGTGATAAATATAGTGTTGATCGATTGCTTTTAGTCAAGATACTGGACAGGCTATTAAGCGTTGTTTTTATTAATAAACGCAGTGTTCAGATGTGTTGCTCTCAAAAATTAAAATTTATGATTATGCTATAAAATGTTATGTTGTATTGCATGCATTCAACATTTTTTGTAGGGGTTGGGCGTTTGACGGAATAGTAGAGGGACGCCCGGACGGAGGGTGTTATACTGTATTGCCGTTTGCGGGCGACCCTGTGCTTTTTGCACGTAGTTTTGACAAATTTAGAGTACAAGCATAACTTCAGACTTTCAGATGGAAACGGAACTATAAATGAATAAAGGAGAAGTAAAAAATATAGCAAAATATAGCAATATTCCCAAATGAAGATATACAAACGTAGGTGTTGGTACAGAAGCAGCACTTTTTCGCAGCACCACCGCATACATATTCCGGTATCGAGATATCAGGTCCAATGAACTGTATAGATAAGTCAGAGGGGCTAGCTAACAGGGAAGACCTCATGCAGACGAACACACTCTACGTGCACAAAGTCGTTAGGTTTTTAATAGGCTTGACATTTAGAAGGGTTTCGGGAAAGTGGTGGCAGAGTTGCATGCATACTCTATATGGAAAAGCCAGTGAAAGATTATGCGTAAAGGGCCGTCATATTAGAGCCATTGGTAGGTATACCTCGCCTGCGTGATTTGTGGTGTCTGTTCGAACAGTGGCACCGATCATCTTTGAATCATCTTCGTGTGTGGCAAAGTATGTGTGCGTCAAAGGTGTGCGTGGGTCGGACGAGAGTCGGACGAGGAGAAGGGGTTCCCGCGGCTATGCACGCGCGTGCAGTAGTTCTTGTATTTATTGCCTGCGGCGCAACGATTTATGTGTACCTCATTAGGAACAGTGCCGGTGGATGGATAGATAGATGGACATAATGGTGGGCAACGGAAGAACTTTATCGCCAAGTCACACACTGTTGTAAGCCCCCCCCCCCTTTATTGCAATGACAGGGTAAATAATCAACCACAATCAGACCTTTTCTAACTGTTTTTTTACTTATTTATTGGGTGGCGTAAACATATAGTTCGTAAACGAACTGCGGCGAGAATACTCCGTGCGCAGGAGAAAACACACAATTCTCATTCGTTTTAGTATTTCTGCTACGTCAACTGACATTTTTACTTCGATTTATCTGGCACGTACAGCAGTTATTAATCAGAACGTACATGCACGACGAAGCAATCAATGTGCTGGCGTCTTAACGTATCGTGTCAGTGCCGTATAATGTTGTTGTTGTTGTTATTGTCGTTGTTGTTGATGTTGTTGTGGTTTAGGAATTTGTTGGGTTGACACTATTACGCTAAGTGCGTGTATGTATGTACTTCTACTAAAGTAAAGTTTTCGGGCTGACCCTCAGCCAAGATTTAACGTCCACGGAACTGTTTTTCACATTGCTTCATAGACGGACCCCCATAAATGCAAATGTGCAACGGTGGGGCTCGAACCCGCGCACCTATGTGTCTCCTCCGGTTGCGAGGCGGGACTTAATCCACCAAGCCACCGGGCTCGACTATGTACTTCTACTAATACTCCTACTACTACTTTTATTCAATGCGTACAACAATAAGGAATTCCCCTTTACTTTTCTATTAAACAATCTATTGAAAGATATATAGAGCTTGCAAGATGAGAGAAGACCCAATGACGTGAAGGAAGCACTAGTTGTGTCTGATGTATATGTTTATAATTTTACCCAACCTGGGTGTTAATAAACCATAATAATTAAACAATCTATTTTTCTTTCTCTACCCACATGCTCTCTTCGTTGGTATCTGGACCTGAACGGGATGGGCAGACAAGTTCAGCGCGACCTTTCCAATACTATAGAGCCGTTTGCGAATTGCCGGCGACGAGGCTTTCGACTTCTCTACATGGCTTTATTTCGCCGTTAAAAATGTAGAAAAAAATGGCAGCAATTGAGGCCGCTTCGACAACGTCCTTAATGGGGACTCACCTTTAGGGTCCTGAATGCAACCTTTTTTAAGCAGGTCGTCTAGACCAACCTCCTACGGGAGTGGAATTACCGTGAGGCATATCTTCAATCGGCACCGTGGGCCCAAAAGTCACAGTCCTGGCCACTGACTTTCAGTAATACAACAACTACAAAAACAACAGCAACAACAACACAAATCAACAACAACAGCAACAACAACAACCACAACAACCACAGCAACAACAACAGGGATTGATCTGGCAGCACGCTCGATCACAGATCACCGTGAGTGTTGTCGTTGTTGTTGTTGGTGGTGGTGCTTCGTTTGTGGTTGTTGCTGTTGAATGGTGCCATTATTTTTAGTGCGCGGTTAGGGTTGTAGCTAGCGTTGTGTAGTCGTTGACATGATTGTCCCTTCTATTGCTTCCAATGGCGCCTGCTGCGACTGTCGCTGCTGCTGCCGCTGTTGTTGTTTTAGTGAATGCGACTCGTTTCCTCTGTCTGTACGCCTTGCTTATGACCGACCTCTTTGCCTTTTCTCGCTAGTTTCAGTCGTTGGATGTTTTTGCCAATTTTGCCCATTTTGCCTCACGTACTTTGGCTTCATTCTAAGATATACTTTACTCTCTCAATGGCTGTCCAGCGGCTCACCTCTTGGCAAGACATACTTAATACCCCCTTACAGCTTAACAAAAGCAAACACCATAAGACAGGAGGCGAAAGACAACAACACTGGCAACAGCAACAAAAACAACAACGACATTAACAAAAACAACAACAACAACAGCAACAAAAACAGCAACGATAGTAACAACAACAACAACAAAAACAACAACGATAGTAACAACAACAGCAACAACAGCAAGAATAACAACAACAACGATAGAAACAGATTGCAGTATCACTAACAACAACGACGAGCACAGTAGCGGCCGACACACGTCGATCGTTACCATTATTATTATTATGTACAGCGATGTGTCAGGTTTGGCGATCTGATCGATAGATAGATAGACAGGTAGTAGTTGAGGAGTTAGAGTTATTAGAGTAGTCGGTGAGTCGGCGAGGAGCAGATGACGCTCCAACTTGAGCAGATGACGCTCTTGCCCGCGCCGCGTGATTACATGCACGCTTGTCTCAATGTGGCTCTTAAACTCGAACAAGTTGCCCCCAATTGAAGACGATTGAAGAAGTTGGCTTTGCTATTCTATTCGGTTCAGTTCCGATGATCAGTTGATCGGCGGTTGTTGTCTTGACGGCTCTCGACGTTTCTTGTCGGCTTACTTGCTTGTTTTACTTCACTGTATACAAAACACATACACACAGACAGACATAGTTACACAGATAGATTATACTCACTCACATACATACCTGTACATACATACGCCAACCACCAACACAAAGAGTACGAGACGGCCCTACCGTTGTGACCACCCATCCGTTCGCCCGCCCGCCCGCCCGCAGGTGGGCTTCGTCATACAAAGCTTTCGGCAATTTTGCTACGATACCTATGTCTACGACGATCTGCTGTTAAGAACCAATAGTACAACTGCTCCTTGTTTACTACTAAAAAAAAAACTATTTACTACTATTACTACTACTACTACGACTGTTACAACAACTGCTGTAGTGAGTGCTAGAGGCAACAAGCCGCTGGCTCTCGTTTGGAGGCCATTGTTTGGAGGGGTACACACCAATTACGTTTGTGAATATGATCATCGACTGTCCGTTTTGTCCGTTGGCACTGCTGCTGCCGCTGCTGCTAAGGTGGTTACAGTGGTGCCCAATTTTCAGTGTGTTCAGTGTCAAGATACCTTACACGCACTGCGTATGGTAGTGGATTCGAGTTATGATGTCAACTCGCTGGGCTGCGTTCGTGAATGGTATATATATATATATATCTATATATACCTTTACTACTCACTCATATTTTATTCCTCATACACGTACAATGCCAAAATGACACATATCGTATATATATATATATATATAATCATTACTGTAGGCATCTTTCCGTGCACTTCCCCAAGTACACTTTGTTCTTATATTGCTCCACGCTTTTCTTAGCGAGAAACACGAGTCTTTATCTTGAGTGCAACTCTACTCCTGAATAAATAAAATGTCCAGATATATATTTATATATATATATATATATAAATAAAATGTCCAGATATATATATATATATATATATATAGCGATCAGGAAGGAGAACGCTGGGATTTATACTTCTGCTGTAAAATAAATATATACATATATATGGTGTAGGTTTGGCCTGACCTCCGCATTTGGGAGAACTGCGTTCCCGTCGGCACGACGTAGTCGAACCTAGTCGATTCTAACGAGAAGTCTCAAAAGTATATATATATATATATACATTAAATGAATTAAAGTTTGTTGTTCAGTATAGTCCCCCCGAAGTCCTCTAAAACGATCTTTTTTAGCCTTTATATCACGAGCAAAACATTCAGAATTCTTAGATCCAAATAACTGTCTACGGCGCATATTGCGTCACCGTGGCTCTGATATATTTTTCCTCTTTCCCAAACAGTCATAGTCGCACGGGGTCAGGTCCGAATAATTTGGAATTTTAGATAGATACCCATGACCAAAAAAAGAGACGCGTGGGCGGATGCATTATCCTGTTGAAACAGCACACTCATGTTCTGCATCGCGAGCCGTAGAGCTATAATGCGTTCCTTTAGCTGGTCCAAGTGTGTATGCTTCTTTACCCTGGTGGGAGGCGATTACGTATTGGTTCAAAAACTCCTGCGAATTCTAACTCAAAAGTTCCTCGAAATCCTCACAATTGTCAGGTCGTACGGTAGGCACTTTGCTTGAATTTGATTCATGCATATTTGATGTACTGCACCATAGCCAATGCCCATCTCCTTTGCTACTTTGCGCAGCTTCAGTCAGCAGTAAGTTATCATGAGTTTGTAGATTTCAAGCAATTTTCTCATCCAAAGCTGTTTATGACCGCCAAGGAACGTGTATACCACCTTGACACAAAACCTCTCCGAGACCATGCCTCATTAGAAGAAATATTAGCTTTAACGAGCTCTACCATCCCCTATATCGCTTACGAAAAATATCCGGACACCCTGATATCCGGATATATATATTATTGTGGGTCTCTCCAGAAGACCCCTTCTCTCTAGCGCGCGTGGTCAGAACTGGCAAACGACGGTTGATAGAACGGCTTATGAGACCAAACAACTGCGGCCGCTAATAAAGCGAGGTTACGGGCAGTGGCCTCGCGGGGCGCACGTGCATGGCTGCACGCCCTCCCAAGCCCTCAGCTGGGTATCTCCTCAGACGACGAGTCTACACGAATACTAGTAGGGTTGAGGTTGTCAGCAGAACTAGTCTCCCCTCACCGGTGCAAATACGATGACGAAGTTGACTCCATAGGTCACCATGGACTTTCCTATCCCCAGAGTTCAGGCAGAATCGCCAGGACATTTAGCCTTGAACGATACATTTAGCAGAAGGCCACGGTCAACAGGCTACCCATGCGTTTGAGAGCCTCCTGTTTTAGTCAAAGGCGATGGGAGGACTCCTGATGGCATGAATGACCCTGACTCCTTTGGAGCCAAGCCAAATGCTGGTATGAGATGCGACTGTAACCGACTTCTTAGTCCCTTCAGTGGTCGGTACGGGCGCGGCCCTCCCTGGACACGCAGTAACCCTAGCAAAGGCAGCAAAGTGCAGAAAGTTTTCAAACGTTGGTTACCCACACTTGTTCTCATCCCTTGCGTTTGAGACATTCTGAATCGGGTTGCTCACAAACAAACTGCTCAACGATGTCGGGAGAATTTGGCGCTTGCTACAGGAGACAAGAGAGCGGGCGAATACTTACTGCAACGCCTGTCATTAGGTGTTCAGAGGGCAAGTGCCGTTTCGGTGAAGGGCTAGGTGGACCAGCCCATGAACCAGTGCATATATATATATATATATATATATATATATATATACAGTCCCTGAAAAAAATATAGGGCCACCCATTTGTGTTACATTTCACGCATTTATTATAACATATCGTGTTAAAATCACAGTGATACATGCTCACAGAGTAACAGCGAAGCTCTTCTATCGACATTTAGGGTCTCGGATTACTTTAAACCATGAGATTTTCACATTTGGCACAGCTACACCGCGAAAAAATTTTAAGGCCACTAGCAAGATACCTGTTTTAACAAATTAATTAAGCAGATCAACGGCATTTGGGCTAATTTCACGGCATTTAGACTATACATAGTACTCAGTGAACTTCCCATTAAGTCAGATAACCTCAAAAGTGCGGTTTCGTATAGTGTTAAACGAATTTTGGATGCCGTTTTGCAAGAGCTCGTCCCAAACCTCGAAAATTGTTTTTTATCCGTGTAAACTTTTTGTTCGAGCCAGCTCCACACATTCTGGATCATATTAAGATCAGATGAGAGTGCAGGCTAGCGAAGGAATTCAATGTGACGTTGGTCGAACCAGCTTCCAATCAGCCTGGCGGTGTGAATCGGGGCGTTATCGTGTGTAAAAACGAAGTCTGGCCATCCCATCAGCTTAAAATGCGCCGATTGCTCTTTTAGCAAATCCCCGTATCGCGTCGAATAAACACGACCGTCTAAAAAAACAATCGACGACTTTGTATAATATCCGACAGCAGCCCAGATCACCACTGAACCGCTACCTAAGTGACGTTTTGACAAAAATCGTTCTTCCTTGCGGACATCGTGCGAATAATAGTAAAATCGATCCGATTCATCAAAGTTAAACTTTTTTCATTCGAAAAGAGCGCTCTGTGTCACTCAGTGGTCCATCACATCGTATCGTGGGCACTCAGTGGTCCATGACATTTTATCGTGGGCGAAGTCAAGACGAGCTTTCATCGGTCAGCGGTCAATCGTTGTTTTTTCTTGTGTTTTTGCTAATTTGTCTTCCTGAGGAAGCTTTGCACAATTTCGCACTTTCGTTTGCACGTCGGCCGCCGCCGCAATTGCCCTTGCCAAGGGCGTAGAGTTCGACGCTTTCTTCAGAATTGCAGCTTGTTTCGTTCCGAAATAAAATTTGGACGCCCGGAACTCCTTTTTTACGGCGTATTTTTACCTAAATGAACAAAGTTATTTACTACTTGGGCACAACGCCCCAATTGACAGGAAATTTTGCGATTAGAGAGGCCGATGTCCTTATAAGCCTTGATATGGGCCTTTTCTTCACCCATGAGGCGCCAGCCTAAGCCTATCGTTTGGACAAAGAAAAAACTTCTGGTAGGAGGTCTGCCTTTGTTTCTGTCGAGCCGTTAAATGAGCCCAAATGTCGTTATTCCGTTTAATTCACTCGTTAATACATGCATCTTGCTAGTGACATTATCATTTTTTCGCGGTGCAGTTGTGCCAAATGTGGAAATCTCGTGGTTCAAAGTAATCAGAGACCCCAAATGTCGATAGAAGTCCTCGTTGTTACTCTGTGAGCATGTATCACTGTGATCTTTACACATTTGGTTATATTAAATACGTGAAATGTCGCAAAATCATAGTATCAAACAAACAACAATATTGCTGAAAAATGTCGTTATTTTTCATCGGAGAGCGTATGCTTTTTTTTTCGCTGTGATGAGCTTGTATCCATTTAATATTTCGGAAGCCTCGCGTGGTTATCACATTATCCGCACATGTAACTACCTAAAGGCCGTAACGCCCAACAGGGCCTAAGACCGGAAGCATGTGTTATTAAATGTTGGATTTATTACATTTTATTTCATATAAAATGGGACATAAATAGCATTTATAACATAGCACATATAATAATAATTTTATAGATAACTCTGAACGAGCAGTACTACAATGAGTGCGACACGGATGTTCAAGAAGAAGCGTGTGTTTAAAAAACAGTTTTGAATAAAAAACAATGTGTTAACTCGCATCATCTAAGTGTAGCGGGGAGCGTCGCTAATTGGAAAATGCATCAGTAATATACAGAAGCTGCGGTATGAGTTCGTATGAAGAGTTGCGGTTCTTCGCTCTTAGATTGCTACAACTGCATCTGAACTTGCATCTGAACAGCCTGGCGCTCCCAGCGTCGGTACCAACAACGGAAAAAGTCGTCTTAGATTCGGACGCAAACAAGGTGTCCATGAGCCCCGATAGCGGATGTCCAGGTTCTGAGAGCGCTCGCACCGAACCAAACGATATACCACAAACAACGAATGTCACATCGGACGGACAAAAGCCCGAAATCCAGTCCTGTGGAGCCAAGGAAGAGGATAGCGCGGTTAATATGGCACAAATAGAGGAAGCCGCCGAATCTCTTGGAAGAGCCACGCCAGATGAAGGTGATCTTCTGGCGTCTAAAAGACGTCGCTCAAAGAGGATAAATCCAACAACGGAAGAGGTTGTCGTGGATCTTGAAATCACCAAGGCTGCTGCGAGGTCCAAAAGCGGGTGTCCAGGTTCCCTAAATGTTCGCTCCCAACCGAACGTTATACAACAGGCGGCTCATGACGAACAAATGACCGAAGTCCCGTTCCACGGAGCAAAGGAAGAGGATAGTCCTGTTAACGCCGCCGAGCTAGGGAAAGCTGCTGAATCTTTTGAAAGAGCTACGCCAGTTGAAGGTGATCTTCCGGCGCCTAAAAGACGTCGTCGCTCTAAGGCAGTGATTCCGTCGCAACCCCTGCGTCGATCGGCCAGATTAAGGAAAACCTTATAGATGATGGTATAAACACAATGAATACTTGTATGGTATTTGGTTGACGCTACAACTGCAGCACCGCTATCAAAGCTTTCATAAAAAAAAGGAGATCCTGAAGGGACCACGACCGCAGGTGCTTTAATTGACGCCCAATTTGTTCAACAAAATAAAGACAGACACAAAATTGGGCACTATGTTATGCTTCACTTCGACCTTGCTGATATATATATATATATATATATATATATATATATATATATATATATATATAAATATATATATATGTTTGTGTGTACGATATGTCGACGGAGCAAAGCTGGCAACTGGTACTAAGAGTCCCGGGTTCGAGACGTGTATATAAGTATATAGTCGTGTCGTATATGTGTCGTGGCTAATGATCGACGTCACTTGAAGCAACACGGCTCTGTGTTTGAGTGAAGTGCGCCGGCCGCGGCGGTTGACCGCCAAGTGACCCTCAGGCTGCTCGTCGCCTCGCGTGAGGTGGGTGAGGAACGGGAGCCAACATGTCTTCGTAGACAACGACCCGAGACGAGAGAAGAGGCCTAACTCGTGTTTCGAGCGGCTTCGCGCTGTCATCGCTGGTTTCGGTAGCACAAAATGCAGTAGCATCGGTAGTAACGCCAGGGGTCGCATCACCAGTTTTTGGTGAAGTAGCATCGCAGCAGTTTGTATGAAGGGAAAGCCCGAAGCATAGGGATAAGGGGAAATGTGTGTGTCTGTGTGTGTTTGTGTATGAGAGGAAGCGAGAGAGAGAGCGCGAAAGCGAACACAGCGAGAGAAGTAAAAGGGAAGAGAAGCAGGGGGGTCGAAGCTGCACCGTGCCGACGGAGGAGGCTGGTGTAGATATAATAGGTGTATAGAGGAATAACATGCATCCACCTCGCCATACCGTAGCATGCACATTAACATGCCACATGCAGTGGACGAGTTGAACGACATACGTACGCCCTCGCGTAGACCGGCCGAGCAACAAGGCTGTATAGGCCGCGAAAGACGACACAGGCCAGGATGGGCGTCGAGCCCGGTGGCTTAAGTCTGCGCCTCGCGACCGGAGGAGACACCAGATAGGTGCGCGGGTTCGAGTCCCACCGTTGAACATTTGTATTTATGGGGGTTGTCCGTCTATGAAACAATGCGAAAAACATTTCCGTTGACGTTAAATCTTGTCTGAGGGTCAGCTCGAAAACTTTAGGCCCGGATGGGCGGACAGAACATCACAGATGTGGCCAACACCAACAACAACAGACTACAGGTAGCCAGGCATAGCAGAATAGGTTCTCGGTTCAGGCCATATTGCAGGCCACAGGCAGGCCTGATAGGTACGTTGAAGTAGGCGTAGAAGACGTAATTAGCGGGAGGAAGCATGACGCGGTTCATCCAAACCAGAACAGACTTGTCGCCAAGCTGGTTGATTGGTCAGCACTTGTCGATGAAGTCGGGCAAGTCGGCGGTACGTACACGAATACTGTAAGGCTTAAGACACGATAATTTATTACCGCTTAGTTAAGCTTTGCGAAGACGTATAGACGGGCAGTGGCCAGCACAAAGTAAGCGTTATAGAAGACATCGTAGTCTGGTCGACATGCGTTGTGATGAGCGCAATTGTTCATGTCTAATATACATGTATGGAGATATATATACATATATATATATATATATAACGTTGCCACATTGTACTAATTCGTACTAGAGCTCTGATACGCTCACACGTTGCTTAGAAAGCAGTTTAGGTGGCGAGCTAAAACACGTGATAGAGCGCTGTCAATGTCAACTTGTCATTAAGGACGTAAACGGCGGGTGTTGCGTGCCATGCGATTTGGATTTATTTTGACCAAATAGATCGAAATCATAGATACTCACGATTTCCATTTAATGCTTATTTCCGATTATTCTAAACTAGGTAGAACAAAGAAAACGACAAATGACGGATTTACGCATTAGGACTGGTCACCCATAAGCTATCATAGATACAAAAAATGTTACCATAGTCACACAATAGCTATCATAGATACAAAAATAGTTACCATAGTCACAAAATAGCTATCATAGATTTTTTTTATGCTGAAACTTTTCAGCATTGATACGGGGGATTAGAGGAATCGTGATGTACATACGTCACCACAGCCAGTGACTAGTGTGGGACTCACAAACCCACTAACACCCGCCTCCCCCCCACCCCCAGAGAATGGTAACTGCTAGGCATCGCTTCGTATACGAAGCTATCATAGATACAATTTTTTTTTAAATCTAAAATATGCAAGAGCTGCCTGGGGTTTCTTTATCATATGCATCATTTGCAGTTTCATGCTTGTGGTACTGTCAGTACCCTTACATCTAGGGCATGAGTCCTAGATGTAAGGGTACTGACCGTTGTCCCAAAAATGTTGAAAGCAGACACATACAGAAGACTACAGGCGATCCGCGGGAGGGACACCTTTGGTAAGAAAAGATCGATCTTTGGCAATCTGAAGAGGAAACACGGCTTACCTACCAGGTGCTATGCACACAGCATATACGAAACAGTAGATAAACGTTATAACAGCCACGCGTGCGTGCCTCATAGTTATGAACAAAAAAAAAACAATCAATGGCAGTATTGTCGGGCATGACATCGTTATAATAGTTATCGCTACGCTGGAAGCTAGACAAAATAACGGCTAAGCAGAATTTAACTGATAGTCGCTCATTGCGTATTAAGCATATTATAATACCCTACATGTATGGAGTACATGTTCGGTTGCTGCCACCAAATATTTTAATCGCAGCCTTAGTTGTGGGCATCATTATTGTTTTACCAGACAAACTTGGCCTATGATTCAGAACCATCTGGCCATGCCCCATAACGCTATGCTACCGCAAACGGGTCTTCAGCAAGGTGATCACGTGGGTTCTCCACTTTTTTGTTTACGTATCAAGGACTTGGTGGATTCACTGCAGTGTCCCCTTAATGCCTGGTACTTGACGGAGTTCTGGGCGGGGACCTCCCGACCGTACTTGATAATATCCGAAAAGTCATTGACTTTGGTGCAATTAGCGGCCTGACACTGGACTCGGTTAAATGTGAAGTATATGTCACAGCCCACTACAAAATTAAGCCATTAGATTATTCTGACCTTTTTAACTTACTCCTCGGCTGTCGCGTAGTGAACAAGGTTAACCTGGAGCTACTAGGTGTACCCTTATTGCCCGACGGCATTGCAAAAGCATTAGTCAGTCGAAGCGACAAACATGACTTTGTCACAGGTAGACTACCCCAATTACGGGCCCACTGAGGCCTATTCCTTTTTAGATCTTGTTTTCAGCCGCGAGGCTAACACACCTGCTCGCACCTGTTTTTATCACCAGAGCTCGTACAGCCTTTTAATGGCTGGACTTAGACAATTTAGATCACATACTGAGAGTTAGGATGACCTCTGTGGCAAGAATTCAGGTAATGCTTCCGGTCTCTTTAGGCGGCCTAGATGTGTCATAGACACGGTCATGCGACGCGGTCATGAGAGCAGGACCCTTAGTCGAGTTGTTATTGACCTAGGCGGCGGACAGGGTTAAGGCATTATTGGATAGTAATGGGTGGTATACTTATAACGTTGACCTTCAAAAGCTGACCGACGGACTGTTATTTAATTCCTTCCAATGACAGGGCTAACAAGGGCAGTTGACCAGCTCCCCTGCCAGAAAAGCGATTAGCAAGCCTGATTTAAAGAGTACAGAGCTGCGGCTTGATGTTGACCTAGTCGTGCCCCATTGATGCCTTAGTCGTGCCCCATTGATGCCCTAGTCGTGCCCCACTAGCTCATCATGGCCTATCATGCGCCTTGAGTGCAGGCCGACGAGCACGTCACTCCGCCTTAAATGACACCATAAGTCGCCCACTGAGATCTGCCGGCTTTCCGTGTCTTCTAAAACCCCCGGGTCTGTCCAGGGATGATGGAAAAAGACCTGACGGTCTGACTCTAACACGCTTTGAGCGTGGCCGCATGCTTGTTTGGATCGCAACTGTAGCCGACCCATTAGCCCCTTTGATGGTCGGTGCAGGTGCGGACCGAGCATGTCATGGTTCCAGGTTAGCTGAGGCTACTCTGCCGTTGATTATCCGCACGAACAATTTTGTTTATTGGCGTTCGAGAGTATGGGAGCTGTAGCTCCCCTTACAGTCAAGCTGATTTAGCGCGTACACAGAAACTTTAGCCTTTCGACGGGAGACTCGAGACCATCCGAATTTTTGAGTCAGAAGTGTTGCTCGACATTCAACGAGGAAATGCAGTGCCTGTTCGGGGCACATTGTTAAACTGGGCTAACCCCGGGTTAGAGAACCCGCGACGCCCTGCTCGTGCGGAGATGGAGAGAATTGTCCACTCAAAAGTGCTAATGTAGCGATTTATCGCATATACACACAGAGGTTATACAAATAAATACATTGAAGAATGTCGAGGTTTAGAAATATTTTTTACTATAGTAATAACTATTATTATTCCTAGGCATATTACATATAGCGTAATCTTGAGGCCTGATCTTGAATAGTGGAAATTCGACAAGCAACCTACGGTTGATTGGTAATCATGGTAGGAACATGGCTAGCCACGACACATATACGACACTTGAACGCGTATGTGAAGGCTGTGATGTACACACACACACATATGAATTCCTGTGTTACGTGTAACGGCGTTCCGCCCTACGAACGGTGCGACCATAATGCTGTAGAACAAATCAAAAAAAATTATAAACGAATGCATTTGAGAAAATGTATGCGCTTAGGACACGTGAGTGGAAAGCAAAGTTAACGGATAACGGCTCTGATTGAAAAACGGCACGCAGTATTTTTTTGTGATGGCAGATGCGTGACGGTCGGGCGCAGAGAGGCGCAATCGCCGCCGGACGACGCTGGCGTGTGATGGCTCGTGTTATGGCTCACTCATAGCCGAATTATGACGGCCGTCGTCGTATTCGTGGCAATGCCGATGAGGATTTTGAGGTAAGCCTTTTTGAGGTGCTCTTGTTCCCAGCGATGCCGCTGAGATCGATATGAATTTGCTTGGGCCTGATGGTGATGTCAGTAGTGGTTTGGCTCAGCGACATACGAGGGCTGCATCAAACCGATCTCATGACGACTATGCTAACGCGATGCATCTCGACTTCACCAATAGCAATAACGTCATGTTATTGGCGATGTTGAGGTCGCTTGAAGTCGATTTTTGATGCCGATGTTGAGGTCGCTTGAAGTCGATTTTTGATGCCGATGATGAGGTTGATGTCGATTTCTTTATGCCGATGGTGAGGTTGATGTCGGTCGTGGGTCTAGTGGTGGAGTACATGTCAAGCCTCCTATGTCAATGGTGAGGTTGATGTGGATCGTGCTGTCAATGGTGAGGTTGATGTTGCTCTTGATGCCATTGGTGAGACTGATATCACACTTGTTGTCGATGGTGAGATTGATGTCATTGATTCTTGATGCTGATGGTGAGGCTGATGCCAATTGTTGATGCCTATGATGAGACTGATGTAGATTTTGATGCCGATAGCGAGGTTGATGTCGGCCTTGATGCCGATGGTGAGACTGATGTCATTTTGGTTGTCGATGGTGAGATTGGTGTTGATTCTTGATGCCAATGGTGAGGCTGATGTCATCTTTGATGCCAATAGTAAGGCTGATGTATTTTTTGATGTTTATGGTGAGATTGATGTTGAATTTGATATCGATGGTGAGGTTAATGTTGGTTTGACGCCAATAGTGAGATTAATATTGGTCTTGATGTCGGTGATGAGATCGATGTCGATTTTTATGCCGATGGTGAGCTTGATCTCGATCTTGATGCCCACAATGAGATTGATGTCGGACTTGGTATCAATGGTGAGATTGATGTTGGTCTTAATGCCAATGATAAGATCGATGTTGATATTAATTGTCGATGGTGAGATCGATGTCGATTATAAGGTTGAAGTTGATTTTTATGTCGATGCTGAGGTAAATTTTGCTCTGGATGTCGATGCTGATGTTGATATTTTTTTGTATGCCAATGTTGAGGTTGATGTCGGCCTAGATGCCTATAGTGAAATTAATGTCCGCCCTGGCGTCGACGGAGCGATGTATGCCAGTCTTGATCGCGATGATAAGGGTGATGTCGGCTTAGATATCGATGGTAAGATTCATGTGGATGTTCACGCCGATGGTTAGGTTGTTGCTAGTCTTGATGGCAATATTAAGATGGATTTCGTTTTTTATGCCGGTGAGATTGATGCCCGTTTTGATGGCGATGAGGGTGATGTCGGTCTTAATGTTAGCCATTTTGATGCCGAGAACGAGGCTGATGTTGACCTTGGCGTCGATTATGAAGTTGATGTCGTTCTTGATGGCGGAGGTGAGGTTGATGTCAATTTTTGATGATAATAATAAGGTTCATGGCGGTTTTGATGTTTCATGGTGAGATTGATGACGGTTTTGATGCTTCATGGTGAGGTTGATGACGGTTTTGATGCTTCATGGTGAGGTTGATGTCGGTTTTGATGCTTCATGGTGAGGTTGATGACGGTTTTGATGCTTTATGGTGAGGTTGATGTCGTTTTCGATACTTCATGGTGAGGTTGATGTCGTTTTCGCTACTCATGGTGAGGTTGATGTCGTTTTCGATACTCATGGTGAGGTTGAGGTCGTTTTCGATGCTCATGGTGAGGTTAATAATCGTTTTGATAGCAATACCAAGGGTGCTGTTGATATTTTGTGGCGATGGTGATGATGCAGTTGCTAATGGCGACGTTAGTGTTAACGCTCGAGTTGTTAACGATGATGACGACGATGATGCTGCTGCTGCTGCTGAAGTTGAAGATGATAGCTCAAGATGATGTTGTTGCCCTTGATGCTGATGCCGACACAGTAGCGGTGCTGTGAACGTTAGAACGTGACTATGATGATGGTGATGGTGATGCTGATGGTGATCATGATACAACCAATGATGATGGTATGATATTGGTGCTGATGACGGTCGGAGCGTGTGCGGCCGCTATCGGCGCCACGCAATATTGCGTTTATGCAGGCGCCGCGGCGTGCAGCGTGCCGAAAAACACGGCCCAGCGAAGCAATACGAGAGCAACTGAAGCAACAGACAGTCTGGATGCGCCCGTTTCCAATCGAGAAGGCTTCGATTCGAGTCAGGTCTTTACACCGACGTCGCTGCCGCCACCGCCGACAACAAGCACAGAAACAACATCGATAACAACAGCAACAGTAGCAGTTACAACAACAACAACAACAACAACAGTAGCAGTTACAACAACAACAACAACAGTAGCAGTTACAACAACAACAACAATAGCAGCTACAGCAACAACAACAAGAACAGCAGCAACAACAACAACAACAACGTCAACCAAAACGATAACAAGGACAAATGGACTTACGATGGTATCAAGCACGACGAGGAAAATACAGCGTGATCAGAAAGAGAAAAACAGAGACACAGAGAAGAGAGACGGCCGTTATGGAACCGAGTGGTGGTAGTCAACGCGAAGAACTACGACGCAAAGCGGTGCGATGGCTGGATGGCTGGCTGACTTGCCGCCGAAGTCGATCGGTTTCTCGTGAGGATCACGATTTTTCACAAATCGGCGGCTCGTTAAATACCCGCGATAGACCGCGATGCACCGCTCGATGATATTAGCCACGATCATAGCGGCAGCGGCGGCAGTGGCGACAACGAAAGATAGACTCGTAGCACGAGCGCGTAATACCGGGAGCTCGGCGAAGTTTCGTCGGGCCGCCTCGCCAGCTCGCTAAGGCTCGCGGCTTCCTTCCGTAAACGCGAACCGGCGAAATCGGCAATAATCGAACGCCAGGCAAGGCGAGGCGAGGTTTTCGTCGGTTGGCGCTCGTGAAGTCGCCAACCCCACATTTGCCTCTTTGGCAATGAGGATGATCAACTACTACTAAGTTGTCCGGCTCGATAGTTGCTCGATTTATACGCCAGCACGCTCGCGGTTCTCCATGACAAGCAGAAGGGAACGCTCACTGTTCCATGCAAAGCCAGCGCAAAACACAGACACAGCGCGCGCGAGAGAGAGGGGGTAGAGAGAGAGAAAGAAAGAGAGAGAGATGGGAGGAGTGAGTGAGAGAGAGAGTGAGAGAGATGGGGGGAGGTGAGTGAGAGAGAGAGAGAGAGAGAGAGAGAGAGAAACAGGGGAAAGAAGAGCACAGACCGTCGAGCATAGCAGGCAATTGCCACATCGACCGCTAAGGTAGATACTACGACGACGTACACAGGCGATACCGATAGACCGATAGGCGTGCAAGCTGGCGCCGTGATAACCCCTATTGCTTGTCGCCGAAATCAACCAGTTATGATGATCAGCCGCCGCTGCTGCCAATGAAGTGAAGGAGGAGCTCGTCGATTTGTGCTGCCTCGACGCGATAGTTTGACTTTTGCTATTGTTGAACGGGATACGCCGCCGCGAGCCATACGTACACGTTTATATATATATATATATATATATATATATATTTATATATAATTCGGAAAGATGCGTGTCGCTCGGCGTGCAGTGGCAGGAAGCTTTGGCCACGATCCGGAGATCGGTAATGAGTCCTCTACTTTTACTGTTGCCACCGGCTTCTGTTGTCGCCATAGCACCGCTCTCTGGCAACGACGACAACAACAACAACAACAGCAACAACAACAACATTACCAGCAACAACAACAACAACAGCAACGACATCAACAACAACAACAACAACAGCATCAACAACAACAAGTGAAGACAGCGACGCTGTCACCATGCTGCTTGTGGTGGGTTGGCTCTTTGGCTATCGTGGCCGTAGCTGCAGCGGCTGCAGCGGCAGCAGCAGCGTGGACGTAGATGAGAACGCAGCGATCGGTCGGTCCTCGATCGCTGTGCTGGCTGGCCCGGTCACGAAGCCCTTCCTCGGATTACTGCTCAAGACGCAAGCGATTTTCTTGCTTCATCTTCTTCTTGATGTCTATGGTGACGCGTTAATGAGGCACCGAAATATCCGCTTTAGCGCTTTAGTAGCAGCGGCAACAGCAGCAGCAACAGTGGCAGCAAAAGCAGAAGCAGAAGCTTCATCGGCAACAGCATTAATAACAATAACAATAATGATCACGAATGATGACAACAACGAGGCCTGCAACAACAACACCTCCAGCAGCAGCATCAGAAACAAAAACAACAACAACAACACGGAAAGGGGAGCCGTCTCCAAGTGCGACCTGTGTAACCATAAAGAGAGATACTTGTTCCGATTTGTTAATACTCTGCTGCTCGCTAATGCTCTGCCATCCGGCGACCGTTCGGCGACGTCCTGCGATATGGTGTTTGCGGCTCGCGTTTGGTTCCCTTCTATTTTACACTCTTTCTCTATCTGGCTCGCAAGCGTTCTTCGCTGCCGTCGCTGCACTGAAGTCTCTCTACATCGAACACTCTCCTCCACACCTCGGCGGTGCCTATGTCGGCACGCCATAAAACAGGAAATAATCGCATGTTTTGGCATGTTTTTTCTTTTTTATGAAGCGTACTCATTATGAAGAACGAATTATGTGAGAGTCGGCTTTGTTTGCGCCACCGCTGTACCTCGAGCAATACGTCGTCGTACGCTACACTCCAGCACTACTTGTTGCGTTTAGGCTGGCCTGTTTAAAATATAATGATACTAATAGTAATAATCATAATAATAATCCGCATTATCTTTATTGATCGCCAAAAACAACCTCAGCCTCCTCTGTGCGTCGAGAAATTGAATGTAGTACTGTTAACTATTGACTATAGTTAGATAAATACGAGGGCGGATCGAACAGTTTTGACACATATTTACAAGAAACAAGGAATATCTCTTATCTTCCAAATAGGTACTTGTTTCGTTTAAAATAGCCCTCTTGCCTGCTGCAATGCATTTGTGCAGTCATGTTTCTCAAGCATGTTTCTCACTCTTCGAAACATCTTTAAACGCGTGTTCCGTAATCGTGTTGAGTTACTCCTGCGATTTTTTCTCTGTGTCCTCTATAGTTGAGAAACGTTGCCCTTTCCGCCTTGTTTATCCATGGAAGCTGAGAAAGTTGCACACAACCAGGTTCGGCAAATAGGGAGATTGCGGAAATAGAGAAATTGAATTTTTCATCAAATAATCCGAAATCAGTAAAGATGTGTGCGCCAGTGCGTTGTCGTAAGAAATAATTCAATAGTTGTTTGCCCAGAACTCAGGCCTTTTTCGCAAACTTCTTAACCTTTTGTGGTAGCATTTCGTAGAACCAGGTGGCACAATTTGTGGATGGCAATTCCCATGTAGTTCGAAAACAGCCAAGAAAATCTTAGTGTTGGATCTGCTATGTTTAAACGTCTTCGATCGACTCTCTTCTTGGAAGCACCACTGATAAAGTTGGGCTTTGATCTCAATGTCGTAACCATATAACTATGACTCGTCTTCTATAATCACTTTCTGAAGCAATCCAGAGTCTTCTTTTATCGTCTCAAGGTTTAATTCAGACAATTCCCGACGCGCCTTCATTTGCTGAAAATTCAACATCTTTGGAATAAAGTATCGGTCAAAACTGTTTCATAATGCACCTCCAATTCCAATGAGTTCGATATGAGAATTTTGTCAACGTGTTTACGTGTCAAAGTGTCAACTCTGTTATTGAAGACGAAAGCCTTCCTGATTGGGAGTCATCTTCAGTCTTTTGACGTCCGTCGCGAAATCGACGGTACCACATATGCACAGGGTTTTGGAACACTGCTTGATCACCATACGCAGTTCGTAACATTTATTCTACTATAGATTATACAATTTGGCTATTAACACATAACTTGATACAGATTCGTTGCATCTGGGCAACGTCACAGGCGCATGTGTAATAACAAGGAGACTGTTCCTTGTAGAATGAAATGGTGCCAGATATTATACTGCGTATTACCGGTAGCTAATGAGAGAAGAGAATTGAAATATGAGTAAGGCCTGTAACCACAAAGAGTCTTCTTATGAGAATGATATATTTGTTTTTACTAAAAATACAATGTTTAAACAAATATTAATTATTTTAATATTGTAGAAAATTTTTTTTATAATATAATTCAATTATGAATACGAGAGGGATATATCCGGATGTCCTCCTAGCGGTCAAAGATGCCTTAAACTTGATGGGCGAGCGACCCAGACGATGTACAAAATCACAGCCGATGTCCAAAAAGTTCTCACCGCCATCAAGTCTGTGGAGCCTGGCCTATGACGGTACACTATGGAAAGTCATACTGGGCGGTCCACATAAATCCCGTGGCTCTGCTAATAATAATTAAGCCAGGATAACTAAAGGATTCGACCAATTCAACGTTGGACAAGGTGACAAACTGGGCTTCTGCTGCTGCTGCGAGTTGTATCCGCAAACTCACGTTTTACTGAATAGGATTGCAGGTCAACGCCACGGCTTCTACACTGTCCAGTATTCTTAACGTGACATAATTTTACATAAACCTAAATTACTTAGTTTCACATAAACCTGTAAAAAAATCTCCATTACTTAGTTTCACATAAACCTGTAAAAAAATCTCCATTACTTAGTTTCACATAAACCTGTAAAACGCATATCGGAATTACAAACTGTGACTTGCAAACAAATCGTATTTATTGAGGACGCGTACAGCAATATAGAAAGGTATATACAGTAGATGAGGTTAGACAGTATCTCTGTTTTCAGGTCCAAAGGTCCTTCTTTGTCGCCGATGACATCTTACTCATAACAGGCAGGTCTAATGGATTAGATCGACCCTGAACTCGGCCCGGTCTAGTTTTAGAGCTAGAGAGGCTTACTCCTACTTTGCCAGACGCAGCATCGATGCCTAAGGTTCACCCTTGAAATAAAGGACAAAAAAGCAATAAAGTTGCACGCATATATGCAGATAAAGAAGCTGGTCAAGGAATGCGTGTGAAGACGTCATATTACAGTATATATTGCAGCTCGAAGAGCCGAGCATAGTTAACTTAACTGTAGAATCGTGAAGCAAGTATGCAGCGGAGACAGTACTGGTTCACTAAGTATGTTGACATTTGCTAATTATTCAAAGAGAATGATCTAGTGTAAAACAGTGGTAGAAGAGTAATCCTTTTTGCTAAAAAAAGGGCAACAAACGGTTGTGAATGTTTAAAGCTTAGGGGCCAAATGTGTGATACTGAGCTGCGGTGTGCGGCAATTGTCTAGCTGTTTGACTCTTTATCGCAATTGTATTTAGTCATGCATAGCGCACATTAAAGTGCGGCTAAAAGCACCGTCTACATGACGTTTCTACCCAGATACTCTTGTATAAGTTTTTGACAATTATTAACAACAGCAGCAGCTATTTGCAGCTCTGGCACTAAAAGTCGCTAGTTTAATTAGAACGTGACGTACTACTGCGGGAAATACCATTTGAGGAAATACGTTTTTGGATTTGCAGAACTAGGTAAAACCTAAATGAAATAGTAATTAAATAGATAAACAGAACGCATTATATTATTAATTACATTATTATTTTATTGGTTCAATGGTAATTTTTTTGGCAAAATTAGTTGTGTTATGCTGTATCATTGAGCACACTGGGGTTTACCCTTATAACTAGTACAAACGCTGAAAAATACAAACGCTTGAAAACTTTTATCAATATTGCAAAAGCTGAGAAGTCTTTTTTTGCCAAGGATGCCTTTGCCATTTCGCCTAGTATTGAAACTGTTTTTCCGTGCTGAATATAAATGGATGACCGCCGGGCCGGTGAAAGAAACCTCCTCTTACCCACGTGTGGCAGTCATCAGTTCGTTGGATGTGCAATGAAGGAGTTACAGTCGTGACTGGTCCCAAACCATTTAGCGCCTCAAATTCCAACGGCATGAAATTCAAAGTCCACGCATGTTCGGAGTATTTCCCTGGCTTGGTGACCGTGAACTGAAGCTAAAAAAAGTTTTTGGGCTGACCCTCAGTCAAGATTTAACGTCCACGGAACTGTTTTTCACATTGCTTCATAGACGGACCCCCATAAATATAAATGTGCAACGGTGGGGCTCGAACCCGCGCACCTATGTGTCTCCTCCGGTTGCGAGACGCAGACTTAAGCCACCACGCCACCGGGCTCGACAACAATGTGAGAGCCGTGAACTGAAGCTGAGACGCACCAAGTTGAACAAGCGGTTGAGCGAGTCACGGCATCATCCCACGCCCGAAGGCTGCGCTCTCGAATTACAGCCATCTACCTTGTCTGAATTGGAAACCATGCAAACTAATTTAGGAGCAGCCACTTCAGGTCTTGAACCTATAACCTTCCGGACACAAGGCAATGGCTTTGACACTAGCCACCTTGCTAGGTAAGCTCCCTTGTTCGTGTATCGCTGATGGCTGCATACGTCTGACCTCGGCCTGCATATCAAAGACACGAGAAACCCTGCTGAGGCCGTCTATAGTTTTCCTGCAACCATAGGTAGGTGGTAAAATGACTCGAGCGCCAAGTCGAAATTTCTGCCTTATTCAATCAGATGTAATTGTTTTGTGTTAGCTAGTACACCTGTTTGGTTGGATGATTGGCTAGCACGTACCCAACCGATGTTAACACACGAAACTGATGTTGCATGGCCACACTCCATGGTTTTTTTTTGTTTTTCCGTAGGGCTAATGCCCGTGTACGGTTTTTTCATGCCATGGCTGATTTTTAATCCACTCCGGCATTTACCTTGTCTAAATTGGAAACCATGCAAATCAATTTAAGGGTGGCCGGTCTGGGTCTCGAACTCAGGCCTCCCGAATGCAAGGCAAAGGCTTTGCCATTAAGCCATCTTGCTCGGTGGTTCATTCTATATGGGAACGAACACAGGCGCGTAAATATGAAGATGTAAGGCATTAATACCGCTTATTGTCCATATGTAGACGATAATATATAGATAGATATACCATGGTAAAAGTGCCAACAGTCGTAGGTTTTGGTCACTCAGCAAAATAATAATAATAATAATAATAATAAAAACAATAATAATAATAATAACACCTGTTAGTAATGCATGGTATTTCTGTGGAGCTTCACTTCAGTGTCATTGTTGTCAACGCTTGCCTTTCATTGCGTCGCTCGCTATTGGAAACAGCTTTACTTTGACTCAGATTGAATGTCTTGCAGTGTTTCCTGTGTTTGTTTACTTCAAAAACACAAATTTTATTTCGATTGTCACTGTAGCAGTAGCGGTAATTAAACCGGCGTCGTCTCCTCCACTTAGTTCTAATTACCAATAATAAGTTGTGAATTTAGTTGTAGCATTGGTTCTTGCTTAGCGGCATGTCAGTCAGCAACCACGCCTAGGATGGGCGCCTTTATTTCTCCCTTCCTACTTTAAACCATTTTACGAGAAATTTTGCCCGCAAAAACTGGTGGATGATTTGACTAAAAAGTTTTTATGTCTGAGCCGTCTCTATCCTAGCTTTGTTCTGTTGCAGCTCTTTAGACAGAGATTCTCCAGAGAAGTTACACGCAAAAGTCAACGGTGACAAGAGCCAAAAAACGGAGGCTACTGGGTAGATGAATGATGTCAAACCATGGACAAAGTTCAATGTTTACCCAGGTTGTTCAACAGGAAACATCAAGGATGCAACACATGGGTTTAATGAGAAAAAATTGCATCTCAAAGATGAGCGGTATCGGGGTACATCGAGCATTATATTTACATCCGGCGACTGACGAAACAACTAAGCGACAGGCACGCAATCTCGGTAAACCAACACGGCGTTCGCCCAGGCCACTCAATACATGACGCAACTTGCAATGACGCAAATGAGGAAGTCTTTTAATAGTAGCCGAAACCTAGAAAGGTATCCGCTCAGTAGCAGAGTTCAGCACTACCTGGCAGTCCTAGTTGACATTAAACATGCTTTTAATTCTATCCAATGAAACTCTATAAATTACGCTCTAGCATGTCTTTAAATACCACCCTATTGTAGAACGTTTTTAGCTTTTCACCTGTTTCATTGTACTCTCCCCTACCTTACTGCAGGCTCCCCCTCCCGGGTCCCATTCTAGAATTAAACTAATTTTACAGGATGTTGTTTTAATTCTAGACTTTTCTCTCCACGGGCTTAAAATCCCCGTGAGGCCTCTCTTTAAGGCACCGCGAGCCGGGATACTTAGGGGTTCCCTAATAGTCTTTGTATGACGAATGAGTGATCTGAAAAAAAAATAGTCTTTGTGACATCATGGTTGCTAACGCTAGGTGGTATGTGTTATCATTTATTCCTAACGAGCATCGTTCAATGGATATGTAATCAACAACGGGTATCGGATCGGCGACACCCCAGTAGATAACAACCATGGCTCCATTTTTGACTAAACTCAATGGAACACTGCGCACGACGAGATCCCGTGTCTTGTTAATCCCTGGCGGTCTTTTAAATGGGATTTGAAGGGAAATGGCGCAGACACTCTTGCACGACACTCAACGCTGGAACATCAGTTAGGATTTTGCTGCGATCACCAATAAACGAGACGACTTGGTGCAGACCTTTGAGCCGTACGCTCTGCCCACGGAAGCCTTAACCCTACGGTTATAGGGGTTGAAGCAACTCTAAGAAATGATGCCAGCTCCTCGTCCCGTCATGAGGCCTTTAGGTGAGAGGTTCGCTATTGGATATTATGCCAACAATATCGGCCGGCATTGAGTCCCCCCGACTGCCCGTCCCAAGTGTGCGTACAGGCCTTTTTTGCCCTTACCCCACCTAACAGAAAAAGAAGATTTAGTAATCGTAGAAGAATTAGTAGTCGTCGACCATCTCGGGCATAGTGCTCCCGCTAGCTCGCTCGTAATTAACTACACGGTTGAATTAATCTATGCTATTGCCGCGGTTGCTGCTGCTGCTGCTGCCAAGCGACGTAGATTGACTGACTTCACTGAGATCTACCCGATGACGTTCGATTAATTTTCGTTCTTCAAAGATGGGAGCGGCTTCCGATCAACATTTGATATGATGCGGTGGTCGCTGGGATCTGTTGTTCTGACTGCCGCTACTGCTGCTGCGGTTTTTGTTAGTGTTATTTTTGTTGTTGTTATGGTTGTTGTTGCTGTTGTTATTGTGGTTGTGGTTGTACCTATCAAATCTCTTTCTCGAGATGATGATGAGAACCTGTTGAGTGGTTCGTAGTGCCGTTGTTGTCCTACGCCGACGTTAAGTAATTATTGACGGCGACCAATCAATGAGGCTGGCTGGCAAGCCCAGCGACAGACAAAGTGAGGGGATCCCTATCGGGCTAGCAGCAACAGCAACGCACCACAATGCCGTGATGCATGCCGTGGTCACCCAAATGGCCTATTGGCCACCACTTCTACAACATCTACAAACGACTACCAACCACCACCTTTCGTATGGTGACCCCCCCCCCCCCTCCTCGCTCGGGCCTGATGTATGTTCACCGCACCCTAACGAAGATTAGCGCGCATGCATATATATATATATATATATATATATATGTATATATATATATATATATTGTAAATATATACAGGGTGTTCCTATTTGTGTGTCCAAAACGCTAGGGTATGGTCAAACTCGGTGAGAAAATCTTTTTTGCCAATGGGTGGAAGCCGGGAAAACGTTTTGTTTAAAGTGAGGATGAAATTTATAAAAGCAGTTATTCAGCCTTTTTTCTTCTACATAGTTGTGCAAAATCTACGTTTGCGGGAGAACCAGTCAACGCAACAAAGGAACCGATCATACCGGCGTGTTTGGCGGAAAATTCTGCACAATAAAGTATACATTACTAGCTTGCGTAGCAAAAAGCGAATAGCCAGATTAAGGAAAGTCATAAAAAGTCAAAATGTTACGTTAACGCTTTTTTGTGCAACATCGTAATTTTTTCCATTACGACCGAAAATGTACGTTCAAAAGACTACTCTCAGGCAATAGCAAATTTAATGCCCACTACATTCGTACCAAAGTGATGGTGCTGCGTTACGTAGTTGCCAAGTAACTAAGCTTTTTCGATAGCCATATCGAAAGCGAAGGCATGCATATTTTCATAGGGCGTATGAGAAAGTTAGGTACATATTTTGAGGTTTGGTAGAACTCAACAAGAGAATAAATTTTCCTAGTGGAAGGAGGGGACGGAAACGTCTTGGCAAATTTTTACGGTTCTGAACGTGAAAACTTGCACGTAAAACATAACAACTATGACTGTCGAAAAAGCTTAGTGACTTGACAACTACGTAACGCAGCACCATCACCTTGATACGAAAATGATGGGCATTGAATCTGTTATTGCCTGAAAGTAGTCTTTTGGACGTGCATTTTTGGTCGTAACGGAAAAAATTACGATGTTGCACAAAAAAGCGTTAACGTAACATTTCGACTTTTTATGACTTTCCTTAATCTGGCTATTCGCTTTTTGCTACGCAAGCTAGTAATGTATACTTTATTGTGCAGAAGTTTCCGCCAAACACGCCGGTATGATCGGTTCCTTTGTGCGTTGACTGGTTCTCCCGCAAACGTAGATTTTGCACAACTATGTAGAAGAAAAAAGGCTGAATAACTGCTTTTATAAATTTCATCCTCACTCCTAAACAAAACGTTTTCCCGGCTTCCACCCATTGGCAAAAATGATTTTCTCACCGAGTTTGACCATACCCTAGCGTTTTGGACACACAAATAGGAACACCCTGTATATATATATATATATATATATATATATATATATATATATATATATATAGATATACTGTTGCTGTGGCACGCGAGCTACAAAGACAAAGTCAACATTATGGTTATGCCCACCCTAGTAGCCAAGTATGCCGAGAAACCTGGCACCCTATCGCACCCCATCGGTGCGAGCAGTGACAACAGAGCAAATGCAACTGCGACAATAGTTACCATTTTAGTAATCCTAGTTATGCTACTCGTAGTAAGTAATAATAATTATAATAATAACATAATAACGACACATATTAGAGCAACTAGAGCATAGCTAGCAATATTATTAGAATTATTCGTAGCTGAAGTTGCAAATGGAGAAAAATACTGGGTAAAACGAACGTTTGTCGTCAAATCCTCATCGGTATACATAAAACATTATAAGCCCATGCTATTCCACTGCTGCTCGGCTGTTCAATGGCTGTTCGGGTTTTCTGAAGGCAACTGAGCAGCGGTGTGAGTTGCCCAGACACATCTTGGTGCCTTCCTCCGTAGCAGAACTTTTTACGAGGGCGTATATGTGACAACTTCAACGAGCAATGAGAAATAAGATCGTTTTAATGCCCTGTTTGAACTGCACGTGGCCTCCAGCCGAGCAGGCTTCATCATCCTCCGACCACCGGCGCGTGTTGCTCCCTTGTGTTCTGGAGGGTGTCGAGCGTGATTAACCACTAAACAGTAACTGTGATAGACAAACTTTGGGCTGTGAACTGTGATGTGTGAAGTCTAGAGAAGTTTTAGGATCTGTTAAGGATACTCAGTTTTACATTTAATAATCGTAGGGCAAAATCAGAATTGATGTTTAACTTAACTAAGACTCGTGCTATGTACATATTTACTCGAATTTCCTGAAATAAAAGCGTCTTATAATTTAATAAAAGGTGATAACACGACCTTTCGAGTGATCCGAGGTTAGTCTTGGTCCAGGCGTTTTTCACATCTAGCAGCAGGGCAATTAATAACTTGCGCGTCTTAGGTGTGGAGCTGTGCAACGTCTTTGCCATGCATTTTTCAGCCATGCATGAATCTCGTTCGAACAAACGTTTGCTGTTCTAACGAAGACGTGCTTTGTGCATGCCCCTTGATACCGGTTTGCGAGTGACACATGGGGGAAACTGCAATATTTCTCGTGAATTTTCCCGCTCGTAAACTGCGCTCTACTTCACACAAACCTACGCATGTTGTAGGAGACGACGGGACCCAGAGACATCACAAGTTTTCTCTTTGCGTTCGTTTGAAAAGAGAAAACACATTGAAGCTCACCCCGTTATTGACAGGCAGTGTGAGACCCTTAATGACTACCTCCTACTAAGATTGATGGTTTAATAAAACTCGCTTTTGTGAACCAAGGCCAGAGAAAGAAGACGCCAGTGCCGACGGGTCTTCTTGATTTTTCCACGGGCCTCTATCCTTCTTGCTCTAGTGCCGAGCAACGCAATTTGAACCTTGCCGTTGAGTGGTTGCTAGCAACGAACTTCTCAGCTCAGGGGAACGACATCTGTCGGAAGGCAGGTCCATACCGTTACCAAAGACCATCCTCCAGCTAGGAAAAAGTCTGTGACACAGAACGACGACTCCAATCTAGACTTTTCACTACATTCTAGTTGATAACGGCATCAACCCGCTTTCCGGCAGGGCTATCGTCTACCTAGGAAGTTAGTTGCTAGTAATCTATTAGCTTCCATCCCAACTATTCAGCGACAAGGTTCAAATTGCGATTCTCGGCACTTGAGAGCTCGGAACTTCTCAGTTCAGATGGACCTAATTGCTAGAAGGCGGGTGGAGTCCGTTACCAACTAGAACGCTGTAAAAAGCCTAGATAGGAGTCGTGCGAGCTTTAGCATTGCCGCCAGTCATTCCTTACTATTATAGAGACATCACGATGGATGCCAAATATTTACACTTGATTTGTTTTAAAACTTTTAAAAAATTACAACTCTTTTTTTGCTATCAAAATATTATTGGTTAAGAATGTTGTACTGTAGTGTAGCGTAATATTGACAGCAACATAGCAATTACAAGTTTGCATGATTGTGTAATGATAAGGGTTAGCAATAACAGCGACAATAGCGACACAGAAAAAATTAAACAAAACGATAATCATGCCATATTAGCGACCTACCCGAGTTCTGCCTGGTGGACACACAGCAGGGCAGAACTCTCTCTCTATATATATATATATTGGACCGTTTGTACCTGGCATTTTTACATGTGTTCTCTGAAGCGCCTCGGAAAAGTCTGCTATGTTTACATATCAGATATTTATGTGAATGCAAAAGACCGTAGAACCTCCGAAGCTTCGTAAAGTGGTTTTAGTCATCAACTTTGCAATATTAATTTTGTCCAAATGAGAACAAGAAATTGCAGTTGCGGGCGGACACTGTGTATGAGTTCAAAAAAAGCTTTACTGCGGAAACTGTCCAAAATATGGGCAGCGCATTTGGCGAGGACACCATTCCAAAACTTTCGTGCTATAATTGGTTCGTCAAGACCCGTTCCAGCAACTTAAGGCTTCTAAATGACTTCCATTCTGGCAGCCTTATTGCGCTCGCGGAAAATCGCTTGCGCGAAACTGTAAAACAAAACTTTAATTGACTAAACGAGATTTATCAATAGATATTTGGGTGTGTCAGGTACCATCGTCACTCGTCTTCGCGTCCATGGTTTCGTGTCAAAGTTGAACCAATGGGTACCTCATGATTCAGGCGAGAGCAGCAGGGTGGAGCGTCTAGCTAAATCATTTTCATAGCATGTCAGACCCAATGCGTGTCTATTCTTGGATCGAATTGCCACCTGTGACGAAAACTTGGTCTTTTACGACAATATTCTAAAAGTCGCTAACGGGACTAACCAATTCGCGCTTAATATTTGGCCACCTTACTCACCGCGGGTTTAAATTCGGCGCAAAGCAGGTTTATTTTCAAAGCAATGTTTTGAAAGATATGCAGATTTTGCTTAAAATAGTAGTCAATTGCGGTACATTTAGATGCAGCCGCCAGTATCTTCATTAAACTAAATAGCTATGATTAAAAGAAAAATCCTGTACATGCATATATATATATATATATATATATAATTTTTTTTTATGGTGCATCGTTAGTGCGCGACTTCAAGACAGAAATTATTATACGGGCAAAGATTTTCTCCGCAAGATTATATTCAAGTTAATTTAATTTACTGCATTACTCGGCAAAGCAGTGCCAACCCGCATCATGTCAAAAGAGCCAGCCACATTACGCATGATCCTGGTAGACAAGCGCGATTCGAGTGTTCACTCGGTTTTCGGATGTGATGAACCAGCATCTATTATATATGTACGCGTGCATACACACACATATTGTACTCGGCAGGCCTAACCGCAAGCTGCTGCTGCGGCAGTTGTTAATACTACGACGACGACGAACATTTCCTATGAGAGGTGCCGGCAGGTGCCATCCAAACCAATCAGGCGACCACTGGCCACTGGCGCCCGTAATGAGAGGGGGGTTAACCAGGCAGAAAAGTTGGCAAATTTCGATGAGCGCAATTATTTATCAAGCAAGCAGAATTATCTAGCGGCCAATTAGGTGAGAGCCCCATAACGAACACTCGCTCGTACTGCCTGTACTTGGGCCAACCGACAACTGTTAGTCGTTGTTGTTGTTTTATTGTTGTTGTTGGATGTTGTTGCTGCTGTTGTTGTTGCTGTTGTTTTTTGCTGTTGTTTCTTGTTGTTGTTGCTGTTGTTTCTTGTTGTTGTTATTCTATTGTTGTTGTTGTTTTGTTGTTGTTGTTGTTATTGTTTTGTTGTTGTTGTTTCTTGTTGTGGTGTTTTGGTTGTTGTTGTTGTTTCTTGTTGTTGTTGTTGTTGTTGTTTTATTGTTGTTGTTGGTTGTTGTCGTCGTTGTTGTTGTTGCTGTTGTTGTTGCTATGGTTGTCGTCGATGTCGGTCATCGACTGACGTTCATTTGCTGCGCGTCAACGTGACGGGTGTCTACCGTATGCGCATTATTAAACCGCTGTCGCCGCTAGTTCAGCGAGCGTCACCACCACCGCGGCTGCTGTCGACTACGTATTGTTGTAGTAGACCACCAGGGATTTGTTGTTGTTGTTGTTGCTGTTGTTGTTGTCGTTGTCGTTGTTGTTGTTATCGTTGTCGGTGGCGGTCCAAGCGACAACGGGAGACAAGCGGCAAAAGATAGGAGAAATTGTTGCAGTAGTAGAGCACCATGTAGTAGATGTGTAGTCATTTAATTTGGCGGTCCGGTGCGCTGTAGGCCCGGCCCAGCCCGGCCTGCCGTTTCTGCAGTCGCCGGTCGTCGGATGCACCTCCGGATGCTGCTGCTGCTGCTGTTGCTGCTGCAGGCGGCCAGTCTCGATCAGACAATGATTAGTGGTCATGGTGGTTGGTCTCGCTTCTGCTGTTGTTGCTGTTGCTGTAGTTGTTGCTGTAGTAGTTGTTGTTGTTGCTGATGTAGTTGTTGTTGTTGTTGTCGTTGTTGTTGTTTTTGTAGTAGTAGTAGTTGTTGTTGTTGTTGCAGTAGTTGTTGTTGCTGCAGTTGTTGCAGTTGTTGTTGTTGCTGTAGTTGTTGTTATTGCTGTAGTTGTTGTTGTCGTTGTCGTTGTTGTTGTTGTTGTTAATGTTGTTGCTGTTGTTGCCGCCGGCGGTGCCACGCCACTGCCCTTTTTTGCCCTATCTGTCGTCTTCGTTACAACGACAACCGCAGCAACAGCAGCAACAGCAGCATCAGCATCAAGAACAAGAGAAACACCATGTTATATAATGCCCACTCGGCCGACCTGCGGTCAAGCTCACCTCAAGCGTAACGAACGCCGCCGCCACCACCATGCAGGCAGCACGTGATACTACTACTATTACTGGCGGTAGGTGCGTTCGACGGGCGAAGTCTGAAGACCCGTCGGAAGATGATGGGTGGGCATGAAGACACAGCAAAAGCAGATGAGTTGTTGATGTCGTCGTCTTCGTTGTCGTTGTCGTCAAGCGGCGGCACAGATAGGCCACCATGGTAGCGTTGTTACTTGAGCGCTCTCCATGGGATATGCGACAAGAATGCGACGACGACGAACACGACGACAACACTACTGCAACTGATAACATAGGAGACGGGACATAGTTTGAATTTACTGTCTGAATTAGCCCGAGCTTTCGGTTGGTTTGGTTTGATTACTACTGATGTTGACACCTCTTAAATACGCTCGACATAATAGGTAGATATGTCTCGTAAAACAACAACAACAGGTACTTGTTTTTAATTTAAATCCTAATATATGTATTCAAGGTAAACAAGTTTATCTTAATATTTGATAGCTAATGTAGCCACACATATGAACGTCCCTTCTCAAGAGTTTCACGTACAACGCATTTTTTCTTGGCGTGTGAAAAGCAGCTTGCGACATAGTACTGGGAATGTGTTTTTAGCTATGTTCGACCATACAACTACGGACGTGCAAATACGTGTTAAAAACTAACGCGACTTTAACTTGAATATTAAGAAGTCGTCGGCGTATAAGATTATCGTATCGGCGTATAAATACGCCAAATCATGTAACTGGTTTAGATTGTTACGCCTATATAATATTGTCTCCAGCATGTTAGGATGTTGTCTTGTTGTACACAGGAGTAAAAAGAGAGTGGCCCAGTGTGTAACGAGTGTTGACAGTACCGTCCTTGCTTGTGGGCTTGTAGTCGAACTCGGTGGCACGGTGGCATGCGTCTGCGCCTCGCGACCGGAGGAGACACATAGGTGCGCGGGTTCGAGCCCCACCGTTGCATATTTGTATTTATGGGGGCCGTCCGTCTATGAAGCAATGCGAAAAGCAGTCCCATGGACGTTAAATCTTGGCTGAGAGTCAGCCCCGAAAGGAAGGATTGTGGGCTTGTACTTCAGATAGTTTCAAAGGTTTGCGTAACACTTAGGTCTGTGTTGCTGCTCCGAGCTTAGCAAAGCATGGTAGTAATTAGGGATTTCCTTTAGGACAGAGTGTCCCTCGAGCAGAGGACCAATTCCTTAACTGCGCTATAAGGATTGCCTAGCTCGATTGAGTAGCCTATATTTATGTATTGCACAATTAAATAAACCAAATTGGTGTATGCAAATGTATGCCACCATATATATATATATATATATATATATATATATATATATATATATATATATATATATCACAATTACAGCATGCATTTTATTGTAGTTTTAACCCATATTTGTCAATCGTAGGAAAAGTTGTTTTATTATAGACTGCGACTAATAATCTTGTGACACGGTCACGTCAGTATGTTCATATTATTATTATCGCGTTCTCCTAGGTGGACAAAGGTCTTCCGCTTGTAGAGAAATGTACGACAAAGTTTTACCTGGTTCAACAGAACCAACACTCAAGACGTAATCAAGCTACGCGCTACAACCTGTAGTTACGGTATTCAGCGCACTGTGAATACGAACGTAATTCGGCGGCTTCGCTTTGAAATGACAGCCCGCTTGCTGAGTATTAGGCCCCGCAGCAAGAACTACACAGACTCATTAGCTGTGCAAGGCGTCTCTTATGCAGACACAGTTTTATTCGCAAAGATTAAAGAAACGTACTTTAAATTTAAGTATGCCGCCTATTGTGTAGCACAGAGACAATCGTCGACAAATACGTTCCTTTCGAACCCATCCAACAGCTTGGAAAGCCTAAGAAAGCTAAGTCAATCTATATATGAGCATTTTTGCGAAACGTAGCATTATGCCTAATAGATGTCTAGTAGAGATGGACACACGTGAGAACAATGGCAATTGTTGAAATCTAAAATCACACAGTACTTAACGGCTGGTTTTACAACTCGTCGAGATAAATACACGTACAGTTAAAACTAGACTACAATTGTTATTAAACCATCACTATTGCTGATACTGCTACCTGAGTAACAAGTCACTTCCTTAGACAATGGTACACAAAGGTAATTCAAGTCAAAGAGGCAGTCAACAATATACAAATTGTGTCTCGAAATAGGCGACTTAGGATGAGCAACTAAACGCGGTCGTAACATCGTGATTGGTGAGAACTGTTGCTTGGTCCTAGCAACATTATGTTGGCTTCTACGTTAAAAGAACGTTCTCACAACAAAATTATAGTTCCTTTTGGAGCAAGAAAATGTCATACGTTACCGTGTGACATTTTGTTGCTCCGTTATTAGAAGAATGAAGTTTGCAAGCCACACTTTTCTTTAGCGGGCCAAGTTCTTTTGCATATAGTGTGTAAATAAGAATGAATCTTAAGTTACACGTAAAAATATGTCGAAACGAATAGAACAATCGGTCTACGCTCTGCTATTTGATTATAGTACTAGAGAAACTCATTCAGTAATCTTCCGGGAACAAACAAGAGAAAGAAAGGCACAGTGATTGCGGAGGATGGAGTGGTGGTTGGCTTCAAATACCGACAGAAAACGTTTATTTCTTTCGACACAGTGACTGTAGCCACTGAAGCTAAAATATTGCATTCAACCGAGTGCAACAACACTATAAAGCACATCTCTGACCGAGGAAGCTCTCTCGACCGGTGCTTGTTGTCTGACCAACCGTATCTGAAACTGTCAATGGACACAACGTGCTTTTTCTACTTAAAAAAAAACTTAATTTTAATAACATAGCTTTGTTCTATTCTAGACATTGTTTGCAGGCCGGTTAACCTGCGTAACACAATGCCTTGAATTTCTCGACCATGCATGGGCAGCAATCTATTTTTTTACAGTTTGTGTTACAACCAATTTGCTTTAGTAAGACCTGATTCAATCGCTTAAACTAGCAAGCGGTAAACAATCGCTTCTAAATATTTTAGACCTGGTGAATGATTACGTTATCAAATAAAAATAATATATTAGTAGAGGTTTTCAATGGTTAGGTTCAAACGTATGGTATGCGGTTTTGGTAAAAGCAACGTATTGTCCATTCGTGCCAACTATATAGTTGTCTCTGTACAATGCAAAGGATCTCTTTACCAGGATACCAGGAACAAAAATGCATAATGCACACTCTTTGGTCTGGGTTGTATGGGACTAGCAAACTCATTAAAAACCCGCTAATCTCCTAATCTACATCACAGGGATATTTGTGGTATAAGTTCAGTGACAATGTGAAAGATAATTGTTTTAAGTACTGTCCTTTACAATAATCTCTAGCCACTGCGTCCATTTTTTAGTGTTGGTTCTACTACCTGCAGGTCCAGTAGCATTTAAGCTATTGACACGAAATGCTAGCTATTTAATATTTACAAATGTACGCTCCTTTACTTTCTTCCGTTACACTAATATAATTTAATTAACATAACAAATAGTTAAAAAGCATAAACTATAACATTTATTATTGCAATCGTTCAACAATAATAACTAATAATTACATATTTAGTTGATTGCCTGTAATACAACAGAACATTTCATTCATAAAATATAATATCTGATTTTCCTGGACCGGCGAGACTGAATGTTGTATCTGGAACTCATATATATATATATATATATATATATATATATGCGTAAGATGGTCTGGGACCGGAGACCAGTTTATATAGGAGGCGGGGAATGAGAAAGTCTTTCAAAAATATGAGTCTTTGGTGGGGTTTAAGGGAAGCTATCGTGAGTCTGTTGAGTAAATTAAGGAGTATATCCTTGGTGGAGTCAACTCTGCCATTGCTGTCAAAGTCGACTTCAAGATATCTCCATCGATCGCTCATACCTTTAGTTGGCATATGCCGATCTCCAACGTTAAATTCTGGTACGGTGTTAATAAAACCTTTACCTCCCTTCCTATTAAATAGGTGGGAGATAGTAAAGCTTTTATTAGTATTAATTTCAAGGCCTCAGGATTTCAAAAGGGGGTCCGCAATATTAAGGAGCCGTTGGAGAGTAGATTTCGTGGAGGCTAGGAGGATGAGATCATCAAGTTGGTACCCGATCTTAGTTTTGTATATATATGGCAATCACTGCAAAGTTCAAATTGTGCCTAAACTCGGTGACAATTGATTAGGTTCATAAAATCGTCTTTGTAACTAGTACTTATATCGGTGTATGCTAGAATGTGACAAATATTGTGTAAAGTGTACATCCTTTCGTAAGAGTAGCGTTACTTTAACGCCAGAAAAGTGCCTACAATTTGGGGTCGTATTGCAAGGTGTTGTTGTATAGGCACTCCTGTAACCCACGCTTCTTCTTGTGGCTTCGGTATTGGGTGTGGCTATTTTTTGCATCTATCGAGGTCAACAAGTTCCGTCTCTGCATCCCGCGTACTCGCTTAACGTCCGTGGAGTTGAATATATATATATATATAGAAAATATTGTGATGATTTATTAATCATTTACAATACGTTTGCACACTCGGCAGAGCTCGCCTTAATAAAAATTGTGGTAAAAAGGTGTCACGTGAGGTTAAGAATCAGCTGTCCGTGTCCTTGCTTGATGGTAGCCCCCGCTCTTATGGGCCCGGTGCAAGCGGTATCTTCTCAAGGTTCCTTGCAACGTTAAAACGGTAAGATCCATAAGATTCCTCTTCGTGACGCCGAGCCCTAAGAGCGTCCTCGCAGATTCGGAGTCCCATACACCACTCATAGAGATAGTGATGGATCCGAATCTGCGAGGTTTTAGCGGGTCGGGGAGCGCCGCCCTTAGGAACTCGACGTCATATTTGGTGATCTTGTCCTGTCGCGCTTTTGCCAGGTCCCGGTTCAAGCCGCAAACCTCGGCATCTAAAACCCAAACCACGGTAGGTGTTGTTATTACGAGGTCGGGCTTTAGACCCGGTGCGCCCGGTCGACGGAATTCTCGCTCATGACGCCTCTCGCGGAGAAGACGCGCCACGCGATCACAGACGTTGTCATGTCTCTTTATAGTTTGTTTGTGTGTTGTATCGCACATCTGAGCGACATGAGCCAACATCTCAGGCGCATGACACCCGTGCCAACAACGTTTGTTGTAGCCCGGGCGTCCCCTGGCCAATCTGGCACGCGTTGGTAGTGCGTTGATCCTGAGCTTTAGTAGGTTTAAATACTCCTTACCAGATAGGTAGGGCATACCCTTAATCCAGTAATGTACAAAAGGCGTTTCGTGTGTTTTTTTAAAATGTGCCCCATCGAACGTGTTGTGTAGTTGTTGAGACCAGTAATCGGTCTCTTGTGTAGCGGTCTCAATGGAGATTCCCAAGCGCTCGCAAAGAAGTCTTGTTTTCGCAAGGTCTTTTTTGAAGTGCTTGGTGGTTAGCATTTATTGGACCCCGAGGTGCGTGGAGTGTTGTAATGCTGTCAGGCGGGAGAGGCGGAGTCTGGAGATAAATGTTTGGAGGCAGGGGATGTCCAGACCGCCGTGTGTTGTGTGCGTGTACAGATAGGCGTTCGGCACCGAGTTTTCGAGCTTAAGCCATTTCGACTTAACAACCTTTCTGATCTCTTTATCTAGGTCGCTAAGGAGTGCGTAAGATGGTCTGGGACCGGAGACCAGTTTATATAGGAGGCGGGGAATAAGAAAGTCTTTCAAAAATATGAGTCTTTGGTGGGGTTTAAGGGGAGCTATCGTGAGTCTGTTGAGTAAATTAATGAGTATATCCTTGGTGGAGTCAACTCTGCCATTGCTGTTAAAGTCGACTCCAAGATATCTTCATCAATCGCTCATACCTTTAGCTGGCAATTGCCGATCTTCAACGTTAAATTTTGGTACGGTGTTAATAAAACCTTTACCTTCCTTCCTATTAAATAGGTGGGAGATAGTAAAGCTTTTATTAGTATTAATTTCAAGGCCTCGGGATTTCAAAAGGAGGTCCGCAATATTAAGGAGCCGTTGGAGAGTAGATTTCGTGGAGGCTAGGAGGATAAGATCATCAAGTTAGTACCCGATATTAGTTTTGTCTAATTTTAAAAGAATGTCGTCGAGAACTAGATTCAATAAAAGGGGGGACAGAGGATCTCCCTGCCTAACACCCCTAGTTGGCCGAAATGTGCGACATTCTTGTCCAAATTCTATGAGAGTTTTAGATGAGAGGTACAAGCGTTCGATATAATTAATGAATACCTCCGGGTATCCGCGAATCCGGAGTGACCGCAGGGCGGTGTCATGACTCACCATGTCGAACGTCTTACGGAGGTCGATTGAGGCGAGTCTGAACTCACGTACTGCAGACTTGGCATCGTTAAGGATACCATCCAGAACCGCAAGATTCTCGAAGGTACCATTATAGGGAAGAAACGCTCGCTGGATTGGGAGAAGCTTAATAGAGTTCTGGAGGCGTCTAGAGAGAATTTTGTTAAGCGTTCGTTGTAAGTATGAACTAATAGATAGGGGTCGCGGATCGCTTGGGGATGTGGCATTGTCAATTTTAGGGATGAACGCTAAGCGGGCAGTTTCCTGGGCTGAGGCAATATCGCTAATTAATAGTATGTTAAGAATACAACAGACTACTTCTAACGGGAGTTTACGGGGGGACGAACGACAAATCGAGAAAGAGAGGCGACAAAAATAGAGAGAGAGAGGCGATGCGGAAGCTAGAAAAACAGTAGATAGAGGTAAGCATTTTATGTGTTAAGCCGTAAGTATTGTATGTGCTTAGGTGGTAAGGGTATACGAAGTTGCATGCGGTGAGCGTGTAATATAATTTGTGCTTTTTAGCATGACAATGAAACTAGTCGGCCTCGCATATGTTCAACTTCGCATCAGCCGAAGGTGGGTGCATCTCTCGTAGCGGCAGCGCATGCAACATTATCAGCAAGGCAGCAGGGTGGCATAAACGTCACTCACGGAATTTTGACGAGGCGTGACGCCGACAAACGAAATCAATCGACTAGCCGGCCAACACAACAACGACAACAACAACAGCATGCGTTGTTAACGATAAAGCCATAATCACACCTCGCCATCATTGTACACCGTACATACGCCTACGTACTCCCTCTTAACCAACCATGCGAAAAGCAGCACCGTGGACGTTAAATCTTAGCTGAGAGTCAGCCCGAAAAGTTTCCTCTGCTAACCCAGCGGTGCAGCGACATAATCTATTCGATTCTATAAAATTCGAATCTACACCAAGACCGTAGTCTCACCTTAGTACCACACAGCATAGTTCTCACTCGTACCTGTAGAACTGTCCCGATCGTGAGGGCCAACACTCGCAACACCTGTTCTGCGAGGCTGCGAGCTTGAGATGCTTGAAAGTTTCAATAACGGTTGTACGTAGGGCCTTCGAGCCCATGACAAATTTTTCCCGGCACAGTTACATGCGATGCGATCAGGAAGGGCCGGTGTGTTAATGATAAACCCTCAGCGTAAAGACAACAAGAACGCTGTAGTACTTTATGAGGTAACCATGGTCGCTAATCACCTGCTAATGCAATGCTGACTCGGTGTGACACTGTTGGTGTCGATAGTGGCCATGCCAAGATGGCAGATTTGTCGCAGATTAAGGCTCAGTTTTCTGAGATCCAGCTATATATATATATATATATATATATATATATATATATATATATAATATATTAGCTGGTCAACTCAGCCATTGCTCAGGGAATTAGCGCTTAACGCTCAACCGCGGCGCCTGGCTGGGTCAAGTGCACGAGCGGTATGTAGGGATAGATCAGTGTCGTCGTTCTGTGCCCGTCGGTGTCGGCTGTCTGTTAGCAGAGCAACAACTGCGCATCTAGGCCTAAATGCTGCTGAACCGGCTGAGGTGGCGAGGCGTCTCATGCGTGTGGTAGGCGGCGAGAAACGAGAAAAAGAAATAGATCAGCCAGGCGAATAGACGGGACAAAGGTGACAAGGCTAAGACCAAGACGATGACGGCGGCGGCGGCGATGACGACGATGGCGATGAGGATGAGCAAGGTAGGAGAACCCGCAGGAGGAAGGTGGAAGAGAGGAGCACATCATCGACGTAGGCATTTAGCCTCACTCACGCGCTCACCACAGGCCAGACGAGATCGTGGCTAAGAGCTATCGATCGACATCGATTCGCCGCCAATTGCGATCCAAGGCGAACCGGACTGGTCGGTCCGACGTCAACCAAACGCCCGCCCGCCCGTCCGTCCGTGCGCCGCCTTTCTGTGCGACCAAGCGGCGCGACCGTGAATTGGTGTCCGCGTCGAGCGCTCTCGACGCTCGATGTGGCTCAATGCGGCAGGCAGGATCATCGTGAAAGTCTCCCTCTCTCTCTCTCTCTCTCTCTTTTTTCTTTCCCTGTCTCTCCTTCGATGTCGCGCCGGCTTCACCAATCACGAACGCGCGCGCAACAATGAACGCGTTGGCAGCCCTGGCCCCAGCTCCCCATAGGGCTATCGTCGTCACCGTCATCATCACGATCACCATAGGGCTGAATACGGTAGGGGCGACGATTGCGGTGGCGGTGCTGACTACGACATTGAAACTAAGATATTGAGACGCCGGAGAGAGAAAGAGAAAGAGAGTGAGGCATCGCCTGCGGCCAACAATGGACAGCAGCCAAGATGAACAAGGCCAGAGAGAGAGAGAGACCTACGCCGCTCTCTCTGTTCGTAGGTTGCTTGACAGGCGCGAACGACGCTAGCGGTCAGGTTGGTAGGTGCAAAGGCGTTTAGGCTAAGCCCGATCCGGTGACATGCCCTCATGCGAGCGAACACTGTCACACATATACATATGTGTACATATATATATATATATATATATATATATATCTTGAGATGTGTATATATAGAAGATAAATAGATAAATAGATCGGTACATGCACGCAAGCCTGCAAAGAAGCGACGGATGCTTATGTATATATATATATATATATATATATATATAAGTACGTACACGTGACAGATGCGTGGACACATATGGACACCGTTTCGTCGCTATCGTTCGCAGTGTTACCGTGAACACCTCTATATATATATATATTTATATATGGGAATCAGAAGTGTAGTGAGAAGTAAGAGAATAAGAACACGAGAGAGAAGTTCGTCTTGTGTTTCTTTTGTCGATTACTTTAATACGACGACGACGTCTCAGCAGCAGCAGTAGCCGCGGCAGCAGCAACAGCAGCAGCAGTAGCCGCGGCAGCAGCAACAGCAGCAGCAGCAAAAGCAGAAGCAGAGAAGCAACATCATCGATGGTGGTGGTGGTGAGAGCGAGGTACGACGACTGAAGTGCTGTGAGGTGGTGCTGGTGATGTTCCACCACGACCGCCACCACGGCCGCCGCCGCCGCTGCAGCGGCGTGGATTAAGCTGCTCTGCTCCCGTCTGTGTTCAAATTTAGATTTATTTCGGGTATAGATCAAGCTTTAGGTTGGTTGCAGTGTGTGCGTCTGTGCGTGCCCGCTGGCCGCGTCATTGCCGCCGTCGAAGTCGTCGCTGCTACTGTTTCTTTGCGCTGCCCATCGCTGACAGCCGCCGGGGGTACGCAGTGTCGTCGTGGTATGGCCGATGGGGTTCGATTGGGGGTGATGGTGTTGTAATGGAGGTCTCCGTTCGTTCGTCCGTCCGTCCCTCCATTCGTCCGGCCCTCCGTCTGTCTGTTCGCTCGCTCGTTGATCAAGGGGCACCGGGCACTGCGATGTTGTCCCGCCAATTCCCCCCCTCACTCTCTCTATTTCCATCTCTCTTTCTCTCTAATACTCTGTATCTAACACTCTCGCATGCTTTCCCTCGCTCGATTGCCGCTTCGTCGCATTCGATAACGCCACTAAAGCTCACATTTACAAGACAATACTCAGGCCGCTCGACATGTGTGCACCTTGTGGCACCGCGCGTAGCAACAGCAGCAATAGTAGCTGTTGTAGTAGTGGTAGTCTTAATCTTTCGAGTAGAAATAGCCTTAGAACCGAGAGTAGCCGAGTCGATCGTCGGCACGTAATTGCAAACCGTTTGCAGGATTGCAGTGTATGTCCGGGGCTAGTCTCTGTATCTATCAATAACAGCTACATTTTTGACCATTTCTAGGCGGTAACAGCCGTCGCTGAGTAACAGAAGGCAGGTTAGCACACCGCGCCGCCTACAATTGCCTGCCTTTTTTAAGGGGGCAACGTGTCACAAAAGTATGCGTAGCCATACTTACACACGTTGCGTTTAGTACACGCATTTTGTGCAGCAGTGCAGTGAGCAAGTTTTGGCATGACTTGTTTTCTGCAGCAGAAAATGTATGGCAAGCTTATATTTGCACGTATGTGTACAAATTCATCCGGCTGAGATGGCTATCGCCTATTTGTTTTGAGCTCTCAACGAGTAAGGTTATTAAAACAGGAAAAAAATGGTCACAGGAAAAGCGCGGCCAAAATTAGGATGCTCTATGCTACTAGTAAAAAATGGTCCAAGAAGTTAAAATCCGGGGAGCTTGCCGGGCATTCAATGTCTCCTTTTGAGGAGATAACACGGCGTGGAAATTTTGTGCGGAGCAGCTCGCTGTGTGACTTATGAACGCATCTTGTTAAAAGCACATGTTGTCCACATCTAATCCGTCTAATTCCGGCCACAAAAAGTTCTCTGTCATAACCCTGTATCGCTTGCTGTTGGCGGTTACGGTCTCCCCACGGTCGCTGCCGAAGAAGTAAGAGCCGATAACGTCACCGTTCCAAAATTCAAACGCACCAAACAATATATATATATTTAAGATTCCGTATCAAGGCGGCAAGTTGAAGCGGCCAAGCTCCTGTCCACACTCTCTTGAGCTACGGCAATTTTCTCGCTCATTCTAGCCGTCACGGCGATCCAGCTAGTTTCTTGTTTTCAACAAAACCTGCAGCCTCGAATTTCTCAATCAAATCTTCACTGGCTTCTTCCTTCTTCATGGCCGCTAGGCGCGAGTTTATAGCATATTTGATGCGCGCTATTCGGACAATTGCCGCAAACAAACTTTGTCATAAAGGATTTTCATAAAAGAAGAAGAAAAAACTAAAAAATGAAAAACACACTTTGCTTGATACTGGATTGCCCTATTACAGAATAAACCCTAGACGTTCTGATACCCAAAACCCCACAAGTGGTTTTGATTTCATGTATACAAAACGAATGGCGAGAGAATCAAAATACCAGCGCTCCGCTGTCCACCCTGTATAATTGTGTTCAGCGTGTTTCGCGAGATTGATTCAAGATATCTACCTCATTTTATCCGTTACTCCAATATTTTATCAAGAGTGACCGCTTTTGGTAATGCAATAATATTCTTAATAAACCACGTTTTAAGTCAATAAACACATCACATATAAATAGGTTAATTTCACTAACAATTACAACTACTACATATTTGCTTTTTACATATGGTTAATTATAAAACATACATGTTGTTTATTTCGCAATATATTTGCATTTCAAGATGGCACATAATTACAAAACAGTCGTCATTATATACAATTTGAGTACTTCAGCGACCGTCCCACCGGGGGAAAAAGTGCAAAGACTGCCGATGCGTCTGACAGCTCGCTGCGTGGTACACATCTAACTGCGCTACATCTGCCGATGTCTCGGTCACTTTTCACTGCCACTCTAACAAAAATTGCTGAAATGGCCCGGTAATAGGTAACTTAAGTCTGGCTTTGATTGTTTCCTTTGCCGGTCCGCAACCCGCTAGCAGGTAGACAAAACGGTTTCTTGCCGTCCGCGGCAAGCAAAAGACACGCTTTATATATATTATGAGGCATCTTTCTAGCTGCGCACAATTTGCCGTTGGAAGATGGCCCCACACCCTGTCTAGGTGTAGCTCAACATTGGCACAATCTTAAGCTCAAAAGGACGCACTGCGGCACTTAGAGACAGTCGTCGAAGGTCTCTCACATCTGTGTGAATAGAGGCAATAGTCGCCCGACACCTGTCGCCGATGTGCTGGGCAAAGGTTGTTCTCGTATTGTAGTCTCAGACCCAAAAACGGCAAGGTGTTAACAAACTCCAGCGGTTGGCCACAACAGGGTATTACGTTTGCTGCCGCCAATCGACTCTCACGGTGAATCTTATTGGCTTTCGTCTTCCACGAATTTTTTTGTAGGCCCTTACGGTGAAGGTAACTTTTTACATCGCCGACAATTCGACGAATGGCACCGCGGTTCCGGTTGGGCCACTACTATGTCATCCGCATACAGAACGACGACGGCGTTTCTAAACTCCTTCTGCACATGGCGGGCTAGGTCTGGATAGTTATTTATAAGCA
>QVRM01006522.1:0-61040 GCA_003439945.1 Dermanyssus gallinae | reverse complement strand
GCGTGAGAGCTTCTTCTTTGGCGCTTCGACGTCGAGGACGAACAAAATCCAACACAAGGTTGAGAAGGCATATGAAGGTAACGAGATAGAGAGAGAGAGAAGATATAGATCAAGGGGATGCGATTATGGGGGAGAGAGGAAGAATGAACAAGGGCAAGCAAAGATTGGGCTGCTTTAGTGCAATCTGCCTGCCCAAGTTATGATGTATTATAAGTAGTACACTAGGCATCAAAAATGATTTGGCGGGCGACGATCATCTGAACTTGCTGCTGCATAGCTGTCAAGTCCCGTCGCATTGCCTACGGTGAAGTGGGGAGCGTTGTATGGAATTGCGCACAACTAGACCGGGGCCGCCGCTTGGTCGCTGATATCAGGCATTCTATGCGGCGCGGCGGCATTCGGCGACCACGCGGTACCGATTGCGGCGTTAGTGCGGGGCGTACAGGGAGTCCATCGTCAGCCACTGATCGAACCGAACGACGTCTACATTGTTTTGATGAGGTACGCAGCATCACAGATGTTGCCATTCTGTCGATTCATTTCAATGCGTCGCAACGCCCACGAAGAAAGTCGTCATCTGCGTATGCCGCTTTCCATACAAAGTTTCCATACATTTCCGCCAACATCAAAACAACAATATCACGCATTTGCCCTTCTCGCAGCCACGTCTCGCAACGATATGTGTGCTCACTGCATGACGATGCATGCAGGCCCTATTCGTAAGAAATTGTTTAGATGACTTTCACGCACACGTGTGTGTTCTTTTCGAAGCGTTCGCAACTCAGAGCAGACTATGCGGCGGGTCGGCGGTATTTTTCAGCACAATTGCCTTGCGCAACACGGGCATTGGGGATGGCTGACGATGGCGGCTATCTTAATGGTATATATATATATATATACATATATATTCGAGCGCGGATCAACAGGTTTCAGTACTTTTAATCTTACAAATTAACCGATACGACCAAGGCTCTCGGATTTGTTTTGCTGTATTAAGAACCAAATCGTGCGTTCTAATGTGGCGGAAATATAAAAACTGTTTATGATGACCAAACAGTATCCGAGATCTGTGACCGTGGTTCTGTCGATTTCGCGGCGCACGTGAAGAGACCGAAGAGGACCCCGTTCGAAAAAGGCCATCAACGTCAATAACAAAAAAAACGTTAAGACATTTTGTCATATCGTACTTAACATTCGCCGAATTACTAGCAGGGAGATAGCTAAGGAATTGAGCGTATCTTATAGATCAGTTGTAACAGCCTTGACCGATGACATTTTCTGCGTCAGAAAAATGGCTGCGAAGTTCAATCCTAAAAATGTTCAATTTTCAGCAATTAACGCTTTTTGGAAATTTCCTTATTTGGGATTTGGGAACCTTCGGGCGAGAGTAGCCTGGATTGTTTCAAAGATTCTTTTGACTGTTTTTTTCGCCTACAAGATAACCATCTTGGACGAATGTTTGCCGCCACGTTTTGCGGTCAATCGCGAATAGCGAAATTTGAAGCAAATTGCGCGAAAACGTCCGCCGCAAAAGGCCTGAACTATGGGTAAACAACTCTTTTATCCTCCGTTTAGGATAACGCGCCGGTGCACACATCGTTACTGATTTCAGAACATTTGATGGAAAATTCGATTTCTACATTTCCGCAACGGCTCTATTTGCCAGACCTGATTTATTGCGACTGATTTCTGTCCCCACGGATAAAAAAATTGGAGTGACAACACTTCGATACTATATATGAGATACTCGCAGTAGCAATTCAACTCGATTCCCAAAGAAGTTTAGAAATGTTTCGAAAAGTGGAAAAGAAGGTGGCACAAATGCATTGCCGCGGGTGGCGCTATTTGAAAGAAATAAGCGGTTGCTGCCGCGCGCCATACCGTTTATTGTAGGCCGTACCCTCAAATACAATTCACCATTCAACTAGTTGTATCAGCCTACAACGTAACTAAACAAGGTCGCGTCCGTTTCAGCTATTACCAAGTGGCAAAGTGCCATTGCTATCAAACAAGTGGCACGTCGTATAAGTCTATCTTAACGTCCACACTCGCGGGAGTTCCCGTCTGTACGGCGTCGTCCGATGAATCTGTTATGTCAGAGTCAGTTGTTGCGCTACTCAACTGAGGTTGAATTAGATATATTTCGAACGTACACAGGATTTTGAAAGTTGTCGCTCGACAGCAACAGCGCGTAGTGACTCTGCTAGATGATGTTAAGGCGACTCTTTCTAGACAAGCGCATTCCTTGTACGCTGTTTCGTCGACCATATGGCTGTTTTAGTCACCGTTTCCCGCAATCGTGTGCTGATCAATATGCTGGCCGAGGTTGTTGTCCTTTCGAAATCATCAACCTCGTGAGAGAAGTCTTACAGTAAAACCATGTGACCATCGACGATGGTGTATCGGAATTGGCAGCGCTCTCGCAAACAACTGAGCCCGCTCCTCCTCTGTGTACTAGCGCATATCCTTCGCTACAGCCATCCGCATCTTCGACTTGGTAGTCGCTCTGTCATTACTTAGGGATTGACTTAATATTGGCGCACCTAACCGTGAGAAACCTGGATCAACTAGATCAAGTAAAACCAGCCTTTCTGAACGGACCCTGGGACCTCAAACGTCAAGGAGCAACCGGCTCGTTAACTACTCCTGGATTGTTCGATCCTCACAGAAGATTTGACGCGCTGTTGTAATTTGCCCCGTACCGCGGCCTTCGACCAATGAATAGGGAAGTAAAGATCGCGAGCTCGATCCGAAATGTTTAAATACCGGGGCGATGAGAACGCGGAAGAAGGGACCGGATCGTACTAACATACATAAAATAACACGATACGCTGCGCATGGCTTCCACCACAATCCTATGCAGACGGTCGGAGTATCATGATGAGTATGACAACTGTGCCTGTGACGGCTGTCGGGAAATGAAGCATGTGTAGCAGAGTGTTCCTATGTTCAATCATTGAATAAATTAGCCCGCTTCTGGGGCCTTTTTACCCTTGTAAATACTCGTACCACTTCGAGAATTGTTATATCGTTCATAAATTACTATTTATTTATCTATTTTATCTGTTAGATGTCGTTAAGGCAGTACTCACTCAACTGAGTGAATAATGTAATAAATAAATGTTAATTAACTGTTCGAAAGGTACCTGAACAAGATTTGCTGGACTTGAACTGGTAATTCGTTTTTAAACTTGGAAATCAATTAATATACGTTGCATGCTACGTACCTACCCTTCTCACTTCGACTCCCCCTCTCCCTACTCCTCCATTCTATCTACTTCTTCACCTCCACGGTTTCAGTTCAGTTAGCCGATTAGTAGTTTCGACATTATTTGTCCCTTTTTCTCTCGCTTTGTCGCAAGCAATCCGTTGTTAATCCGTTCTCCTAGGTAGCCAATATAGTGCTCCTACAGGCTATTCGGCTCTAAGTTGTATCTCGAATTCCTCCCTTTTTGTCTAATTTAGTGTCTTTCTGTCGGACGTGCGCACACTTTTCGCCGGCTTTTGCCCGAATGCCTTGATGTCATGGTGTACTCTGCCGCAACAGAGGAGCAAGGCAACGCAAGCTGGGCTCTATGCTCTTCTAACGCCAACGATAAAAAAGGAAGAGGAACCAACTGAAGACAACGAACTAAGGCTAGAATGAGAACAACGAGGTAACAAGGATAGAATCAGACAGAGGCAAAATGTGTGTTTATAAGAGAAGAGAGAGGAAGAAAATCGATCAAGAGAGCGAGAGAGAGAGAGAGAGATAGAGAGAGGTAGAAAGAGAGAACTCAATAAGGAAAAGCCGATGGAATGCCCTGAACATTGAGAGACTTCCTCTTTGAGAATGAGGAAAGACCGAGACACAACGAAGAGGAAACAACGCGTAGGGAGAATAAATGACAAAAAAGGGCAGAAAGGTCGCAAAAGCCCGTGCCTGAGCACGAGACAGCTTCGGCTGACAGTTGTCGTCGTTGGCAGCTGCAGCAGCAGCAGCGGATAACAGCCCTGATAGTGGCGGCGTTGCTCCCGCCGCCCTGTCTCGGTACTTCGGTCCCGGCTTCCCATTCGCGCGGGGCCGCGCTCGTTAAACCGTTCAAATATTTACCACAAGCCGGCAAGGAGGAGCGGGCCGAAGAGGTCGGTCGGCCAACCGGCCGCCGAGCGGTCACGACGACCACGAAAGAAACTACGGCGATGAACATATAAACCAGACTAATAGATTATGTGGATTTATTCGACTGCTGTGACATGTCGGTCTGTGACGAACAATCATCGTTGTCGTCGTCGTCGTCGTTATCGGTATTTGCTGTTATTGTCGTCGTCGTCGTCGTCGTCGTCGTCGTCGTCGTCGTTGTTGTTGTTGTTGTTGTTGTTGTTGTTGTTGTTGTTGTTGTTGTTGTTGTTGTTTGTTGTTGTTGTTGTTGTCTTCGTCATGGCGGTCCGCCTCGACCTCACTGGCCACTAACTAACCGCCCCGACTGGCCGCGGCACCGTGGCCGCCGCGAGGCTGCGCAATCACCGATTATGTTAGCGGTCCTGCTCCTCTTGCAGATACTGCTCTTTGTCAAATCTCCATAGACTAAGCCCACCTGCCGCTGTAGATTATGCCCACCTGGCGCGCTCCGGAAGGGAAAGCGCGAACGGGATGGACAGCCCTACTGCAACAATCGCGGCGAGAGTCGCTTCATCGAGGGCTGGCGCGCGCAGAACAGCGACGGCCTAACACAACTACCATCGGCTCTCTACACCGCTACAGCACTGATGTTCTTGTTCTTAGCCGATATTGCCAAGCACATACAGCCTAGCCAGCCAGAGAAAGAGGGAGAAAGAGAGAGAGAAAGACATACGCAGATGATACACCTTTGGTTAGCTTTGTCTTCTGATTAAAAATGATGGTCATGGGTGCAGATGTGTGTGTGTGTGTGTCTGTGTGTATTATATTGGTATGTGTGTTTTCGTCCCGTAAGTTTAAAATTCACAGTCGCAAATACTAGCGACGTTTTATACGACGCTGAGGACCTTCGATGTCACTACCGCTGCTGTTGTCCTGCGTTATACAGGACTGAACGGACTCGTACGCAAGACACATGTAGGGGACAGAGACATATACAAACACGTAAAAACGTAATAAAAGGCACTATATAAATATATACTTGTGCTAATGTTTAGGTGCTAAATATTTACACTATAAAATCATCATTCTCCGTGCCGTCGATAACGAATACCGTGTTTCAACTAGAAATAACACACACACAATTTTACACTGTGAACAACTTATACTATTGACTGACCACATGATTCTTATAATGGCATCAATATGGGACGGGTAACAGCTAAACAGCGGCCTGACTTGAACGCGAGACGTTTGAGTTGCCTGGAATTAACATTTATTAAGGAGGTTGTTTTTAATTCTAAACCATCCTCCGTCCCCTGCGGGCTTGGAACTCACCGTGAGGTATATCTTCAATGCACCGAGGGCCGGACATGTTATCTGGGGTATTCCGATATCTGGGGTTTCCCTAACAGTCCTTGTGGCAGCACGCCAGCAAGTTGCCAGGGACGCCTCACAGAGCATGCTATTTGGTCTGTAGGCCGTTGCAACTATATTGTCAAATTTTTAAGAGTTCAGTCCCAAATGGGTGTGCATGCAAGTTTCTTTCATCAGCCATAAGTTGTCGTGGCCGCCGCCATCGGTTCGATCCCGCACGACGCATGACAATTGGTAGACGCAAAAGGCTTGCTTACATTGTAATCCAGTAGTTTTTCTTATAGACGCGTCATTATTATTATTATTATTATTATTATTACTATTATTACCTAATGCAAGGTCAGCCAGCTAACCACGATACGCGGCGGACCTCGCGTCAAACATCATCACTTTTGATGCAACAAAAGTTGCACGGACACCATATTTTTCATGGACTGCCGGACAGACCGCACTCGGCCAGCGGAATAGCGAGATATAAAGATCGTCGGAAAGACAAAATCCAACAAAATAGATCTACCTTGATCGGGTTCTCGATATGCCGCGTGTGTGGCAACAGGTTGCGTCTGCTGTTGCTTTGCGCGTCCACAGCGGCACGCTGTGGGCGCACGATTGTGCTGAGCCGTCGTCGTCGTCGTCGATGAGTCCGTCGAAGAGGAGACCGTCAACCCTGTCGTCGACAAGCATGATGGCCTCGACGAGCACGACGGGCATCAGCGACCACCACCACAAAGGGGTGCGGCTCGGCGCACCCCCGGAGAGGATTCAACTGAAGGCAGTTAGTTACAAGACATGTCTGCCGTTCCACCCGCCTGCGTAAGGAAAACGGTGACACAATGACGACAAGAGAAAGTGATCGAGAGCAACAGTGAGAGAGAGAGAGAGAGGATCGAGATAGTCTCGATGAGATGGGAGGCCTCAGCCGATAGCCGGCAAAGGATGAAGGTTGGGGTGTTTGACAGGCAGTCGCGCGTGTGTGCTTTCCCCGGGTGCTCCACCCAAGACATCGTGGTCGGTTGGTCTACCCGTTGCAGTGCTGTAGTAGTAGTAGTAGTAGTAGTGGCAGTTCTAGTTTGTGTTAGTTGTAGGCGTAGTTAGCTTGAAGAAGTACACTGGGAAGTAGTTTAGTTAGGATTGCCTGCCTCAGCGAACATCATCAAGAGCACCCAGGGCAACAGAAACAACAACAACAACAACAAAAGCAACAACAACACGAAGAACAATAACAATGACAGCAGCAGCAACAATCCCAACGGCAACACCAACAACAACAACTGCAAAATCAGCAGGAACAATCCCAACATCGGCACGAACATCAACATTAACAACAACAACAACAACAACAATGTGAACAACAACAGCAACAAGTACAACACGAGCAACAACAACAGCGGCAGCAACAACAACAACAACAGCAACAACAATAAACAACAACCTCAAAAACTACAACAGTGCATCGAACAATGCTCCAAACAATAACGGCGGCAACAACAACCACCACCACCACAATAACACGCGAACGCTGTGTGTACCTGTCTGTCCATTCATTGCAACCACCCAGCAGAACAGAGGTGATTGCAAAGACGAGGAGGAATTCCGTTCCACCACCACCACCATTCGAACATCGAGCGCCGAGAAAGCATACAGGGGCTGCTTGAAGACTCGTCACATGTGGCCTCACGGTGCGGCTGTCGCTGTTCCGCTGGCGATGGCCACGCGGCTGCTTGTCAACTAACCCAGCGGGCTTATAATCCGATTATCAATTGAATACATACACTGCCACAGCCACACACTCGCACACAAATACACATACATTCGGTAGAATTGAACTCGCTCGAGCGTGGGGAAACAACATACAATCATCACCAGCATACAATCGTTCAGACAAACACAGCACACAGGGCAAGCAACGGCAACGACGACAAACCGCCGTTAAACGACAACGGCGGTAGAAAAAAATTAATATTATAATCATCATACACAGGGTACAGGGGGGGGGGGTACGTGTCATGCAACTACAAAGCGGCCTTTATTTATTTACCTTTGCTAGTAGATCTACTGCTAACAGAGGGTGACAGAATAGGTAGTATTCATTTCGTTGTGGCCGGCATCTATATCTAGGTATGCTTCAAACCTCTGTAGTCACAGAGAAACAACAACATTCGTGTTGACCGAAATTTGCAGGCTCGGCGTTCCGTTATCCCGTGTGTATAGTCGTATAGCGTGATAAGATTAATGTATGGGTATCACGAATTTCGGCGTACGAAAACCATGCGCCGACGTTACAAAATGTTGTTTACACAAAGGAACAGATACATACAACCTATATGTGTATACATATATATATATATATATATATAAAAATGCATTTCAACAGCAAATACATGCAAATGCATGCTACATGGAGATGGATATATATATATATATATATATGCACAAATGTATTGAAATTCATTTATACATGTATTACTTTATACAAATATGCACACAAGTATATTTGTATGTGCACGCATGCGTTGTGTAGTTGTTGAGGTCTACAACGCGTGCATCGTGCATTTAGAGTGAAAGCAAGAGTCGCCGGGGTTGACGCCAAGGGTCGCCAAGGAGTTCGGTGCCGGTGCAAGTAAACGTACCCGTCTCAAAGTGATCTTTAATCAGAGATTCGTACTTTAGGCTACAGTTGAAAACTTGTTGTTGAAAACAAACCAAAGCATTTGGCTTCGGCGGTCTGGTGTTGCGGCTGGTAAGTGCGCATGCTGTTACAGCTGTTACAAATATGTAGACGACCAGCAGAAAACAAAACTACGACGTTGCAAATGTCGCAGTTATATGCAGTTGCATTTTATGCAACTACGCAGAAGTGTAGTTCTCACACCGGGTACTCGCGCACAACAAGTAGATAGGTAGACAGAAAGCTGCCATGATGTCTCGTTTTTTTTCTATCAGCTGAAACTACATACCATACAAGCCAACTACTAGAAAAGTGGGGGTGTCGGGAGGTGTGGGAAAGGAGGTAGGAGAAAGGGGTGGGGTAGGAAGGTGTGGGAAAGGAGGTAGGAGGAGGGGGTGGGATTAGGGGGTGTCGCACGCTTGCGGCTAGTTGTGTATGACTGACAGACGCATCGACAGATAAATCGATATATGAATCCGTTGGCATTGACGTCCAGCAGCAGCCACAGCAGCAACAGCAGCAGCAGTGGCAGCGTCGGTTATGCGACTGAATGAGCATGACATGTTTATGTAGGCAAAAAGCCAATAGAAAGCGGGCGAGACAGGCGTCCAGACGCCAGACGGCCCAGCCCAGCGGGACCAACCAGCTCTGTAAGCGGGCTGCGTCTTCAGCCGCGGGAGACCGCGTGGTGGTGACTCGGGTTCCCCGCCTCGATCGAGCCTCACGCCACACGCCAATGCTGGGGCCGCCGGGGGGCAACCGTCCGTGCCGGGGCGACTAAATTATAGCTGGTTGCTTGCCTATCGGTCGTATCTGCCTGGCCTGCAAGCGGCTTCGTTGTAGTCAGTCAGACCGCAGTCTATCCGCTACTTATCGTCGCTCCTCTGTGTTGAACAGGCGTCATTGCAAAACACGTAACCCACTACGTCAGCTGCAACTCCTTTTACTTCTGCCGCTGCTGCTGCTGCTGTTGTTGTTGTTGTTGTTGCTGGCGTCACTACGTGCCGTAACAAATGGTGCGAATATGCCATTTCAAACACTCAGCCGCCATAACGTCGAACGATATACGGTTACTGTCCGGGGACATGCATTCATGCAGGCCGACCTGCTTTCGGGCACTCTTCTAGAAGACTTTACGCTACATATATATATATATATATATATATATATTATATATATATTATATATATATATATATATATATATATATATATATATATTTGACTAAAGCCACCGGAGACAGGAGAGCGGGCGATTTCCTTAGGCAGAGCCTGTCGCTGGATGTGCAATGCGGCCTCTCCGAGGAATCCTCCAGGGATCGCTGGTTCCTACGCTTGACCCCACCCTTGACATTGCACACGTCCGTATATATATGTATATTTATGTATATATATGTATATATATATATATAATTTTGAGTAGGCTAGCTAATGACTGGAGAGCCAGACGTATCGTATCATGGTGTGTGTATATACTTCTTTATACATTTGCATACATAACGTACATATATAGAGTAAGTTTAATAAAAACCAATGCTTTTCATGTCTTACATGGTACTCTATTGCATCTGGTTTTCGGACGAACTAGACGCCTGAAACGAACGACGTGTTATATTCTATAGCTTGCGTCCATGGTGTTCCTTTCTCTTTCTGTAAATCGCCCGGTTCGAAGCAGCCGATTAAGAAACAAGATGTGCCTCTTAATGACGTTTAACTTCGGCTTTATTCCCTGCAAATCCGCGTCTCGCAGCACGCAGGCCATGTGGTTGTGCACACTTGATCATGGCTTGCCTGTCTGCCTTCGGCATTGGTGTATTACTTATACAATCGTTGCTGACGTCAAAATGCAGCATTTGCGTCGTACTAAAACGTGTGCCTATATTCTGTCGCAACAGATAATAAGCGACTACCATCCTAGTAACCTTGTTTCGGCGTCGAGACGGCGCTATGCAATAAGGTGCTGCGATTTGTGACGTGATGAATCGTCTATCAAACTTTGAATGCATTCGAAAGTTAGTGACAGTAATCGGCCACGGATCAGACGAAAGCTCAGCGTTACGACCCAAGTATCGCTGACGGAGACCGCCTAACTCGGAGAAGCTGCCCGATCTGCCATGGTGGTCTCTTCTCTGCCCTCTTTCGAGCAGCCGACAGGCGGTGCAAAAGCGTTTTTGGTAGTGGCTGACGCTCTTGCTTGAAGATGAGAGTAAGAGTTGGTGGTCAAGTAGTACCTAACAAAGTCAAGCATTTGCATTTCCGTGTATTATACAAAATTACAGCTGACTATGACTGGCTAGCTTGTTGCTCGTTTATCAGAAAACGTTTGTTATTACAATGTGCAAGCGGCATATCGACACTCGAAATATCAACCAAATACCAACTCCAACCCCACTACTACTACTACTACTACTAAAAATTAAAGTTTAGGACTGACCCTCAGCCAAGATTTAACGTCCACGGGACTGCTTTTCGCATTGTTTCATAGACGGACTCCCACAAATACAAATCAAGCAACGGTGGGGCTCAAACCCGCGCACCTGCTATGTGTGTCCTCCGGTTGCGAGGCGCAGACGAATGCACCCACTACGCCACCAGGCTCGACTACACTGCTACTACTGAAATGACTACTTCTACTACTACATCTAATACAAGCTGCGGCGACGGTTACTGGGTTCAGACTACACAATTCAGACTACGCGACGGTACGTCGATGAACGCTGCGGACGCCGCGCGTACTAATGGCGCGCAAATAACGGCGACGACAAGCCTGTTTCGTCAAATGAAGGAGATGCAGTCGTGCAGCTCTTCTGCCACCTGTGGCCACTAACCCAGTGAGAGTGTTGTCTGTGTGCGTGTGTGTGTCGGGCATACACGACTCGACACGAACCATCGACTCGTTAACGATGGGAAGCATGTAGTCGGCGGCGTTCTATGCATGACCGCTCTGCGGCGCCGCTGTCCGTCAATCAAGCTAAGCCAACAATAGCATTCAACAACTGGGCGACAACAGCCGGGCATCGGCGCAATGCGACATCGCTAACGACATCAATGCCTCTGCACTACTGGTTGCGCTCTGAATTGCAGCCGACTAGCAGCGCGTGAAACTAGTGAGAGTTAGTTTGGCGGTTGCCGCTCATATATATATATATATATAAGTGTGTTTATAAATAAGCTATATTTACTCCATTTATTCTCCATTTTCGCATTTTGTCTTACGTCTAAAGGCAAAACAGGGAACAGGTGTACAGAACTCACACTGACTCAGCTATTCAGAAGCTGGCGGACAGATTACTTAACGCGCATAGAACCACAGAGGCTATTTTAGTAATTAATTACATAATTTTTCAACGTTTTCAGTCTTTTCTTTCTAGATGGTTTCGGAAATGCAAGGTGCGCCGCTAGCAGCCTGCGTGAGTAGTCTAGGGCTCACAAACCCCTGAGCCTAGATTTTTCCCTTTTTTTGGGCTCGGTATTACTTTGGCATTACTTTGATACCGAGGGAAAGGCGTCCTAGCCATTTTTCTTTACTTAGTCTACCCTGCATATCATGGTGTCATTCCCCCGAGAAGGATTGTGTCATTCCCCAGAGAAGCCCGCTCAAGCCTCTCCCGCTTGGTTATCCCCTTGGATGTAAAAGCGATACCGAACATGCTTTTCGCCTCCTTCCGTGCCTCCTCCAAAGTCATCATATGGTTAGCCGCCTCCCTGGTAGGACTATATCTCTCAGCAGTTGATTCTACGTCCTTCGCTTCCCTGTTTGGTTTTCGTTTAGCGCTTCTCCAGAATCACACAATACGCACGTGACGCTGATAGCGTTCTCTATCCTTGACATGTCGCTCTGGAACTGACGGTATCCGATCAGAACCTGACTCGTCCAAAGAAATGTATCTATGTCGGCAGTCATACCACATAGCTTCCTCTGGTCATACGGTATCTTGATTGCCAGCGTACAATTGGGCCGACTTTGATGCTCCTTTATTTTATGTCGCCCACTGTCTCTCCAAACTGGGGTTATCCATAACGCCGTCGATTCGGGCACTGAACTCTGTCAACCCACCTACTCTAGACATGACCCGCGCCAAGTTCGAGGAGACCCGGGCTTTTTGGGACACGTACTTTACGTGTGCCTAACCGGCCAGTTCCGTATTAAGCATGACCTCAAGGCACTTTGTCTCTTTTCTGACTTCTATCGGGTGGCCCGTCTTCTTACTGCGTGTTAAGTACACCGATTCTTTCTTGACAGGCGCAGGTTTTAAGTGATGGGATTTTATCCACTTGGATACTACTGACAAGGACACTTGGACACTACTCACCCGACTGTTGAAAAGCCCCGGTGTGCATCTAATGAATCATTTTTGCTCTAAATTTTTCATCAGCCTATCTGCGATAACTTTCTTCGAGATCTTACCCACGGTGTCAACGAGGCATCTGGACCGGTAAGCTCAAGCCCTTTTCTCCATTAAAGCTTGTTGGTGAAGCCTTAAAAAACCTCAGGCCATTTTTGAAACTGTGGTTTCGTTGGAAACTCGGCAAAGCTCCATCCCTACCGGGCTATTTGCCGGTTGCCATCCTTAATCCACCCTGTCCAGCTTTACCTCCGGGATACCTTCCGGAGCAGGAGCAGTCAAGAGCTCCTCGTTTCCTCTCCACGGTTGTGTCAAATAAGGTGTCTAAATCGAGTAGCTTTGTACTCCATCAGTTCGGATACAATTCTGGTGGTTCAAAATCAGAAAGCTTTTTCAGACATTCACTCTTGTAGACTTTGAGCCCGTCTATTTGTGGTCCGATTACACCATGCCATGCAGGCCGCGGTTAAATCATTAGTATATTACTACCCTCTTGTCTGTGTGCGCCCGCGCTCCGGGCAAATTCATAGATTAGTTCCTTAGATTCCAAAAATCCCGACGACAAAGTACTTTGCCATCGTAGCATTGCACTTGAGGGCATGGTGGTCAGAGACTCCATATTTGTGGCATACATGGGGCACTTGGCTTTTTGTTTTGCGCCGGGCCGAAACAGCAGGGTCCTTCGCAGTTCCCTTTTGACCTGCTCCCTGTCCAGCAATGGGTCAATCCCCTACAGGACAATGAAGTGGCCCTGGTTTAGCTCTCCGCAATTGACCTGCATCTTTGCAGATTTTTAAATAGCGGTCGCTCTTTTCCTATTCTTCTCTAATCTAATAGTACAGTCACCCCCTTTACTTGTAACAACCCCATTACCCTGCCCTTTTTGCGCAAAAAAATTTCCATTCTTGACCTTAACTATGAGGGTGTTCCTCGCTCCCTGTGCCGCCCGGGTGGTAAGCTCCAGTGCCGCCGGTCTGGCCCACGTGCTTCGAGCAAACCTCTAGGATGCCGTACGCCGTCGCCTGTGTACAGAGTTCCCTTGTGACGTGCACCAACGGAGGTTTAAAATCGAAAACATCACGGCCACCGCAGTGCGCATGAGAGACTGTGCCGCCAGCCCCTATTAAACCTCTATTTAATTCCGACCCCTTAGTGATAAGTGCCATCTTAACCTTCGTTGAGTGGTACAGGCGTCGATCGTAACCTCCAAGTGTTTAGTTACCTTCTCAGACCATTGTCCTGGCGGCATCACTAGTTCTTTGAAACCGAGCTTTCGCCTGCGTTCGGGAGGCCTGGGTTTTAGACCCAGACCGGCCACTGTTAAATTGGTTTTCATGGTTCCCAATTTAGACAAGGTAAATGCCGGAGTGGATTAAAAATCATCCATGACATGAAAAAAACGTGCTCGGATATTAGCATTACGGAACAACTAAAAACTTAACAATAAGAGTGGTTGCTCTTGGTATACTATTCTCGATCTCAAGGTCTTTCTTTCCCGCTCATCGGCCTTTTCCTTTTCCATCATGCTATAGCAGCGGGCACAGAGGAGATCCTATTGCGTATCCCGTTTCTTCGTCTCCTCCCGAAAAATGTTTGCTCTAATTTTCCGTGACATGCCCCCTCAAGCTTTTCTTTTAACTTCCGTTCTAAAAGAAAATCTCCACCCTAAATTGCTATATCCCTTTCTCATCAGCTGTCTCTTGTCCAAGCCGTCTCCCTTCCCTTTGTTGATTGCACGTCGACAATGTAGCGTTTCGCCGACCATTGAATTCTGTCCTCGTGGCTGTTGGAATTGCCAATGATAGTCAGAAATCTGGGCACTAAAATAGAGCAGGAAGCCTCTAAAACAAGCACAAGGGCACGTTCAAACCTCTGCAGCAGGCCTCACTGCACCAACGCCATCATTTAACACCGAGCTACCCCGAAAAAAAATACGTTTCTTCTGTATGTACCGCATTTAGTCTAATCATTTAGCGATATAAATTGGTCGAATACAAAGACACGAAGCGAGGAATCTGGCCTGTCGATATTTAGCCTAATCCAACCCCTAATCCCTCTTGTTTTGACAACGTACGGCGTACACGTCTGCCAGATTCACAGGCAGTCCCAGATCACAATCAGCGTGGCTGCCACGTCGCTTCTGGGTTTTCCCACGGCCGGAGAGCAGCACACAGCAGACGAGTCCCATTTAGGTAAAGTTATTTCGCGTTATCAGCGCCACCATCGTCATGACCATGGAGATGCCAATCATCATTATATGTCTAGGGTAAGTGTCTAGGGTATGGGGACACACTACTGCCTCGAGATACGCTAGAACAGGCCGGAATAATGCAAGCAACCCAAAACTGTCTAGCGGTGTCCGTCGCCGTCGTCACCAATTCACTACGATACAATAATGGCACAATGGCAGTCCCAAAAGCGGCGGGTCTTATTGTGCCGCCTGTCCACAATGGCGACCGTCGCGAGCTAACTTTGCGGTCTGAGGCCCAACTTCGAGGTCCTCATCAGACGGGTCGAGCGGAACCCATCGCATGGGTCGTTAGGTCTAATGCAATATATAGCTGACACTGTATTCCCTACCTCTCTCTCTCTCTCTAGCAGCTTATTATCTTCTCTCTTTCTTCATTTGCCTGCCTACATTGTCTCTATAAATCAATAGACTATATGAGCGAACATTTCGAACACAATGGGGTAGGATATAGACCAACTGTTGCGACCTGCACGGGGATCCCTGGAAAAGGGGCTTTGAAAATCAAAGCCTATCCCAGCGTGCCAGCTGTAAGTTAGTTATTAAGACTATATTTGTTTGCAGTGTTATTATTATGATTATTATTACTATTATTGTTGTTGTTATTGTTTGTGGTAGTGCTGCTTTATCATTTTGTTCATATAGCGTTTGTTTCTAATCGCTGATGAATATCGTTCCAGCTGTCTTTATTGTTGCAGGTCTTATCTAAATACACGTTCAGTCTGCACGCTTGTTGGTGCCCCGAACTGTACACTATTTGGCCCATTTTCGTTATTGTTCTAGTAGTCGTAGTAGTGGTTGTTGCTTCTGTCGTTTCTATTGACATTGCTGTCCCGTCCTGCTAGCTGAACCGTCCCGCAAACACGATAAGTAGCAGCAGCAGCAGCGGCGACGGCGGCGGTAATGCCGTAAAATATTCATCGCGAGCTTACCTACGCTGACTCCTGGAGGATGAGGAGCAAAAATCTCATATTGTTCCACTTGGTGATTAGAACAGGCGGCCTGCAGCTTCGCTACGAGAATCGCATGACATCAATTAGTAATTAGCAAATACAGAGAGCAATGGATATGTTCTCGTCTGGACACGCTCGGTTCCTAATCTAATATGCATAGTGGCCGAAGTCTTTGAAGCTCTGAAACGACATAGAAAATGATAGGCATGTCGAACGAAGTACGGTCACCGACAGCAGAAGCAACAGCAGCAAAAGCGGCATAACGTGCAATAGAATTTTCGATTAATTAAGTTGTTGGCTCACGTACTAGTAGATCCGTACATGTATACATCCTGTATATAAACACGCACATATTTGCACATATGCACACACAGAGGTACAGTCAAACAGACAGACAGATAGACATGACGGGCATGACAGTACGCCTGCATAAAGATCCATCTTTTTCTGTGGGCCCTTGCGTTAAACGCTGGCAGTTGTGTTCATTGGGCCACCAGCAGGGAGCATTGTGATGCAGCAAAGGCAAGAACCCGATACCCAGAGATCGGCGCTCGGAGTGCATTGGAGTGGTAATGTTAATCAGTAAATGCAGGCTATGCGTTGTACGTAAACGCTATTGGCAGATAGCGAGCCCCGTCGACGGAGCCGATAATTACGACCGGTTATTATTGCAGGCGAGCCTCACTTCTCCGCCTACCTCATACCCGTTTCGATAATCTCGTTAGCAGTGTATCCATTTGGCTGGGTGCACCTTATATATACGAACCATGTACGTGTATATATATATATATATATATATATATATATATATATATCTATATATTTGTTTCAAGGATACGTAGCAGGGGAGGCCAATAAGAGGAATTGCCGTACATACTTAAATGTTGAGCACGCGTACTTCACATCATTCGCTTTTGAGTCGTGAAGGCCTGGAGACCCCATGACGGAAGAATCGCTTAATCACTAAGCTGACTAACATCAGGGAAATAAAAGATCGAGCGAGTTCCTCGAACAGAGGATCTCAATTGTAATCCAATGTGGCAATGCTGCGGCGACGGTAGAGCCATTGGCGAAACGGGCTAATTCCGGACTGTCCCTGGGCGGCGTCAGATACACGAAACTGACATACGAACAGTGTCTACAAATTTAATCGAAAGCGTAGTTCAATAAATTTATCGACTTATATGTCCAATATCTCAAAATCATAACCATTCAGGCAATACGCGTGGCGGTCATTTTGGTATCAAATCTATGGCAGTACGAGCCGTGGCGGGGACGTAGAGATTGAGTGCATGCATAATTGACCTAGAGCGATATATCTATATATATAGGTTTATATATATATATATATATATATATATATATATATATACGAAGTGTCCCATGAGCATTTGAAAGTAATATACGGCATTGTGGAGCTCGTTAAAGCAAATTGTTGTTTCAGTGGAATATGGTTTCAAAGAAGTCTTGTTTCGATTTCAAAATACAATTACTAAAATTTGTGACACTGGTTTTATTGTTTGACGCAGAAGCACAATATGTGCGGTCGTGAGACAACTAACCACCCTATAGAGAAACTAATACACTATCGTGTTCGTGAAATTGCTGCTTCTTTTGAAATGGACATAGGGGACGCGACATGGTGAGGAGAAAAAATTGAAGCTTTATAATTCATTTTCACGTTCAATACTTCAAAGGCATATTTCTACGACCAATCACAAAGCTCAAAACTAAAACATTCAAGCAAATACGCATATTTTATAGCAATCATTTTGGTGTCCACTTTTTACCGAGCCGATTCGTGGTTGCGGAGTAAATAAGACGGAGGTGTTAAGGTTGAGTGCATGAGTAGACGACCTACTCCATCAGATAAATCACTACTATATATTACTTTACATAGATGCTTGAAGGTACCCTCCGCGAATCATTCGGCAGAATCGGTAAGGTTCGCAGCGTTACTTCAACGCTGGCATTGTGACGAGTTCACTCCGCTTACTCTACCGTTTTACTCTCACGCGGGGCCACGTCAATGCGATGATATTCGATCTGAGCACAACGGAAAGAGTAGCAACCGACCAGCAGCGGCCAAGTCAACGGTCGTTGGCGTTCAGCACAGAAGCAAATGTGAATACGCGAAACATGAAGCTCTTCGCATTGTTTGCGATTCACCTTCTCTGTTGAAATTGTTATTGTTACTGTATCGTGATGACCCGACACACATAGGCCGATGAAGTTGACATATCTCAAATGTATATTGAAGAACGGTGTAATTAATACGAGGTGCTGTGACTATACCAGATATACCTCTAGGTGGCTATACGCTTACATTGTACTAACACGTTTGTGAACATACGCCTGTCTCGTACATACATATATAAGGCCGTATCGTACCGCGGCCAACGCTCAGTACGATGCTAGAAGACCGAGTACAGCAATGGAACACCAATGGAGTTATTGGTGTTTCATTAGAACTCTACTACTGGCATGCCACCAACAGCAATGTAACGGTGCATGCTTCAGGCAGTAGCCGATCGTCCCCCTCTAAGCAGGAGGAAGGAAGTGGCCATCCGTAGAGTACTCACAGACGTTCTTACATCCGCAAGGTAGTCAAAGACGATTTCACATCCGCAGGGTACTCGAAGACGATCTTACATCCGCAGAGTACTCAGAGAAGATTACAGGATCATTTCTCTAGTCGATCTAACGTACCCGCTTGCGAGATTCGTGCACCCAGGGTACTAAGAGCCGTGAGACTACATCCGTACAGATGTAGATCCGGGCAGCTAGCTCAAACCCTGCTGCATACAGATTACAAGCGACGCATTGATTACTGCAGCTGGCCTCTGTCGCAAATATGTAGAAGTCAATGCGGAGTTTCCTACCCTCGTTCTTTTCACGGATGAAACTTACTCTGCACAAGATGGTGTATTTAATAGCATTGTTGGGCAAGCGAGAACCCGCATAGCTGAGGAACAACTGCCTCATGGGTTCACACATATTTTCTGAGAAGTTAAATGAAATAGCATACTCTACTTTCTACCATTTATGCAAGCACTCAATCACTACACGGCTGATGAAAAAACCTTCATTACTCCGCATCCACGGTTCGAATCGCCATAGATTTAGAATCAAAATGGTCGACATAAAATGACCTGAATGTATTCGCGTTGAGCGCTGTGAGTGGTCGTGGGGTTATTATTTCGAAATGTTAAATGCTAATAGAGGAACTTCAGTTTTTGTGAGTTATATATACCATTACGAATCGGTTGCCATACATAGATTCTCAACCGATTCGTAATAGTATATATCACACCGATTAAAGTATACCCAATTTGTAGAGATAACGCAAGATTCAGCTAAGCTTATATAATAGGCTTTAAAAACAAGCTTCACTGCATTTAATTTGGCCAAAGTGTAGTGGTTTAATGCTATTTTAGACAATCAACACTTTAATATATAAAAAGTTGATAACAAACTTAGTAAGTTCTATCCTGTTTTGTATGAAATACTAGAGCAATGCCATGCACGTACCCAACTTTAGCACAGTGTTATGCGTGTGGCACGCATAATTGTGTAGCAAACCGGGGAGACAAGGCCGAGAGGCCAACTGTCATTCAAGCCCCCGAATCAAGCCGCCAGCGGGGGGTGGTAGTTCCCACTTGTGGCTCCGTAGCGCCAATAGGATAACAGATTCGATGAGGCGGCGTAGATGGTGATCGAACAGGGCCAAAACCTGTTTTGCGCTCGCTCCTTTCCAGCCCAGAGTACTCGTTTTGTAGTGAGTGGCTGTAGATGAAGTCCTCGGACGAAGTCCTACACCACCACCAACACTCATCCTCAGACTGCCTCGTACCACCTAGAACCATCCAGGACACATCAGCCACAGTATCGGAAATACTATTAGTGGCCCCTAGTTAATTAGGGCGCGGTAACCATTGTAAGGAAGGCGCTCAAACGGACGGGTAGGCATGCAGGCTCGCTGGCAGTGACGCCGCTAAGGCTTCGTTGTTATTGTTGTTGTCGTCGTCATCGTCATCATCATCGTCGTCTTCTTCATCACTTCATCACTATCATTGCCGGGTTCATTGTTGTCGGTTTCATCTTTTCCGTGTTTGTCAATGCCAGCGCGGCCATCCTGCCTCAGCCTCGTTCCGCTTCCGCCTTCGCAAATGGCCTCAGTCGAGTGAGGGCGCTGCTGGCTTGTGGGCTGGGGTGTGACTAAGCGGTGAGTTAGTGAGTAAGTAAGTGTTGTGTCTGGTGAGCTACTGAGCCTCCATCTATTCAGGTGATTTGCGAGGCAGCGAGCCGGCTGCAGCGAGCACTTCGGTGAGTGCCAACGATTTCCTAACTCCTTGACGACTCCTCTCGTGTCGTCGGTGTCGTCTTCGGGGGGCTTCGAATGCCACCCCCCGCCTCTCGTCTTCTAATGGTAGTAGTGACTCGTCGTCGGTCGTGCAGACAAGCTACGCATCGGTACCACCAGCCGCCACAGGCACTGGAAGCCGCCGCCCCCCCCCCCCCCCCCAGCGTTCGTCAAGGACGCCCCCCAAGAGCGACAAAGACGTCGCCTTCGACGTCGCCTGCCGCAACCTGCTGCAAACGGAGGCGAAACGCTGCAGGCAATTCGGGGGTGTAAAGGATGTATGTGTGTGGTGTATTCGGGGGTGTGGTTTGGCTAGAACTGCACGGGGGAGGTGAGAGGAACGAAGGCGGATGCCGTCGTCGTCGTGCATCGATCGACACGCGGCATTTTCGTGCCGCCGACTCGCGCCGTCGACTCCCCAAATTAAGCACTTCGGTCGTAGACGTCGTAACCAAGGAAGCGTGCCAACAGCTAAACCTGCATTGCTAATAAATTATATATATTGTATATATATATATATATATATATATATATATAAAACAAAAACAGGCATGAATGCATATGTGCGCAGGATATTTGTAACATGATAATTCATTGATTTTATGTTTTTTTTTGCAACTATATGTGACTTCACATATTAACAATATTGCAGCAAGTCGGCAGTAGTCCGACCTAGTACAGTTGCCACTCTGTAGGTAAAAGTGCAGTAGAAAATACCTTATTTTTTAAGTGAACATGAGAATCAACATTAGCAGATATATAATAGATGCAGCTTATAGATGAGATGTGACTTGAAAATCTTCTTCTACCCTGGTAAAGATGTTAAGCTACGCAAGTCTACCGGACGAGCATTCCACTCTCTGACAACTCGAACTCCAAATGCTTGGCTGCCCTTACTGCAGTGCATGCGGATAGTGTTTTAATAATGTGATCGTGTCAAATATCTTGGTCTCTTTCGCCCCTCCAAGGCGATCAAGTTCAAGTACCACGACCCGATTCTACAGATGTTTTTAGAAATCACTGTTGGGGTTAAGTAGCCTCGGAAAAATCACTTCCTGACGGAGGGAGTGAGAGTTGAAGTAGCATAGAACCGGAACAAATCACTGTGAATGGTTTGTCCGTGCTTGAGGAATTCGACGAGTATCGGGCCTTGGACATCGAATAAGACATTCTGCATCATCTTACCTGCTGAGGGCACAGCTTTGAATTCTTTAGGGCGGGAGGGTAAAACGCATGTTCGGTTTGCTTCTGGCTCGAAGCGATGGTCCACATTGTTCCAACGCTGCTTCTTCCCCCATCATCACTGCCAACATTCGCATTGTGATAAGCCGATTATGTGTTGAGCTGTGATTATATAAAGCTTACCTGGTTTGAAATCGGGTTATCACTTAAACACTCCTGACCTTCACGAAAACCGGCACCCTACGACGTCCTCCGCCAATGGCAACGTCATGGTGTCCTCACACACACTGCTGCGTCAAATGGACGAGAGACACATCTGCCTGCTTCTCGCCCTCGTCGTACAGAGGCGTTGCACATGCATTAAACCACACCGAATGGGATAGCCACATCCCATTCGCGCCCCCAGATGTCTCGCTATATTATCTCAAAGCGGCATATTCAAATTTCAACCAGTTGGGTTGTTCCACCCCTTAAGAATAAACACACTTATTAGCATATGTGCATAACTATATATATATATATATATATATATATATATATATATACAAAAGTCTCGACCCGACCGCCGTTGCGTACGGACGTGTTTGTGAGTGCTCCGTGATAAAGGGTGATCGTGGGAGCCTGTCGCCTCTGTGGCAAACGCAACCACTACTCCCGAGACCTCAAGTCAGCACCAAGTTTCTGACTACTCACCTACGACAGCAGCGACTCCACGGGTGAGAAATTTCCAACTTCGTACTGTCTAATACTTAGTGTAACAGACGGCAATTCGAACGGCACCTCATGCGGCAATTCGAACGCTGTTACGTGCAGACTCGAAGCGCCGCCACGTACAATTTCGAAACACCGCAACTCGAACGGCGCCACGTACGCGATAACTCGAGAGCGGAAGCGCGCCAAAAACTTAAACGTCGCAAAACGACTCCAAGTCCACAGATTAACAAGTGCGGGTAATACACGCTCATTGGCTAACTGAGAGACGGGAGCAGCTGAGCACAGACTCGGCGACTCAAGACTTAAGCCCGGCAGGTCCTTATAGGCAGGAATTTATAGCTGCAGAGATACAAGGCCTTCTCATTAAAGAGGAACTAACCGACGAACAATACGCAGACCTCATGCAAAGGGAGTGGCCGGCGCGCACTTATACTACCACCAGCCTCAGCAAAGCAAGTATCTTAGCTGACAAATCCCCAGCAAGAGCTTTAATGCTTTCACAAAAGTCCGACGAAGACGAACGCCTTATAAACCGACTATCGTTTCCTGGACTGCAGGATGCATTGCCGCACCTTAAGGAAGGGAAGACAATTTTCCTGCCAAATCCGGACATCCTAACAATCGAGGGAGTTGAAAACACTCCAGCTCCAGCACGAGCACTCTACGCACGGATGATCCCGCATGCTGAAGAAAACGAAAACGATTTCTCTTTTTAAGTCCTAAGAGAGGCAGCCACCAGTCTCTGCGGCTTCCTTAGGACTAGAGACATCCAGGTAGCGGCAGTGGCCATCCCGGCAACAAGTATTAGAGCAAGCCCTCGCGAAACATTCAGGAATGACCCTGGAAATCCGAGTTAAAGGCCGGAAAATAGAAGAGGCCCACGACAAAAAGAAGAGAAAGAAGCCTGGCTCTACCTTTGCAGTTGTCGTGAAGTCAGACAATGCATCCTATGCTGAAGCCTTACGTGCACTCAGGAATAACATTGACCCAGCGACAGCTGGAGTGGACGTTAAAAAAGCCTTAAGAACAGCTACATGCGAAATCCGACTGATCGTGCAAAATACTACTCCCAATGCCACTGGCAGATTTCTTCAGCACATAAAAGAGAAGGCGTCTCTGGAAGCGACAGCCCAAGCGGTCTGACAGACCAAGGCTATGATAATCCGGGACCTAGATGAGTCCATCGAGCCGAAAGACATTCTTAAAGCGCTTACCAAGAACGGAGCACCGAAATGGCTTTTACCTTAAACCCGCTAAAGAAAACCCGGGCGGGCAACTTCTCGTGCATTGTTAAAATGCCACTAGTGAAAGCCCAAAGATTGCTACGTCAAAGACATATACTCCTTGGTTGGACTCGGTGCCGCATTGCTCACTGTGCCTGAGCTTTAACCACACGGCCAGGGACTGTAACGCAGCCCGACTAACCCAACCTCGCTGCTTCAAATGCGGAGGACAAGGACACGTCGCAAAGAGCAGCACGGCCAATAGTAGGTGCCACGTATGCAACGTCGATGGACACAACGTCACTACAACGCAATGCCCAGCATATAGACAACGGGTTACAAACCTCCGAGTAAGCCACAATCAAAATGACCAGCAAAATTAAAATACTGCAAATAAACCTCCGTAGAGCCCGCAGAGCATACGATCTGGCGTCCCAATTCGCAACCGAAAACGACATAGAAATCCTACTTCTCTCCGAGACCCCTACCACACAGCTTTCTCAACCCGGGCCCCACGCTGGTAACAAATCCGCTTCGATCAAGGTATTTCCTACAAGATACTCGCCCACGTCAGTGGGACAGGGGACCCACTTCTTCTCTATTACCACTTACGACTTCGCGATCTACTCAGTCTATATCTCTCCAGACTCCACCCTACAGTAATACGAGGACTTCCTTGAAGAACTGGACCTTAGCATGAGCGCTCGCGGTCACCGAAAGGCGATTGTGGGAGGGGACTTCAATGCGGCCCACAGTCTGTGGGGAAGCAGGTCCTCATCAAGAAAGGGAGAATTCCTGCCAGAATGGGCAACTCGGGCGGATCTACAACTCATGAACACCCAAGAATACGCCTTTGATAATGGCAGACACAAATCAACATTAGATCTGACATTTGCATCAGAGGGACTATCGCACCGAGTAACCGACTGGAGGAAACAGAAACTCTATCCGACTATCTCTACGTAACCTTCTCTGTCAATCTAACTTCTTCCCAGCTTAATCCTTCTACACAACCCCAACGCTTTCCCAGGCTAAATTGTACCCGCCTGCAGAAAGCATTCAGAAGAAAAGTACATAACCTCACTGAATGCTCGGCAGCAGAAATTTCTACACTACTAGAGGAAGCCTGCCGGGAGTCCAGCTCCCGCCCATACCCTAAAATAGCCAATCGTCCACCGTGCTACTGGTGGAATAGTAGGATTGCCGAAAAGCGATGGGCCTGCCACCGCATACGGCGAGTATGCACGCGCCGCAGGGCAAGGCACCGACCAGAACTCTTCTACCTATGAGAAGAGTTCAAAAAAGCACGAAGAGCCTTAAGATTAGTAAAAAAGACCATTAGATCTCTCTGGGTGAGGAGGTCGAGGGAAACTCTTGGGGCAAAGGATACATGATTGTGCGAAAAAAATGCGCCCCGCACAGCCGCCTTCATCTGTAGAAGTGGCGCAACCGATTGTAAATGCGCTCTTTTCACAAAGACCATTGCCGGAGTCGGTACTCTTTGAAGAAACCTCAGATCTTTCCTTTGAGCCAATCTCAATCTAAGAGATCAGAATTTTAGCTGAACGCATAGGACCAGGGAAAGCGCCGGGCCCAGATGCTGTCCCCCCTCAAGCAGTACGCGTACTCCTAAAGAATCATCCTAAGGTATTCAAACGCATGATGGACACAATTCTCACCAGCGGAGAATACCCAAAGCCTTGTAAAACGGCACGCCAAACCCTTATCCCGAAACCCGGGAAGCCACAAGGAGACCCCTAAGCATACCGCCCTATAAGCATGCTCTCCTGCCTATCCAAGGCAGCTGAGCACATTATCAACGGGCGACTAGTTACAGAATTAGAGGACAAGAAGGCGCTGTCAGAAAACCAGCATGGTTTCCGTGCCGGGCACTCCACACACCCGGCTATCAACAAAGTTCTAAACATAGCTGAAACACAAAGAAATTCACCTATCGCAAACCGGGCGCACTGCCTGGCCGTCCTTATTGATGTCAAAAACGTGTTTAATACGCTCTCGTGGGACGCCATAAACCAAGCACTTGGAAATGAAGGCGTGTTTCCCTACCTACGACGTATCCTAGCGTCGTATCTAAAGGACCGAGCATCTACATACGATGAAGTGGACTACGCCGTCACTGCCGGGGTTCCCCAAGGATCTGTACTGGAACCAACCCTGTGGAACATAACCTATGATGGAGTACTAAGACTGCCGCATCCCCCGGGAGTTTTTTCTATCGCCTACGCAGACGATCTGGCACTGATCATTACCGCCAATGACGAGGATTTGCCCAAAGGCACAGCCAACAGAGCCTTGGCGGATATCCGACAACACCTCTGCACGCTTGGCTTCGAACTGGCTTCACAAGAAACGGAAGCAATCCTTCCAAACGGTCTGAAGCGTCCTCCACGCATACTAAATTTACACCTGGAAGGCCATCCAATAACACCCACGCCCGTGGTCAAGTACCTGGGCGTGATCCTGGATAGAGCTCTCACAGGAACACCTCATGTGCGCTATGCAGCTAAAAAAGCAGCCAAAGCCTCAGCAGAGTTACGTAAAATCCTCCCACGGACCAGAGGAGCAAGCGACTCTCGGCGCCGACCCTTAGCATCAGTAATAGACAGCATCATGTTTTACGCCGCATCCTTATGGGAACGCACGACTACAAGAGCTACAACACGTCGCCTCCTCAACAAGACCCAAAGACCTATGGCGCTTAACCTAACACGAGCAAGTCGCACGGCTTCTACAGCAGCCGTACAGGTACTCTCCAGACAAATTCCCTGGGACTTAAGAGTAAAAGAATTGGCATCAAGAAGCCCTGTAACCAACGTTCTGACGGAGGGCACACTAGTCAGCAGAACCGACACACTAAGCGAATGGAGCCAGCAATGGGAAGTAATCCAGCCGGGCCATCCTGGATATTGGACAAGATCAATACTTCCTGATCTTAATAAATGGTACAGCCTCAAACACGGCTCGCTTACCTACCCACTCGCATAACCGTTAACAGGCCATGGTGCCTGTTTTCAGCAGTACCTACACCGCATCGGTAAAACTGACTCCCCTGTATGCCGCATGTGCAACTCGGGGGAGCCGGATGATGTTAGGCACTGTTATGAGCGGTGCTCTTTCTTCGACACTGAGCGAGAGCTATTGTCTCGGAACCTAGGACTGCAGAACCCTCTGTCATGCTAGGCCCTTGTAGAGGCGCTCCTCAAATATCACAAATCCTGGTTTCTGGTAAGAAGATTCGCACAAGGTATCTCTGAGGCGAAAATAACTGCCGCACAAAGCCGAGCAGCCTAAATGGCAAGAAGAGTGGCCAGGTGAAGTAATCTCGAGAAGACAGTACTGCGGCCACCCCCCGTCAAGAAATAAAGAGGACGACTGGATTTTAGTGGGTGCGAGTCCCACACTACCGAGGCTTTAACAACGTTGCCCGGTATGCATAACGCATTTTACCAGTTACCTCTATAAAAAAAAGAAAAAAAATATGTATATATATATGCAGGTAGTTCAATAAGTTCTTAGAATGAGCTTTTTAGAATTCGAATTTTGGCGCGCTTCCACCGCTATTAGGAACTGCAACTTTTCGACAGCCAGCAGTCAAAATATTATGGTGATTGGCCGTTGCGATTTCGTTTGATCGCTTTTCCCGTGCAACGTATTGGCGTGATTTTGAAAAATGGAGAAAAAAGAGTTTCGAGTGGTTATCAAGCATTTTATTTCAAAGGTTGGAATGCGACCCAAGTGAAAACTGAGTTAGACGAGGTGTACGGTGACTCTGCGCCATGTTTTGCCACTGTTTCCAACTGGATTAATGAGTTAAAAAGAGGTCGCAGGAGCACCGGGATGAACTACGTTCAAAACGCCCAAAAACGACAACTGATTAGAAAAACGTGGAAAAGGTGCGGAAAATCGTTGCCGCAGATAAGCGAGTGAACATTAGGGAGATAGCGGAGGCCTTGGGGATCAGTTTGGGTAGTGTGCATTTCATCCTGCACGAAAACTTGAAGATGAAAGAGCTCAGAGAAAAATGGCTGCCGCATTTGCTCAACCAAGGCCAAAAAACGCGCCTGTTTTCGCTTCACAGCGAAATTTGGCCAAGATGTCGAACAATCCGTCTGATTTTTGGCGCAGATTCATGACCGTCGATGAAAGCTAGGTCCATCACTACACTCCCGAGACCCAAGAAGCATCTTGCCAATGGTGTGCACCTGATGAAGGACCTCCGAAGAGGGTGCGGACAACGGCATTGACCGGAAAGGTGATGGCTACAGTTTTTTAAGACCAACGTAGAATAATGCTGGTCGACTACCTTGAGAGCGGTAAAACGATCACAGGAGAATATTAGGCAAGACTGTTAGACTGCCTTTAGCAAGAACTCATCGTGAAACGGCCCGCTTTGCAGAAGAAGGTTGTCCTGTTTCACCAGGACAATGCTCCTGCACACAAGTCCCGGCAAGCATCGGCAAAACTGGCCCAACTGAGGTTCGAACTTATTGAACAACCTTCCTATTCTCCAGACCTGGCCCCCTCTGATTATTTCCTCTTCGGACATTTGAAGAATAGTCTCGGTGGAAAGCGTTTTTCCAGCAATGAAGAGGTTAAGGCTGCTGTCAATGCCTATTTTCAGTCTAAAGACGCGGAATTCTACTTAAGAGGTATAAAAGCTCTGAAATCTTGGTGGGAAAAGTGTATTGAGCATCTCGGGGAGTATATCGAATAAGATAAATTTAAAAACATGATTTGGAAAATTCTTGGTTTTCATTCTAAGAACTTATTGAACTACCTGTATATGTATAAAATTGTAAGGCCGAATTCCTAGATTTTTGTTAATATATATATATTAACAAAAATCTAGGAATTCGGCCCTACATTTTTTGGGAAAAGTTAACCGTAGAGCCGCGATCGAATGCCACAGTGTCGTAATCGCCGGCTATTGCTTCCACTCTCTCGACCATTACAGTATGTCCTATTATATAAAGACGCGTGTAATGTATAAAAATATTACATCGCGCTTGTATAGCATGTCTACACGTCTTACACACATGTGTAGACATGCTATACATATGTTCGTACATATGTAGACTCTTTTGTCAATGATATCTGTCAGCACACACATGCCTAATATACAACATGTGTACGAGTACACATATTTTCATTACCGAAAATGTATATATAGCGTTTGTATATGCCATATGTCTTGTACATTCACTATATATTTAACTCGTAACGGGGTTAACAATTGTCCCCTAGTTCACTATATACGTGCACCAACAATTTATATAATTAAAGGAAATATATATATATATATATATATATATATATATATATATATATAAATATGTAGAGTACCCTTCATTACGGAGTATTGAGATGTCGGCTGCCATCGGTGAAGAGTTATGATCCTATTTGGCCAGAAGCAGGGAGAGCACAGCTAGGATCTCTATTGAGCATCGATCTATTCACTGCCCTGTCAGCCTTCGTGTCTGCAGCCGTCGTCCAGGCGGGCAGCAATCACATCTTCGACCTGAACGGGTCTTCGTTCCTTTCTCATTTAATGACGACCGCTTCTAGGATTCTCCGTCTGGAAGCTCTACCATGACGACTAAGGTATGCCATAGGCCACCACCAGGCACACGGAGGTCAAATATGGTTGGCTTACATATATATATATATATATATATATATATATACATATATATTGCGCCTAATAATGAAACCGTGCTATTATGGTTGTTAATAATGGAAAATAGGCACCGTTAATGAGTGTAATGTTAGGCAGGCTATGATACAACAAACAACCAATGAGTTCCTATAGGTATTCTGCTCTCCATAGACAGCTTCTATATGGACCTTGCGATTCAGAGCTCAAATATGAAACCGATATATATCTAGAAACCGCAAATGTCAGCCACCGTTTTTAAGAGTTTCTGTTAAGCTCGACCTCACTACTTTCATCACTTGAGATGCAGTTGATCGTATGCCATAACGTACCGCGCGCACCCTATGATACTTTTGACGCACAGCCTATATCAAAGTACACCATCTGCAGGTATATTATGCGGCGGGTTTTTGAGATTGGAATGTTTATGTTTCGTCGCTATTCTCAAGTTGTCACGCTTAGTTAGTTCATATATGTATATATATTAGGTTTTCCGTAAGGCGAATGCCCGTGTACGTTTTTTTTCATGTCATGGGTGATTTGATATATATATATTTTTTTATTTATGGGTCTGTCTTCTCCGGACGGCAAATTTATTTAAGTTTAATCTTTCTTCAATGAGCTTGAAATTTCCATTATTATACACATTCAAATAATTGTAACTAATCAGGGCATTTTTCAGAAAAGGCTATCGCCCGTGTCTGCCCGCTGTATATATATATGCTTTACTTTTGCGAGACCTGACATATGATATTAGTAAGACATAAAATATGTAAAACTTGATTATAATATAAATATATCAATGTACTAATTATGGTCGTTCTTCTGCTAGTCTGTCGAGCGAGATTGCGCTGCCACAAATTGCTCCCTGATCCCCTATCTTGCAACTTTTGTTGCGCATCGTCATCAAGAAGATTATATATATATATATATATATATATATATATACAAGGTACGTTCAAATTCAGATGTACGCAACGTCGTAACAACCAAACCGGATGAAATTTAAATATGCCGATTAGGGATAACTAAGGACGCGAATAGTGTCCGGCGTGGTTGTGCGCATGAGAAGGGCAAGAAACAGGCAGTTGTGTGTCTTCTCCAACTAAAGCGGCAAAGTGTGTGTGTTTGTGTAAGGACAACCTGACGTTTCCATTGCAAAATTTGGCGATTGAGGAGCAGCGAGGTGTTATCAGGTTTCCATCGACTGCCAAATATGTTCTACCGGTCGATATTCATCGCCATATGGCGGCGTAGAGGGGGCAGACTGTGTGTCCAACAAGTCGATGAGAAAATGAAGTGCCCGCCTTGATAAAGGCTAGATGTGTTTGAAAGGTCACCCGAGACCAGGCCAGGCAAACACGGTAATCGCGGCCGAACTCATCGACAACGACGACGACGAAAACGACTTGGTAAGAAGTGATCGGCAAAGTGTCACAATGCGAACGTTGGCCAGCGCTTGTACCGTACGGATAATTGTGCACTGCATTTTAACTTGTCAGAATGTGTGCGCGCAGTTGTTTCCGAAGAGGTTCAGCGAACCGCAAAATGACTGCGTATAGGGCTAACACTGCAACACCTCTTTCGGTATAAGGAAGATCTTGTTTTTTTGGAGCAGACCGATACTCAACTCATCGAATTCATAGAGTACGGAAAACCATTAACAGTAGCGTGTACTTTGAGACCCTTCGTATCTCACGCAAATCCATCGACGGCACACGGCCTGAGCTACTTACGAAGGGCGTGGTTCTTCTTCACAATAGCGCGCGCCCACATATCTTCAGAGCGACACAAAGTATACTGGCCATCAGCCCTACAGTCCGGATCAGTCGTCCTTCGACTTCCATCAGGTTGGTCTGCCAAAACACATCTCAAAGGCAGGCGCTTTGAATTAATCGGATGATGAATTAAAGTGCACATACGAGGACAGGCTGTTTCCACAGCGCCGACAAACATATAATTGGATCGACGTTGCATATTTTCTATAGGCAAAGTATGTATATATTCTGTGTGTGCCTCAGCCATGACGAAACGTGTTGGAGAGTATCAATTTGTGGACCTTCCGTATAAAACAATACAGGGAAGTGATACGGCGAATCTTTTGTGATGTATTACCTCATATAACAGGCAAGCGAGAAGCAAGGGCTTGCTGACTGGACTGTTTATTGACTAATGGCTCTACAAATGTTGTGACACGTCTCGAGGTTCCACGAAACAAGGGAGTAAGGGAAAATCACAAGCAATAAAATTCCGACTAATTTTAAAGCCTAGCGTGGCAACATTCAGCAGGTGGAACGAGTCGACCGAGAGGAGATTATGAACCTCAAAGAGATCATTAACGGAGCCTCTGCGTCGTCTGTTAAATATGGCTCTTTTTATGGTATCGTTTATCGGAGGTCTCCCATGACTGGGCCCTGGCGCGAAATCACGGATCCCCGCTCCATATTGTTTATTTTGACTTTTCGCGTGCTTTCGACCGGGTTGATCACCAAATTTTATTAGCAAAGATGGAATTGCTAGGCATCGGACCTAGGATTCTAAAATGGTGTCAAGCCTATCTTACTGACAGGAGTTTTAAGGTCAGGGTAAGAAGTGCTACGTCTGGTGCTGCTCCATGCCCTTCTGGAGTCCCGCAAGGCTCCTGCCTAGGGCCGCTCTTGTATTCAATTTTTGCCCAAGACCTCAAACTTGTCCTTGGCAAACTCGACGTAATTTACAAGCTCTATGCTGACGACTTAAAGATATACGTCGAAGTCAAAGGCGAAAAAGACAAAGCCGAGTTGCAGAAAGCAATTGATTCTGTGTTACTTTGGACCCATTTGAATAGAATGGAAATATCAACTTCAAAATGTGCCGTACTGAAAACAAAAAAAGATAATACTGCATATTTTATGAACGGCCATAGTATACCCGAAGTGTCAACATACAAAGACCTAGGTGTTACATTTGATTGTCATATGAAGTATACAACTCATATTGCCGAAGTTGTAAAATCTGCGTCTCGTCTGTGCAATCTCATTCTCAGAGCGTTTATTGTGCAAGACCCTGCAATGTACATAAAACTCTATAATACGCTTGTCGTCCCAAAGTGGACATACTGCTCACACGTATGGACACCTTTCTATAAAAAAGATGTAGAACTGCTTCAGCGAGTGCAGGATAAATTTGTTCAACGAGTCGCGTGGCGCTGCAGTGTAAGACGTGAGAGTCTCGTACTCCCAAATGTGAGCGAGTACTAGATGCAAGTTGACCTCAGACTTTTTAAACAACTAATCCGTAGTAATAATTTTAGTACCTTTTTTACAGTACGGACAAATAATCTTCGTAGTGTGGTGTCAATTGCTCCACCGGAAGTTGCTAATGTCGATGTGGTGAATAATGCGTTCGCATGGAGAGTTTCGCGACGCGCTTATGTGTGTAAAGACTACACTGTGATACCAACACCCCTTTTTCAATAAAGGAGACTTTGTATTGTATTGTATTGTATATCGTTTTTAAATTATTCGAGCCCGACGGAGAATAGCCTCAACCCCACTCCCCCGTGAATAAATGCCGTTAGGGCGGACTGGCAGAAATAAGATTTTGTAGATCACGAGAACTCCAGTGAGCCGCAATAGAGAGGCGAAATTATGGCGTACCATATGGGCTTAATGTAATCTACATGCGCAGACCAGCTAATTGCAGTATAAGGGTTTTTTTAGGTTTTTGCTTGGAATAATTTTCTCCCTGCTAGAACGAATTCCCTGCTGAGGTACAGCTTTAGTTGAGTAGTACTAAGAATACACTAGCGTTTATCTTGCTAGCATTAATGACAATATCAACGTTAATAAATGGCTGTTAAGAACCTGCAATGTTGAATAAATATAAACCATTATGAGCAGCGCTGCGTTCTAATAGAACGTTCACGTTGCCCTATAAAGTGCTGTTCTGACCTGTGCAGACCATATTCACTCACTAATTGGACAAGTTGTTCAGTACTAAGCCACGGCTTTTAGCTTGTTTAGCAAAATAATTCTCTGGAAAGAACTATAGGTGTCTAGAGACTTTTGGACCCAATATTTTCTCAAAATCTAAGACTACGAAATCACGTCACCGCGTGTAACTTACAAAGTTTGCTCTAGATCTAGTATTATAGAACCTCAATGTAATAACGACCGTACCCCCTTTGTACGTAGAGCAAAGTTAGAGTGCCAGGACAAATTTTGCGCTGCAAATTATGCAGATAATAGTTAAAAAATATTGTCTTTCTCTAGTAACTGGATATATCCGCATTGAACACTAAAAAAGTATGCACAACATAACAACACAACGACCTCGGTTCTGGCATTCTCCATTCATCTTAATGCTAAGATATTTATGCATATATACATCTCGCTATCTCGTTACTTGTTTTAGCTGTCGATTCGGCAACGCTCTACTTGACCTTGTCCGGGTAACTCTTGGGTTGGTTGTGTCGTGTCGTAAAGGCTGGCTGGTCCCCATCTGTCTCTCTGTCTCTTCATTGTTCACGAGCCCTCTGTGAGTCCTTTGACATCTGACTATACGGTAATCAGGTTATGATAGACGTTTCTCGCTTTCGAATGCTACGGTGCTCTCATTGTCGTTGCTCAACGATATTTTCAATGGCTTCGGCGTTCTTTACGATCAGCTGTTGCGACGTCTTTCATTTTTCACAGTCACAGCCTTTGATGCCGGTCTCTTCGATATGATCTTTGCTGCGCTGCGCCATTCGCTATTAGCGTAATAGGGACACGTATCTCGATCGGCGATCGGTCGTGTATTCGAATGCCGACGCACTTGATCCAGCGCATCTGTGTTGTACAAATGTGGGCTCTCTCTCCTCCCGAAAGATTTTCGGCGTAAGCGAAAAAACGAAGAGAATTCAGAGTAAACTTAGCATATGCTTCCGATAATCTGTCAAGTTTGTAAAGTACTAGGCATCAAAGTTCTTTAAGCCACCCATGTATGCTGGGCGGCGAGAAACGGATCTATTTTGAACACCCGAAAAACTCTTCTTGACTCGAACATTCTCACTTCTATAATAAAACGGGTGCTTGCTGTTAGAACCTAAGTCGATGAAACTATAGCCACTGCAAGAGGTAACTGTTAAAAATACGTTTAGTGTATCGGCGCACAGAAGCAGCACAATAAGGTAAGCTACTATGCTGCTTACAACTGATGACTATGATAAGCTGTTGTAGCCTGTTCGATTTTGGGTGCGGAGGGTTCTTTTGCGCAAACGTTGGCGGTCGGAAATTCGACAAGTTTTCTGGCTAATATGAAAATGTTTACCATAGTGCATTTGTGAAATTTGGAGATTGAGTTAAGGTTGATTTAGGAATTTAAGTTAATTAATACAGGCGCTGCAGATGGCCATAGAGAAAGTGTATCCAACTGTGAAAAGTGCGAATTTTCCAAATTCGAGGCCAATAAAAACGATCGATTGGTTGCAGCAAATACAACTAGCTGTAGTGGCCAATCGCTGAGACTATTCGCGTACCTACTAGTAGACTGCAGGCGAACAGTGGAAACATTTAGAATCTGGCTGAAGTTACCTGTCACTGAGCATTTCCAGCATTTACAACCCAAAAGAGATCGCTCATGCAAATCTGCACCTCATCAGGAACCTATGGGACGGAATGGCATGCACTAGTCGTCATGTGTACACAAGATACATTGGTCAAGAAATGCGTTAAACGTCGTATCGAACGCATATATATAGTGCAAGTAATTTGCATTCACAAGATGTTTAGCTCATATATATGCATGGGTTGAACATCGTGTGAATGCTAATCACTTGCAAAATAAATTAGATAAATATAAAGAAGCTGACCTACAATATTAAGTCCGACGAATTCAGCCAGGATATTGCCACAGCGAAGACTACCTACATTGACGAAATATCTTTCGATTATGTCCAACGTATGTATCCCCTATATACATACGTGCTCTCCATAAGCACTCGTATTGTGTTCCGCGTGGTTACCCGCACGTTAGAAAATAGCCACGGGATTGGTGTGTGTCACTCATTGTTAGTGCATGTTAATGCATTAAGCGCATGTTAATGCGTGACGAAATGTATCGACTGCTGACCTATACGAATCCAAAAATACAAAAGTGTTACCTACATGCGGACGGTAAGATCAGAATTCCCTTCTTTCGCTGCGGCTATAGATAAGCTGGCCGTCTCCTCAAATGCATGTCCTCTCCTTTCTGCTCATCCCTCCTGCAACCGGTGATTTATGCACCTCGTCATCAGCTACACTCTTGCCTAAGTGAGATTATCTGCATCTTTGCGTTTTCACACGCCATTTGCGAAAGGCATCCGTTGTTTCCCACCGTTGTGAGTTCTCCTTCTTTAGAGTTACTGCCCAATAGTTCAGCGGTCCTATTCTGCGGGTGTGTCGCACAGGCATAGCGAGATATAGCGAAAGAGAAACAGCGGGAAACCCTAGCTGGCGGCTAGCACTCCGCTGACCCCTTTCGACGTTCACCTTTCTCCATTAGAGCCATTAGCGGTTGCCAGCTTATTTGCTGTCGCTGCTGTTCCGTCTGCTAAATGCCCGACATGCCAAGATTCTTCAGCCATTTGCTTAGGCTGTGATAATAGTGTTACATACCACCATGCACAACGAGCAGGACAAATCCGTGCTGATAGTAGCCCCTTTTGCTCTCACTTGAACTAAGTGAAAAGATATTTCGCAGAGATGTTCTGCCGAGCCTCTGTAAATATGGTGGTAGGGAGGCCTCTGTATATATATATATATATATATATATATTTATATACGGGTGTGCGTGTTTGCGGTCATATTTGAAAATGTAGTGCGATGAGAGGCTTCAGTAGAGAAGCAGCCGAATCGAAGCTTTCCGTCTACATACGTCATCTGCCAGACGAGGCAGCCTGGCAAAGTAAGGCGATGAAAGAGTTGTGACCGGTAACAGACAGCATTGCATCGAATGGTGGTGGTGGTGGTGGTAGTGATGATGGTAAATAAATAGTTCACTGTCCAGTGGGCGGACCCAGGCCCAAACGATCGACGACAACGACGACGACGTATGCCGTGCCACTATGCAGTCCCGCTCCTCCACTCCTTGCTTGTGGTTATGAATGAGCCAACAATAAGTGGACTCCCCACCCCAGGCTCAACGTGTGAGTCAGTGAACGAATAAATTGATTACCGCCGTTGTTGTTGTTGTTGTTGCTGTTTTTGTTGTTGTTGTTGCTGTTTTTGTTGTCGTTGCTGTTGTTGTAGTTCTGCTGTTGTTGTTGTTGCTGCTGCTGCTGTTGTTGTTGTTGACGATGGCAGTGAGGTCAAGGCGGTGTCCGTAGAGCAGGTTGGTCGCGTTGCTTCTGCCCTTGCTTAGACCGCAAACTACTTGCTACTTACTGGTGGCAGAATGCTGCGACGTTGTCTATGAGTTGGGTGGGGTGATGAAGTAAGCTCGAGCTGTAACACCAACCAGCAGCAACAAACATCAAATCAACACACGACAGCAAGAACAAGAAAGGCATGGAGAATGAGCGCTCTAGACGTGACATTGATGTTCATACTGACTGCTAGTATCAGCAGCTCGTCAGTAATACGGACAGTCTTAGGACTGGGCGCGCAAAAAGGGAACATAGCGATGTTAGAATGACATATATATATATATATATATATATATATATATATATATATATATATATATATAGATGTGCTTACCTTACGCGGCGCGTTTACACATATATGGGAAAGGAAGCAAGATGAGGCACAGTTGCAGATGAGGGAACGCACTAGGACACTAATGGATCTAGCTAACGAACGCTATGGACAGGTCGACCTGTCTGAATGATACGACTGATCATGGTGGAGGAAAACACGACGCCGATGGTTATTTGCTGCGTTCGCAAATCTCACTACAGCAGCAGCAACGACACCTTTACTATCTGATGATCCGACGTCTGTCGATGTGTATGATCCACGGCAGGGCCCGATGAGAAAGGCCCTACAGACGAGATCTACCATTAGACGATCTCTGATCACAGCGACGGCATGGCAGAGTATTCGATAAACGACGACGACAACGACAACAACGCCCATACAAAACACAAAGGCATGCACATGGTGTAAAACTGGGCAGACGCCGCTGTGAGATATTTGCAAAACATGGTCGAGCAGGCAAACAAGACCATAAGAACGTATCTATCAGCGCGTATTCTATCTCGACACACGGACAGCCTATGGCAGCGCTCTCTGAGACCGTTCTAGACCCTTTCTAGACCTTCTTCTTTGGCCCAAGTCGGCAATCCGCTTCGAGATGAATAGATGAATGAATGGTTCTCGCTATGCTTCGCTGGCGCCCTTTGCCCCCTCTGCGTTTCGACAACCCCCCAACCCCCCTCCCTGGTCCTCCGCCCGACTGCCATATCAAAGTTTTCTAACAGAGGCAAATATTGCACTCAACACGGGTAGATTTTGTTTTGGCACTCGTGCCAAATTGGCAGAGCCAACGACTTGCCACGTCTGTGCTACGCGGTTGCTTCGACAGCGACTTCTGCTTTCCGCTTTCATTCTAATATATATATATATATATATATATATATATATATATTAGCCAAATATGGACTATACTATCATCATCACTAATACTATCATTGAGTTTTGCCGTTTATGCCGTTTTTCCTTTATCGATAGCTAAGTCAAGATTGCCGCGCTTTTGATCTTTATCCGTGAGGTAAACCCGCTTTGCTTTGGTGAGTTGCGCATTTCGACAAACGGCGCGGAAGGCGAATTCTCTATTTCCTTGTATTTCTTTAAAATCGGTTAACTGCCTTGTTCTTAGCGGTTTGCCGGCTTTTATTGAGATCAAGACCTGAGAGTCCCACAAATACGATATATACATATATATATACATCACGATTTCCATAATCCCCCATATTAATGCAGAAAGGTTTCAGCATAAAAAAAATTAGATATATATATATATATATATATATATAGAGAGAGAGAGAGAAAGAAAGACAAGGAAACCTTGTTGACGCAGTCTGCCAGAACGCCCCAACACGACAAATTTTTCGGGCGTTGTTGAGGCGTTTATATAACCGCTCATGGATACTCTCATGCGCTCTATCACCATCAGGTATAAATGTTTCGATCTATGTTAGCGACATTTTATTTGTCTTGCAAGTGTTCTTCTGCTTCTCGGCGTATATGTGTTGTATGTGGGTGGGTACACCCACCATAGCTAATGTGATAGACGTGCATGCACGTGCATTTGTACGAGACAGCGAAACAGTTGTGTCGGGCAGTAGCAGCAGCTGCCGCCACCCGCCTGCTTGCGCGATCGATCTGTTTACGCCCCCCCCCCCCCCTCTCTCTCTTCCCGCACCTTCTCCGAGGAGGCAGGTACCTTGCGAGCAATTCGCACCTCGCATTGGTTGCATAATCATTTGCTACTGCTGTGGTAAACGAGTCAGACACCACACACACGCGCGCGATGTGGGGATAAACGACGGGACGGAAAAATCCTGAGCCCTCTTGAGTTGCTGTTTTAGTACAGCTGCGACTACTAATGCTGCTGCTGCTGTTGCTGCTACTACGACGATGACGACTTCTATCTACCACTGCTGCTGAACATGATACTTGGCGCCCCGAACCCCCGAGGCCGCCTTCTTCTCCTCCTCGTTCCTTCGTCCGGGGGGACGTTTCAGGCGGATTTGGTTCGTCCGTTACAATGCGGTACGACTTGGCACCCCGGCAGGCGCTGGTAACGAAATAAAAGCGCGAGCTGTTGGTCGATCGAACCAGCTCTTGTTGGCGGCGTTCGTGTTCTTATTGAAGGCTGTTCGATGAAAAAAACGCTGAGAGTCGTTGTGGTTGTGGTAGTTGTAGTAGTGGTGATGGTTGTGGTGGCGGCTGCAGTGGCGCCGGCAGAAGCGTCCGAAGGTTCAGGATGATGCACTGGAAAAGCGGCGACGGGTACGCGAGGCGGGGATGGGTGGGTGGAATTTAAATCCAGACGTGGCGCGCATTTCAAATAACTGTTTAACTCGAAGCACCTAGCAGAGCAGGGCGGCGCGCCGGCCCCACGGCGCGAGCTAGACAGGCGTCGACGAGACGCGAGCGCACAAAAACACGGTTTCTTCTTGCTTTGCTCCGTGACGCCTATATGTTGGGGATAGATTTAAAGGGAACGCGAACCACGGCGGGCAAGGCACAGTGGCCACGGGCCACAGCCGCTAAAAGACAGCTCAAATCTCCGGCTACGTACAGGAGACGCACGTCGGAGCAACGGTCGGGCTCTTGACGCCGAGCTGCGGCGTGGGGCTTCAACAGAACGATCTTTTTATAGGAAACGAATACGTTTGAGACGCCCGCTCGAAGGTGGCCATAGGGAAGAGAGCAGGACAACGAGCGGGTAGATAGATAGAAAGAAAGACAGACAGAGAGAAAATACGCAAAAAAACAACAACAACGAAAAAAGGAAGATAATGAAACTTGCGTCCCATGCAGCAGAGAATTATCAGCTTAACTTAATCGCGTTTTGCTGATTTTGCTCGGCGGCGTCTTGTTGTTGTTGTTGCTGTTGTTGTTGTTGCTGCTGCTGTTGTTGTTGTTGTGGAGTTTTCGGCGCTTTTTGTCGCTGCGAGCAATCTCAAACCAGGGCGCTTGTGTACAAGAAACTGCCTGTCGATCTGCCTGACACGGAACAAAACTCTGTAGTAGTCCCCTGCAAATGCACCCTACCGTATAGCTATCTAGCAACTGTGCTATCGTATTTGGATCGTTTATCAGGATTTAAAGCATGACATGAGGCATTAGACCACACCACTCGATTTATTGAAAAAGCTGTCGGCTAGCTTTCGAAGCCTTCTTAGATCAAAGACAATTCAATCATAGCAAAACACTCAGTTCGGAAAATATTACTTGGCGCCGGATACCTATCGACGCCGGAACTGCATGAGATTATAATAGTTTGGGCCGGTACCGTTTTTACGCGTTCCAGGTAGAGGCTCATCTCGCGCAGTAATTCAGTAATGCAAAATCATTGACGCATTTAAAGCGTTTTGTGCTCTTTTGCTAAAACTGATCCTGAGTAATCGGTAGCCATGTAAGCTAGCATTCTCTGACGCGAGCTTATATGGCATGAACACTGTGACGACTATTCGCCTGTTTCAGGTGAATAAGCTTTAGAGTAAAACCATATATATATATATATATATATATATATATATATATATATATATATATATATAGGTGGTGCACAAAAAAACAAGGAGGTAATAGCAGAAGATACTACTATTTCCTCCTTGTCTTTTGTACTCCAGCGGATACGCACTACGACAAATAAGTGTTCTTCTGCAGCTGCTAAGGCGTATTGAGAGAACGTAATGAGCGATCATTTTAGCTTCAGGACGGCATGAGCATCATCGGTGTAGGCGGCGATAGTGCTGTTTCAGACGACGGTGATTCATGTGTGCCAAAGCATCCAAGCATGCCCTAGTTGAGGACACAAAGCGTAGGTAACGCGTAAGGGCGGTGGGGAAAGAAGGTATGCTCACCGCTCTTGTTGTACTACAGTTGTTGTTGTTGTTGTTGGGAGGGGGGTCGCCTAGCAACAATCAATGGTAGCCCATTGGCAGGACAATAAATTTTGAAAATTCCTACAATAACAGCCACGGGACGCATGCATCGTTGAGTCGCAGGTTGCAGGGTGTATGCAGCATGATAAAGGTTAGCCCGGTTACCCACTCGACACGTATGCTCGGCTCTGTCTGATATATAGCCTGTGCGAGACGACATTGCTTACGCTCCGCCTGGCTGCGAACGGTCTCCTTCATCTCCCAGAATATATATATATATATATATATATATATATATATATATATATTTAAGTGTCCGTAGCAAATATAGGTAATCGTAGACATATATGATTAGATGGAAATGCTTGTTTGAGTTTAGCATTAGCTACGACATTATAGGTATTTTGCATCGGCTTTCTTACAATATTAGCAGTGCTTGGAGCAGTCCCTCGTGTTATCATTATAATATAAGCATCTGTTGTGAATGCAACGCAAGAGCCATATTCTGCTATGATGGGTGCAATAGCTATGAATGTATATCATTAAAAACAAAGAATATGGGCCACATAATGACGAGTACCGTACATTTTGCAGAAGAACAGTAGTGACATATCCATTACACTAGTGCTAATTGTGGCACGAGAAACGATCGAATGGCTATGATCGTTAAGCGTATTCGCCAGTGGGTTCGATACATTGTTTTGCTTCTATGCTTGTGGCATCCGCGACATCATAGCTGATGCCATTTATCGCACAAAACACATTCACAATTGCTGTTTTGCTATTACATCATGGAGCACGTCTTATTATCAGCGCGCACGTTGCGGACAGCTTGATGAAGTTTAAAGTTGCAGGTTGAAAATCCCGTCGAATTGCTATGATGCCGATTTCTCGTCATAATAATGTTGAACACACACACACACACACATATATATATATATATATATATATATATATACCTCAACCTATAAATAGAAAACAAAACGGGAAAGTATTGCAAATACTTTTGTCTAATTATTTTTAAAAATGAAAATAGGCAAAGTCTTTGCTAGTGCGTTTGGTTCATTTCTTCAGTCCAGAAAAGCGTTCACGAGTATACTGTCCTCTATACTTAGGTCCATCAGCAAAGCCCGGAGAGATCGCCAGAGAGGTAGCCTGAATGGGAGGGGGGGGGAGAAGTGGTACCATCTGTTAGAAGTAGGTTTGATAAATGACTGCTTTACCATTCTATCATGCATGCATTAGCTAATTTTTAACAACACCAGACTGATTGGTTCCTTGCACCTCAAGTAATTTGCCGTCCTGTCTTGTCTTTCTCTCTCTCTCTCTCTCTGTACGATGATTTGCGGCACCCAAACGGTAGCAACACACAGGTGAAGGTCGAGAGGCCTGACAAGCGGACAGACTAACAGACACGCGGTAAGCAAGCAGGCAGTATAATTAAAGTGTATTAGCTAAGCCCTAATTGATTGCCTTGATTGCGAGAGATGTTCCTAGCGTCGCACCACTTGCATCTGAGGCGACGTGGTGGCGGGCTCAACGCGAACGACTCAGGCAGTAGGTAGTGTTCCTGATGATGGTCATATGGTTGCACAACCCCTGCCCCAACAACCGCAGGGTCGTGCAAGCCATGGCTGCTGCCGCTGCCGCCACCGACACCGCCGTCAGGGTAATTAAGGAAAGGTGCCGGCCTATGGCGTTTCTGACTACAATCATCCAGCAGTCGAGAAAAAGAAGCCCCACCTTCTTGTTTCCGCGCCTCTCCCCCCCCCCCGCGTCCGCCCCTTGAGAAGAAGAGGTCGATCTTCCCATGCTTTCCGTCCGTCTAACCAGACTGGCCGATAGAAAGCGACTCCCAAGAAGAGGAAATTGTCCATCTAGATAGGCGCGCCATCGTGCCAATGTTGAAGCTGGCCGGCTGGCCTCTTAGACAGATCGCCGGTTACGCCGCGGAGAGCGTGCGTTGAGAGGCAGACAACGAACAGCATGGTAAGTAGACGGCCGCCATCTCGGCGGTGAGCCACGGTAAGCGAAACATAAAAAGGGCACAGAGCACATTTGTTCCGACAGCTGCATTACCTTCGTGATCGTTGTCGCCCTTGTGTGCAGCAGCTAACCAACCGATACTGTGTGGCGGGCGGCAGCAGCCACAGATGTGTCCGTTAGCGAAAACACAAGCAACATAGGCCGAACGAAGACGACAAATCGTAGGAGAAGGAGAAAACAGAACATGGATGAAAAGGAGAAGAAGAAGAGCAATGAAAAGACACCCGGGATGATACCCACAAGAGCAGAGAAAGAAGGAGACAAGATTAATTGCGAGCAGACGATCGACCAATCCACCGACTGATAGATAGATACTCTTGGACACACAAGAGCCTAGCCAATGCTTTTGCCAATGAACAACTACTGCAACAGCGCGTACAAAGAAGCAGTGAGTCAGCGATACCTGACAGCAGCAGCAGCCGCCGCAGCGCGGTAGCGGCGAGGACAAGGAACAACGCGAGAACCACATTGTAGGGAATATCTTGAAAGGCAGGATACCGGCAACCACGGAAAGAGATCGAACTGTCGAGGATGAAGAGGCAATCAACACAGAAAGGTGCGATCAGTGCAGATCGCATTGGGGAGGTGGGCGATGGGCGCCGGCCGCCGGTAACCAGCCGATAGACATATAGGCAGAACGTATGAAGACTATGACAGCAGATCTACAGTGAAAGCACAGAGGTCCGAGCACCGCTCGGAGTAGTGACGTAGCTACTTCTCGGAATCCATGACAAAGAGTTACTTCGGGCTTTCGCAACGGTTCGAGCGGCGAACAAAATGAAGTAAGCGAAAATAGAGAGTATGGCTATGGCCCCACTGACACGCACACACGCACAGGTGGTTTCGATGGACAAGGATTACTCAACCGCAAAAATGGTGCCAACATCTCTCAACGAGTGCGGAAAATGAGGTTGACAAGCAAGTGAGAACATTCAAGAACTACGTAAGTACGAAGAAAGACGAGGGTGAAATTGCGGGAACTACGGCAAGAACTGCACTTGGATTTCCTTCTGTAGAAGATGAACGCGCTACCCACAATACGAACGAAATAAGAAGAGTAAATGACATAAAAAACACAAACGAACAATAGCAGTGTCGCCAGGGTGTGGGGACTATTGCTGGAGCTCAATGGGGAGCGTTGTCCAGAGGATGGGTCTGACGCCCGTTTCGCGGCCGTCAGACCGCAGGTGTCCGACCGACCGCCTTACTCTTGGCCTCGACTAACCCCCTGGACAGATGTGGACTCCGCGATGCGCAGTTGTGCCCGTGTTTGTCCGACGTCCGAGAAAATCTGCGGCCAAAATGACTGCGCCGTGTTTCTGAGTGCGGCGCCGCAAGCAACTCTACGGAAGGGAGCACAGAAAGATAAATAAAGGCCAAAAAGAGAGGGAAATGGGAATGGTGGTCCAGTGGGCTTCGTGTCGGGGCTTAACCGCACACCTAATGGCCTATAAGCCAGCTGGCTTACGAAACGACAGGCAAAGCGAGCAAGCGAACAGCGACCGGCCGGCAGACCAAGCAACCAACCAACCAACCAACCAGCCAAACGACAGACAGACCGCTCGACCTGGGATTATCCACCCCACCGCACGACGACTACACTGAGCAGGTCCGTTGCTGGCAGCGTTGTCGTTGTCGCCGCCGCCACTACCACTAACCATTCCTCGATTCAAGGCAGCAGAATACAGGCGACAAACGGGACGGAAAGACGCATATGTGCTCCGGTGCAGATGCGCCACCACAGCAGCGCGCCCCGGCAGGGCTAACGAGCGAATTGGAGCTAACAGTAGTATAGCAGTAGTATGATGTGCGCGTGTCTGACTTATTTCCGTTGTCGCACGTCCCCTAACGTCCCTGACACGAAGAGTGGCCGCCGCCACCGCCGCGTGCCAGGTGTACATTAGAAGAAGAGCCAGAAAAAAAAGAAAAACCAAGGGTGCTATGAAGATAGGCTTTGCGTTGTGTATTAGTTGCCTCTGTTCAGCAGGGCGAATGGAAGAAACGAATATCGAGGACGCTCTTGATTGACTGTATTGGACAAACAATCTAACAGCACCAAACCACAGCCATATATATATATATATATATATATATACAAATGTATACATACATAGCAGCAACTTGGTATAAATAAATAGGCGAGGCGCATGGGCCTCGGGCGAATGGGAATTGGGCCATTCCCCAATTCCTAACCTCCTATGTTCGTCCTGTAAGTTCATAATTGTAATGGTGATGGCGGCGATCAAGATTGCATGACCAGTAGTCGCCTGCCAACGATATCTATTGTATATTGCCCGGGGCGCTCTAAAAAAATACCTAAATCATCAGCTTTGAGAGGCAAGCATGCAGGGTCGGTGATCGTAATTAGATTGTCGCCGATCTATCGTCGAAATGAACGACTCCTGCAGGGCCCATCGGGCAGAGGAAGACCCTCGGAGAGCAAGCAAACACTGTACCTAGCCGAAACATATTTGTACAAACTAGATACACGAAAGCACATTTTCTTGAGGCTATCTAGTTATTTTGATTGGAAAAGAGAATATAACGACCTTAGCAAGTCTGCGTGCAAATCGGTCTGTATGTCTCACAGACGTAATCGTTTTTCAATTTTCTCAAATTTTGGAGGGTTTTATCTAGGTAAAGTTGTTTTTAAATTAAAAATTGTTTTCTGGCAATTGATGATATGGCTAGCAGAGCTATATCCGCATCGGTCTTACTTCTGGTAAGCCAGTAATGCCTTAAATTACCATCCATAATGCGTCTGTATGACAAAACATTAGCAATATTGTGCCGCATTTGGGGTTGACAGTTACATTACTTGTAACATAAACGAAACGATTATGCAAAGGCGTGTTTTTTTCTCAAGTTCAAACGCTTTCATCTAATAGTGTTGCAGTTACGGCTGCGCTTAAACACATTTTTGTGCCAGACAAGAACGAATTTATAAATTCAAACTCAACGATTCAGCGTTTGTCGACGTATGTGTGTCACGTAACACCCTTTGACGGCCAACAGACACGAAAAAGAAAGAAACAAAAAGAAGAAAATAATAGCAAAAAACAATTGCGATGAGGCGAGAAACTGAAGCGTATAGGACGACCAGAGAAGGCGGACAGCGCAGAAGGAAAACCACCACCACAAGAGGACAGTCTCCCTCGTCTGCGATGTAAGGCAGCGCGGATGAGCTCATATGACTCAGCAGCCGGAATGGGTCAAATGGGTGTGCGAACACACAGACAGTCTCTCGTCGGTCGTCGCCATCTCGGCCATTTGTTTCAGCTGCAGGTCTGATTCATGCGCACCCCCGAGTTTCGTCACCCCGTCAGAGGTAGAGATTTCTCGAGGTTGTACGCATCGTCGTCGTCGTCATCGTCGAAAGCATCATCGTCATCATCAGCAGCAGCAGCCGTGATCATTGCCTTTGTAACAACCACTATGCTCTCATCGTTGCCATCGACAGCAGCATGACGCTAGCCCTAGCCCCCCGAGTCTTTAGGGCTAAGCAACCTCCGCAGTTGTCAAGCCCCCGGTCCGACCCTGGCCGGTCCGTTGTCGCGCTTGCACGGGCGGACCGGCGAGTCGGCTCGTAGGCAGGCAAAGGGCAGGCCGCTTTTGGAGAATTGGGGCAACAGCCGTCGACGGGCAACCCCGGCCGGCCAGCGAGCCTGCGCCCTGCCGCCCCTGCTGGCGGCAACATGTGAACGCGCAGCTGTTTCAAATTGGCCCGCCATTTCTGTTCACTCAAGCTGCCTCAAACACCCGCACACATGCCCGCCCACTCCGACCACGTCTGCTCGCTGCGCCGAGATCAGCTAAAAACAATGAAAGGTACAGCAGCAGCAGCAACATTTTCCCGCTGCCAGTAAGTGGAAAAACGGGATTTATTATATATATATATATATATATATATATATATGCGTGTATACTGCATATAGATACAACTACTTGCTAAAACGCATTACGCACTCTATATTTTATTTCAATCAGCGAAAAATATTCTCCTTGGCGGGAGAACGCCATTTTCATAGTACGTGGCATGGCAGAGCATGTACTTGACAATACTGTTCAAAATTCGCCTCATGCATGCACAAAAGGTACTACGACGCAGAACTGCGAGACATGGGGTCGCCGAGCTTCACAGCAGTACGATTGTAACCTGACAGACTTTCTTCAATATTGAACAGGCGCTGTAATTGGCGCCAGGGTATTAAATACAGAAATCACACTTTTCCAACTATTCATTAACTCTCTTCTAAAGGTTAGTAAACTAAAGGCTATCGCTTTTTGCCGCTTTTTTGCCCAATTTTCTTACAAGATTAGACTAGCGATGTTGTACAAACGGCCAACTTAAACTTATCTCAAATTAGTACTCAAAACACAGGCTGCGTTTGAATATTAAAAAAACAAAAATGTTATTTCTTACTCAATGGCAAAGAATAATAAACATACCAATAACAATTAAATTGGATAATACTAATATAAAATAAGCATTTGAATATAAATGCTTGGGTGTAGTCCTTGATCCCTCAGTGACGTACCGAAGTCACGTAATTATCTTAATTGCCAAACTTGAACAGATTGTACCTCAATTAGGTAAACAAAACAATATTGGCGTATCCCCTGATGTGATGTTGATTGTATATAAATCGTTACTCCTGTTATATAACATATTGCTTGCCACTGTTCAGGTCATTGCTTTTAGCACTTACATATAAGATGCAGGTTGCACAGAATAATGCTTTAAGGGCCATGTTTGGCTATGGGAGGGGTGAAGGTGTATCGCGTTTTTATGCTATTCACAAACTACTTAAAATATCATTACTTTACAAATGTGTATTATGCGTTCTTGTGTTTAGAAACTTCCGTGGCTTGTTAGCTTCAGATTTATTGTTTTATCTTACATCCAACACCAACCAGAGTCGCAACAGCCCACCTCTGAGAATCCCTAATACTTACCGTAACTATAAACTTAAATTGCCTGACTTGGCCATGGCCAAAATATGGAACTAATGGCTCTCAATATTGAATTAAGGGAATGTACATCACTTAAGTTATTCAAGGAAAGATGGTATCATAAATTACTTCGTGCCTTGATCGATAAGACATTTCGACGATATGTAGGTTATATTATTATTATTAGTATTATTATCACACAGTTCAAATTATATTCACGTGTTCCAAGGCCAGCATTTGCTTGCGTTAGTCTTAAACATATAAAGGATCAGTTGTGTATGCATGCAAACCATTAAAAACATAATAATAGTAATAACATTATTGCTACGCAGCGACGGAAACCAGTGATACGGCTAATTACCGTCAACCCTGCTTCTCCGTCTCTTCGCTGTATAGACATCGGCAGAGCACTGGCAGGGTATTGTCATGATGTGAACCAATTCTGCGAAAGGCAACCTTAACTACTAAAGCCAGCTAGAGACCAGCAAAAAAAGCACACTATTGAGATAGGCAGAAAAGCAAAGATGGCGAGAGAAGGTGCCATGAGAAAGGGGAGAGCGAGAAAAGGTGGGGTAACGCGGGGGGGGGGGGGGGGGAGAGAGGTTAAAGCGGTGGGGGATCGCACGCGCCCACTACGCTCGAGTGATGACGTTCTATGGCGTCGTAGATAGACGGGCGGACACTGGCCGTCTATGCGTGTGCACGATATAATTGGTACTGCTGGAGCTGCTACTGCCTAACTGCTATACGACTACAGTTGTTGCTGCTGCTGCCGCTGCCGACGCTCACTGCAGTTCACCCCATTCTGGCGTCCCAAACTATAATAGGACGTGCCTCAACTTCCGCACTCTTACTCGATTCTCCCGTGAAGACGTCCACCTACACTGTTGAGATAAGCCGGGCCGTCCAAGTGATCAGCAGCACAACCGGTGATACTCATATCGAACAAATAATTGGCGTATGTATGTATGTATATATATATATATTCATTTTTATATATATATATATATATACCGCCTGGTTTGCTATTGCAAAAAAAGCAAATGAAGAGAACAGTGTAAGGTAGCACAGCCTGTGCAGCTACTGTTGTTGCTCTTTTATCAACTGGCAGCTCGCTTGAGCAAAAATATCAATTTTTAAGGTGGGGCCAAACCAACAATAGAGTTTATTCCCTTTTAATCTCCGCCCACAGAAGCTGCAGGCTGGCCGAATGAAGATGCACGAAGATTTCAGCTGTTCCGCCGGAGCATCCCGTCGCTTGGAGGGGAGCGATTGCTGCTCCTATTCGGTAAAAGTCAAATTGTCTCTCCTTCAAAAACTAGCTCTCCTTTCACTCGGTACACGCGACACTGACACGGTTTTGAACGCGACGGAGGGCAAGCATACGTCTTCTTATGCTTGTCAGCAAACCCTGAAGCGTGTTTTCTTTGTGCTTCTTTTTCTTCCTCGTTCGTTGCTTATTTTCCCTCTCTTTCTCATGAGGGGACTTGTGCCTCTTGGCTTTCTTTAGGGTGCACGAGCACCCCTTTCAACTAAGCAGGGATGAGCAGGGATGTAGCAACGGGCGAACATAATCCTCGTCGACTACTTATTAGTCAACACAGGTCATTATCGTCGTCTTTTATTTGAAAACGTGTCGTCTTATGATCAAATAGCAGCACTTTTTTTTTATTGTGTTCCTTACGGTACCGGCACAATAATTTGTCGACTTTAACGGTATCGCATTAGGCATGGAAACGGCCGGACACAAACATAGACGTCTCCCACCCCAGACAACAAACGTTATACCAACAGCAACAACTACAACAACCGCGAAAATCAGGTAGGCAACGGTAGCAATAACAACAACAACAACGACAACAGCAGCAGCATCAGCGTTCGTAGCAGCCATTCGGCCACCCATGTTCGAGATGCATGTTCATCACGTGCGGAATAGATTGTGTGAAGGAGTTCATTACGTAGGGCCGGAGATGAGAAAAAAAGAACCTCTAGGCTAAATGGGAAAAGAGACACGGGGAGATGAGACTACAGGGGCCAGATAATTGGGCTATCAAGAAAGAGAGAGAGAGAAAACCCAACCTAATTAGCGCGACAGACATGTACCTCATCCTCGGCCTCTGCTAGCCTTATCAGCCGGTGGATGCGCCTTATCGCGCTGCAGGCCGAAATCCTTACGGTGCAGGCGGTGGCTTGACGTGAGCCAGATGGATGAACGCTTAGATTCCATTTATACCTTTGGCCAAAGGACAGCGAGATATCGGTATTCGAGGCCGAACCCAATAGGGACATAATGAGCACGACGCCGTCTGCAAAAATCGGCACAAAGCTCGCTGACTCCATATTTGTCAGCGAACGTCTTGAAAAGTATTAGAATTGCTCAAAGAGGCAACATGTTGATTGTATAGAAGAGTAGCCAAACGTCTGCCAAAAAAATTGCTAACGACAGAGCGTCTACAAAGGCGATGCCCTTTTGTGCTCGTTCGGTTTGGTCCATGCATTAGCAAACAAAGTACACAATTGCTTTAACATCAGCGGCAAAAGGCATGTAAACGATCAGGACTTGTATTCAGTAACCTAAATAAACTTGTTTTTTGTTCACTACGAAAGCGCAGGTGTTTTCCTAACAATGACCTAGGCGCTGATCGCCCAAAAGGCTAGCATTCGTTCCATAGTTCTCTGATAGCAAGCAGTTTACAGCTTTTGATCTAAATTCTTTACGCCTTAAGCAACTCGCTTCCGTTCCAGATTATTCTCATAGTCCTTCTGCACTTATGAAGGAAACATTCAAAGAGACACCGCAGTGGCGAAGATACATTGGAGATACCGTTTCGATACACTATAAATAGAGTTGTTTTACATGCACGACGTATAGGTCTGTAACGTTAGTGCGAAGCGGTGAAATCAGCATGGTTGTTTCGTAAGGCGCTATATTTGCTCATTTTTAGCGCACCATCATAATTAGTGTTTATATATATATATATATATATTCGACGGTGTAACCGTGAATGTCTTCATAGCATTAATTTCATTGTCAATGCAGGCAATTACGGCCAATCCTCCCCACACACACACATATACCTGCATATACACTCTCGTATTACACATATCGTGAAGTATACACGCGAACGGTCGTCGTATCTTTTTACGTCTCTTTCGTTAATACGTACATGCACCCGTATGCATGCACGTCCGGACAACACTGAGACAAGAGAGGTTCACAAGTGATGAGAGTGGTCTTGTGAGCGGGTAGTGGTTCTCAGCCGGCAGCGGCGGCGGCTGTAAGAAGCAGCAAAAGTAGAAGCAATAGATCATCAGGGATCATCATCGCCATCATAGCCATCATGAATGTAATCCGAGCGGCGCGCCGATACGGGCCAAGGTGCTGGCACCGGTCTCCAATGGGCCAGCAGCGGCGGAGGCAGCGAAGGCCGCCCATTGGAGAACGCAGTGCGCTGCTCGTCCGTCCGTCGTGCAGCGCGCTCTGCAACGAAGGGATCGGCCTGCTGAGACGGCCCAATGAAGGAACTGCTCCCAATACAAGTGCTGTATCAATTCATTACGCCCGCTGGAATGAATATCCATTAGAAGGGCAACGACGGAGTCCGGGGGGGGGTATAGAAGAAAAACTCGTTCTACCGCGCCAACAGGGGCGTCCACAATTAACCCGGCGGGGGGGGGGGGGGGGAGGGGTGGAGAGGTGGGGGGGGGGGAAGGAGAAGGTCTCAGCTCGTAGTACCATCTTGAATAGGGAAGAGGAATTGATGCGGTGTGGTAGCTCAGGATCACAGTTCCGTCCGGCAGCAAACCACCACAGCTGCTGCAGCCGTTGCCGTTGCTAGCAGCTGCACAATGTCAGTTCAGGGAGAGCAGCCAGAGCCCCACCTCCTCTCCTTTGCAGTGTGATTCAGCCATGAGGTGATGTGTGGGTGTGTAGGTGCACATGTCTAAGTTTACCAATGTGTACTTGTATCTCTCTTTCCTCTCATTTTCGCGCGCTCTCGCTTTCTCTTTGTGGGGGTAGTACGTGCAGCGTGTGTCCGTATCCGGAGCAACTCCATAAGTGTGCGTGCCGCACGAAAAGAACTCACGTTTGAAGCGTCTGAGGACCAGAGAGGCTAGGCCGAAGAGCAGGCCCAAGGCTGGCTGCAGAGCAAGGACGTTTGTTCTATTGTCTCAAGCAGACGACTAACCCGGCTCCGTCATCGTTGTCGGCCATGTCGGCCGGTCCCATATAGGCTAACGGTTAGTTCGCAACTGCGACCGAGAAGTCGTCCAACGCCCCCCTCCTCCCGATTCCTCTGGAAGACACTGCCTTTGGAAGACTGACCCGAAGAAGAATGACGATGCGAACGAACAGGCCTTTTCAAGGGAACCCTACGTAACGAAGCAAACTCTAATGCGGCTGCCTCTACTGCGGTTCGTGCTCGCATACTACTATTGCTTCTACGCCTTAAAGATAAAGAAATTTCGCTTAAGAGGATCTGATCTATCTGCTTGCTGGTTCGATCGAAGGAAATTTGTTCACGCGGCTCATAAAAATTTGACAAATCTTTTAGTGGTGCTGCTGCTTGTTACTACGGCCTTCTTTCGGTCGGCCCTCAGACAACGTCTTCGTCTGGTGAGCCGACAAACCTGGCCGATTTTTGCGTAATATCTTTCTCTCTCTTTCCCTCTTTTTCTCAAGGGGCCAGCAGCCGAACCGAGTTGTCTTTGTTTTTGTCACACGGGGGAGGCCTCTCGACTTGGATTGGACGGTTAGTTTTCCTTTTTCTTTCGTGTTTTCGCCGGCCGGCGGTCCGTCGTCGTTAGCCTGTCTTTCAATCTCATTTCTTTCAACGGCAATAGCCGCGCGGGGGAGAAGGCGCAAGGGTATATTATCAGTTAGCTATGCTGTTTAGCAAGTGTCCCTTTGGCCTTTATCTCCGCCCGCCTTACGGTCGCTCGGCCACGCTCCAAGCCCCTTTCTATTTCCATCCGCCCGAACGAGAGGACATATTCTCTGCGGGCAGCAGGCTTTTCTGGTCTGCCCGTCTCCTTTGCACTCACTGTATACTTCTTGCCCTTGTACGTCTTTCTTTTCTAACCTACCTGCTCCTACCTGCTCGGTCTCTGTCTGGTCCTCTTTCTGTCGTCCTCTACCAAGTGTTCTTTTCGCAGGGATGCAATTGTATTTTGATGCCTGCCCAACGCAACGACGAGTTCTGCTTTCTGCTTCCCAGCGGCCTAGCCCGCCGCTAGCCGATCATCGGGACCAGTTGTGCGGGCACGCGCGTCCGCCTACACACTCTGTTGTATCGATCTGTGCGCCCCTCCCACCATGCCCGCCGCAGGCATCTTTGCGTGCCTTGCTGTCACCTTGCCGAACTACCCAACTAGTACGCCGCTATTTCTGCCGGCCTCTTGCCGACGTTGCAAAGCGAAAGGTCCGGCAATAGAATACGATAGTACGAGATACGCCTCTCTACATACATGTGCATGTCCACCAGCGCAACCATGACAGGGCCCATTCGTTTAGTCAACCGCCAAATCGTGGCCGTTACTCATACCTTATGTTTCTTTTACACACGTGTGAATGTCGTATTTACCGCCACGATAAGAACGAAAGAAAGGCGCGAAAGCGAAACTGCTGAAGCACACGCTGTCTTCATCGTCGCCATCGTCATTGCCATGACAGGCCCGGATATAATATAAGCAAGCAAATGTAATACCCGACGAACGAAGAAAGCCCCTCGTGGCCGTTTATAGATAACCGCGAATAGCAAGAAGGCGATCTGAGGTTGCCTGCATTGGGAAGGTCATTGCCAATGGGCTCGCTAGGTGGAGTATCTATGCCTCTATCTTCTTTTCAGTCTCATTCGGTCCCTTTTTGTCTTGCTGTCGAGTCTTCTCTCGATATACGCAGTACGTAATGGTTTATCTTTATTTGCTATTAGACTGGTATTTTACTTGCGCACGTAAGTGCTTTTCTTTTACTAAGCTTCGCCAGATTGCGTGCATCTGATTTAGTGTGAAAATCGGTGCCCGGTGGAATGTATTTAGATCAGAATATGTATGCTACCACAAAAACTGTTGCAGAAACCCTAGATGTTGCAATGTGACCGGCCCTCGCTGTATTGAACATATGCCTCACGGCGATTCCTAGCCTATAGAGGACCGAGGAATTTAAAATATTGTATATATATATATATATATATATATATATATATATATATATATATATATATATATATATATATATATATATATATATATATATATATATATACATAAATTATGAAGAATTACGTTTTAGGTGTACGTGCATGTATATGCGATAGTTTATCATCTAAATCCAACACGAAACATCTGCTCCCTTTCTAAGCTTTGTTCGAAAACCGCTCTCTTGGAGCAACAAGTGACCTGTCATCAATTCATATATATATATATATATATATATATATAGATCGAGAGAGAGAAGGGCAGTTAAAAAGTTTAGGGTCTTTAAGCACACATTCAGAACATTGATTCATATATACGGTGCCACTTCAATCAGTTGTATATACACCACCTGTTTGCTAGCGCATCTAGGATTATAGAGTACTTATAGAGAGATTACTCTTTACTGTAAACTGTCCTGTTGTTTGCGTGCGGTCTCGTCGGCTGTCAAACGTTAGTGAGCGGCCCGTTCTCGTCGATTCGTCACATTCAAGTGTCAACTACAAAGGCTATTGGGCAACGGCATTGCAGCGCTATCACACACGACTCCAGGCTCTCAGACGGCATTCGCCACCGAGGCAGTAGCATTCAGCTCTTCATTGCAGTGAGATCCTTAATTTCAGCAAATGGTCTTTTGCAGATGTACGAAGAAGCGTCATCGAAGCAAGACACGTCCAGGGAAAATAATTGCTCAATCGTAACGACAATAACAGCCGACGACTCTTTTTGACAACACACTCGCTTGCATCGACTAGAATCCGCTGGCAAGCGTACAGCTCACTTCAAACCGACAGAAGTGTGTCCGTCTGGCCCAACATATCGTATAAGTCTATTTGACACATCTTGCTCGATTTCCATTCAGCGTTTCGGACAGAATATTGTTCGCTATTTTCTTTAGTCCTACGGCAGTTCCTTATTGCTCCGCGTATAGACGACGAGCGTAGCCAGCATAGTAGCAAGGGAATATGATGATGGTCTTCGCAGGTACTTATCGACGTGGTCATCGTTGTTCTCGTCGTTGTCTTTGCGGTGTCTCCCAGGATCGATCCTATTTATTTTCAGCAGTCATGCGTTATCGGTAACAATAGTATTAGTTTCTGTAGTAGTATCAGTAGTACTAGTACTAATCGGAACCAATGTTCCCGCAGTGGCAGTAGCGGTAACGGTACTTCGAGTAGCAGAAATAGATGTGGAAATCGTTTGCCACAGCTGAGACCAGCAGCAGCAGCAGAATTGGCAATAGGAGCAGCAGAATAAGGAGCAAGAACCCACCATTTCCACCTGCTCACCCTGCTGCTATCGGACAAGCGAGTAAGCAACCCACTGAGCTACCGACCGACACGGTTGAAGAGATCCTGCAAAATATTTTCTTAGACCTCATTCTTGTACCGGCACCGTCTGGCGTGCTCAGACGCCTAGCGCCTAGTAAAATAGCTCGCTTCCTACGCGCAGAATAAACCAAAGCCGGCCGCCTACAAAGAGGCGTGCACAGCAATTGTGATTATCTCTCCCCGAGGAGCTGCCGCGCATACCGATACAGGCCCCGGGAATGCGGCCGATGGGGAAACAGCGAAGACACGGCGACGGCGAGGTCGAACCCCAGTCTGGCTTTGCGTGGGGGTTAACCCAACCGTAGACGTCTGGAAGAAACCTTGCCGATCGCCGAAAATCGATTGACCACCTCAAGCAAAATAACAAGTGCTGAGGGGGGAGGGAGACCAAAAGGGAAGGAGAACAGAAAGAGAAAGTGGCTCTCAAAAAGAGAACATCGACAAAGCAGGGGCGGATAAGCAAAGAAAGGAGAGAGAAAGGAAAACATGAAAGTAGAGAAAAGGAGACGGGAGAAACGATAAACAGCTGAGAGCTGAAAGGCGTAGACATGAGGAGAGAGGTGAAGGATATGGGTGCAGAAGGCGCTCTACGCTACCCTCCGTCGCTTCCCGACAATGCACAAAAGCGAACGCCGCTGTTGTCGAATAGATAGAGCCATTCACTCACGTTAAGCCTTTGGCTGGCTGGCTGGCTGGTCGGTCGGTATGAAGGCAATGCCGGCGTCGTTCTCGTTGTTGTAGTAACATGGCAAGCGGGCAGGACGAGTAATTCTCGCGCAGCGCAGGTGTTTGCGCCTTCATACGACTACGACAACCACTACTACTACTACTACTATGGCCTACAGCGCGACCACGTCTTCATGATCGGCTTTAACGCCGATACCGCCGTATGATGATGATACTGGATGCATTTCCATAACGATTTTCTTCTTGAAATCCCTGCGAACTCCCAAGAGCACTATACGTACACACACACACACACATATATATATAGATATATAGATATATACAATGCATATATGCATACGTATTGTTGGTCTTACAAAGGTCTACAAAAACGTCTGGAAATAACCACACGACTAATAAATACATATAGACATATATATATATATATGTATATACAGAGCGCGTCAGGTAATCCAGACACATTTTGGCGGGCTACCCAGCATAGACGGAAGGCGTTCATTCAGATCGGTTTGCGTTAGCAGACAGCCCACTCACAATAGAACAAAAACGCATTGTCATCATGGACGGCCGCCGCAACCTGGGTCCAGAATATGACCGAAGAACAACCGTTATTCAATTGCTTTGTGCCGCAAATCGGCCAGCCGAAATCGTCAACATCACTGGAGTTAAAAGAGCAACGGTCTACGACATTGCCCGACGCTACAGAGATGCAGAAGAGACAGGGCTAGTGCAACACCTGGAAGGAAGATTCACAACCGCCGACGAGAAGTGAGGACGCCAAAAGTGATCAAAATGGTGCAAAACTGCGTTTTTAAGGATCCAAGTCTATCGATGCGCCGTTTAGCGATCAAATTCAATATGAGTGATTGTTCTATGCGTCGGATTATCAACGAAGAACTGCGCTACAAGTCTTAGACGCTTAAGACGCTGCGGTACTTTTTACATAGCTCTTTGCACTTCTACCGGTTACGGCATTCTAAATGTTCGCACGCTGAAATATTCTTGAAAAATGACGTCCCTCTTTATGAGAAATCTGGCTTCCATTTAGCGCAAGGCAGATTTTGCTCCTTTCCAGGCAAGCAAAGTTGATTTATTCCGCGACGACCCCGCCCGGTTTCAGAAACACACAGTTAAGAGTGTCTTCGTTTGGCCCAGTAAACACATTTGAGAAGTGTTTGAATTCGTCTTGCGTTCTGAATGTACAGGGAGGGGGGTGCAGCCTATCATTGTGTTGTCCAGGAGTAGAACATCGATTCATTGTCGTATTGGACCTACTTCTTATCATACGTGACAAATAAAAAGGCCACACTGGGACTGACGCCGTAGCAGATGCTTTTTCAGAGCGAGAAGCATCTTCTAGTACAAATCTCGGCAGTTATATTCGGCGCAGTGTCTTCGATTTTTAACTTGTAGAAAGAGTAAGGTGGCACGTATTTGCTTTCAAGACACCTCGAATGTGCATATAATTTATTTTAATAAACAAAACGTATCGTGTCCGATGTGGCTTTGCTTCACAAAGGTCCACTTATAATGAACAAGAATATTTTTCGACACGACTTGGAAAACCGAACATTTTCGTCTACCCTCATTATACAGGGTGTCCTACCCCATTTTGGCCAAATTTCAGGAAGCTGTAGTTTTTGGTATATCGGTGTGTCTGGGTGGACATAACTTCATACTTTACAAAGAACGAGTTGTTGTCCAGTGCTGTCTCATCTCACTTATCATGCACGTTCAATACATTAATATGTTCTCCAGTACGTTAAAAAGAAACACGTTCTACGCGCATTTTATGGAAATCATTTTAGTACCAAATTGAAAATCTAACTACCATCAATTTAGTGCTAAAAATAAAACTTCCAAGAAACGCACATTTTTCTGAATGTAATTGTTTTATAAAGCCAATGTAATGGCAAAATGTTTATGTATTAAACTAGTATATGTACGAAACTGATAAGTATTATATACAAACATGTACTGCATGCATTCAGTTTCAATAATGGCACGATCAAAACACCTATAATAACAAACGGATAAAAACGTTTACTCCTCTGCAAACGTTGGACATCTGTTTGGGCCTTCATACATCACCTAAGTTTGGATTTTACATTTGTGCCTGCATGGATGAATAGGAAGTGATTCAAAGTAGTCTAAAACAGTCACTGTTTGTCAAAACTGCCTTTGCTGTCCTGCATAATTGTTCTGTTGCTTCTCACTCAAGTACATAACAAGGACATTCAACTAAATGCCGTTTGGCCGAGCATAGCACAAATTCTTCCCAATTAGCATATACCAAACGCGGTTTGCACTGCTTCAGGCTCCATTATTATGGTGATAATGATGATGAATTTTAATTGTTTATGCTACAGTCACACAAAGAAATAAATATTTATTTTTCCTTTCCGGCTCACGAATTTATTTTTTCTGAAATGTGACACATCTGGAATTTCAACAGAAATTTCGACTGCAAAGCTCTACGGATACTCCATGGATGCAAAGAAACGACTTGTTTATCACATTTTGTTCCTTTTTTTGCAAATTACTTTTTCTTATATAGAGCCGTTATCGTGGTTCTGTGAACAAAAATAAAACACAGTGAATTCGAATTTTATGAGGTCTCCTCGTGCCCGATTTGCATGCTGCTACTGGCTCGACAGCTCACGTTACGAATGTGGGATTTTTGGACAGAATTGTATCCTAGAGCCAAATGCATTGAAGCCCAAACGCGTATTTTCTAGAGATCTCCTTCAGAACCACGATGACCAGAGTTCATTGACTTTAGAGTATACGTTTGTGTGTGTGTGTGTGGTTATCAAGATGGGTGGCAGCAGGAAGAAACGACCTAATATAGATTAATGATCCGCTAAATCTAAGACGTTGGTTTTTCAGGCCGTGACAGTCAGATCTCAATTGCCTAGGGAGCTCCGCTCAACAATCCGCTGAGTTGAAAGCGACGCGGAGATCCTCGACGCTGCGGTAACGTTTAAATGCATTAAAATAAAAAAATAATTTCTCAGTTTTTGACATTTAAAGTATTGACTCTACGGGCGGTAGCCCGGTTGTGAGCCCGACAACAGAAATTGTCGCGTTTGTTTTCACTACAAATTTGTAGAGCAGAATCTCACCAAAACGATTCAATTCTGTTGTTAGAACAGTTATGTGCGCCCCCGAAATGGACTTCTCTTTCGCGAGTAGTTTACATGCGATTTTACTCTTCAGGTCTAACCCCGGAGACACCAACGAATACGATTGCCGAAGTTTGCGCTTGAGAACGACCAGGTTGACTTAATACCTGCTCATAACATTGAAAAGTGGATTATGCATGCACCTAGGGATGCCCAAGAACTGCGTATTTGTTGAAGTGTTCTTTTCTTTTGCAGAACCACTCCCAATTTCATTTTTTTAAAATCAAATGTCGCCTGTAATCGGAAGTAGGCCCAATAAAACAACAAACGAAACTACAGTACTGTACACTAAATGGTTGGGCTTCTTTGGCACATCCAAAGCAAAAAATAATCTTAAATAGCTTCTCTGGTGTGTTTGGTGAACCAGCAAAGGCCTTGTTCATTATGAAATTCTGAAACCGATCGCGGTCAATACTAGGGAAATCTAGGGTGCTTGAACTGCGTAGAAGTTGTGCCGTGCGAAATACAAGCCAGTATTCTCACAGGAAGATGCGTGGTCCATACGTAATTTACCTCGCGCCGTCTAACTATCATGTATTGCTGAATCTTCAGCACGTGCAGATACATTTACTACAGAGAACCCTGAGAGGCGTGTAACTTCACTACAAAGAACCCTGTATAACGTACTGCCTTGTTATTTTTGAGCTTCAGGATCGACCCGTTTACAGAAACGCATTTTGTTCTATGTCCGATTTATGGAAGACACATATATCAACCGCAGGAGAATATTTAGATTAAGGGGGACAAGGATCAAGTGTGAGTTCTTCATTCAAAAGAAACAAATCCGTACAATTAAAGTTCCTAACGATTTAATATTCTAGTTTAGAAAAAACATGTCTCTTCCCAATATATAGATATATAATTGCCGCATTGTGCCCAAGTATATAAACAGTTTCCTGCTGTTATATATTATTATATATCGCCCCACACTGTCACATTTGTGTTGTATCATGTACGATCATCTATACGATTCAGACTCGTAGTCCGCTACAGCGAGTTAGTTTGGTCGATATTTGAATCGCCCTCAACGCAACATCTATAATCCAACCTATCACCAAGAGCTATAATCCAACAACAAGTACCCTACATTTCGCTACACCTCCCTCTTTCGCTCTGTATGTGTACATAAATATGAGTCGCTCTTTGGTTGTACATGGATCTCTGCCTTCGATCTGTATCGATCTAACCACTCCGGCGTCCTCTATTTAATATTTTTCCCATCTCTTTTATCTCTCCGCGCCTTCTCACTTTCATCAAACCGAAGCAGAACTTAGTGGCGTGCTCCGGGCGCTATTTGGCTGGTCCGACATCCCGACGAAGTTATTGTTTGTTGTTGTTTGTTGTTGTTGTTGTTGTTGTTGTCGCTTTTGTTGTCGTTCGTTTATTGTTCTCATTCGATGTTATTGCTCTTGTAGTGCCGGTTTGTGGTGGGTGGTGGTGATGATATGAGTGTTGGCTGGCGTTTCGACATCGAGGTATTTTCCAGGGGAAGAAGCACATATCTGTTGTTGTTGTTGTTTCTTCATCTGCTTTTTGCTTCGCTCTCCCTTTTGCGCCCTCACTCTCACTCTCTCATGCTCTCTTTCCTTTTGGGAGTTTACGTCGTTTCGCGTATTAACTCGTCCACTGCCGTCCCTTCTGTTTAGCGCTTTAGGCTCATTCCTAACATTGCTGCGGCGAGAAACCACGGCGACACCGACCACGACGATGATTCCAAGGAGGCCAATGATGATAATGGTGATGATAATAGCGATAATGAAAGTTGTGATGAGAAGGAAAACAACAACAGCAGCAGCAGCAGTATGAATGGCAAGAACGAAACGACTGTTTAGCCGTCGCCAATCTACCAGTGGTCGTCCGCAGTGGAACGGGCCCGAATGAGTATGCATTGGCTAGGTTGGAAGGGACCTCAACGTGGCTGGACCGGAACAGCTTGAAGCTAGGTTCTGCCCGGACAACGGTCGGAACTGCTACGTCTGCATCAAACGCTCGCTCTGCTCGCGCTTTTCTGTCTCGCCTTTGCTGCTCTGGCTGCCCTTGGTTTTGCTACCAAACCTCTTCTCGGTGGATCGGCCAACCCACCGATCGACCGATGTTTTGTTTCTGCTCTTAGCGGTAGTGGTGGCCAAAGTGGTGGGAGGGGACATTTGGAGATCTTCGTAGGCGCTGTCGCCTCCCCGGCAGCCGGCCGAACAAGTACTTCTCTAGGCGATAATGACAAGTGGGCCAACAAC